>BSBN01002170.1:0-127341 GCA_027924645.1 Cunninghamia lanceolata | reverse complement strand
TCACTTTATGTGGTGTGCGTGTGTGTGTGTGAAATTTGATGTTTACTTTGGTAGAAGTATGTGTGTATGTGTTTAAAATTTGGTATTCACTTTGTGTGGAATATATGTGTGTGTTCAAACTAACATTGGCAAATGTTCACTTTGTGTGGAGTGTATATGTGTGTGCTCAAAATAACATTGGCATTCAATTTATATTGTGCTTGTGTTTGATATAACTTTGGAATTCAATTTGCATGTAGAGTGTGTGTGTGTGTGTGCGGGTGTGTTTTAATGAACTTTGACATCACTTTGTGTGGAGTGTACGTGTGTGTTTAAATTTGGCTCTTTGACTTTGTGTGGAGTGTGTGTGTGTGTGTGCACGCGCGCGGCGCGTGCGTCCATGTGTATCTATTTTTAATTAACTTTAACATTTACTTTCTATGGAATTTGTGTGTGTATTCAAACAAAATTTGGAATTGGGTGGAGTATGTGTGTATGTTCAATCAAACTTTGGCATTCACTTTGTGTGGAGTGAGTGAGTGAGTAAGTGAATGAGCAAGAGAGCGAGAGAGCACATGCATGTGTGTGTGCATGTGCTTTAATGTGAACTTTGAAATTTACTTTGTATGGAGTGTACAGAATTTGGAACTACTTTGTGTGGAATGTATGTGCGTGTATGTGTGTCCAAAGTAACTTTGGCATTCGCTTTGTGCAGAGTGTATGTGTGTTTGCAAATGTGAACTTTGTTTGACATTCACTTTGTGTGATGTGTGTGTGTGTGTGTGGGTTTGAAATTCACTTGGTATTTCAATTTGTGTGTGTGCATGTGTGTTGAAATAAACTTTGACATTCATTTTTTTTGTGTGTGTGTGTGTGAATTTTATCATTCACTTTGTGTGCAATGTATGTGTGTGTATGGATGTCTATGTGTTTTCAAACTAATTTTGGCATTCACTTTGTGTCGAGTGTGTGTGTTGAAATAAAATTTATCATTCACTATGTAGAGTGTGCATATGTTTGATCAAACATTGGCATTCACTTTGTGTGGATTGTATGTGTGTGTGTCTGTTTTCAAATGAACTTTGGAAATTACTCTAAGTTGTGATAAGGATATGGGGATTAGATATTGAATGCATTGGAATTGCTATGGCTCATAAGGAATGAAGAGATATGACCCTCTCCAATCCCTTTGGCGTGGAGAGAGAGAGAGAGAGAGAGAGAGAGAGAGAGAGAGAGAGAGAGAGAGAGAGAGAGAGAGAGAGAGAGAGAGAGAGAGAGAGAGAGAGAGAGAGAGAGAGAGAGAGACTTTGACGTTCACTTTGTGTGATCACACATAAATAGGGAATTTTTAAAGGAAAATAAACATTTCCACATGATTTTTGACTAATAACTTTTTTAATTCACTTTGTATTGTGAATCTCTTTTTAATTCTTAGTGGTGTGATTTTGTTGGTTTATATTTGGTTTTTAATTATTAAGGATGGACCAATACAACATGAGTGTGCATATTTTGAAGTATGTGTGGGGTTGAAACTTGGATATTCACTTTATGTATTTTGAACACTTAAATAGGGAATTTTCAAAGCAAAATAAAAATTGCTACATGATTTTTGAGCAATAACTTTTTTAGTTCACTTTGTAATGTGAATCTCTTTTTAATTCTTAGTGATGTGGTTTTGTTGGTTTATATTTGGTTTTTTAATTATTAAGGATGTACCAATACAATGTTCTATACCAGAATCTTTTTTAAATTTTCTAACCGTGATATGTTTCTTATACTTATGGACTAATTAACAAAAAAAAAAAAAAAAAACATAGCTGACATATATTTAAAATAAAATAAGAGGGTTAATGAGATTCAAACCTTTACACTCTCGAGTAAAGAAAATAACTATAGAATAACTCTTTAACTCTTAAGTAAATAAATAACTATAGAATAACTCTTAACTCTTAAATAAAGAAAATGACTATAGAATAACTCAAACTTTTAAGTAAATAAAAGTAACTCTTTAAGTAAATAAAATTAACTCAAGATTGATAACTCTTGACATTTTGAATATTTTTGGATAGATGTATTTATATGGCTAACTCTTAGTAATTAAAATAAATTTATACGAAAAAATCGTATATATATAAACCTCTTTTACATATAAAAACCTATATATAAAGATAACTTTTAAGTAATTAAAATAAATTTATATTATGTCCATAAGGGGGTGGTTATCTCATATAGTTGTTGTATTATATATAAAAGCCTATATCTTAAAATAACCTTTATATATAATCTATATTTATAGAATAACTCTTAACAAGTGCCACATAGTGGGAGTACCTACCTTGTAGTGCTGTAATAATAGTATGTGTTTTTGTAGTTGAAATTGTTTTCTTACATTAAATATTTGTTTAATATTGATGTGGAACTGATTTATTGGTAAATACTCTTTATGAAAGTATTACTTGATTTTGAGTTTGATTTAATATTTGTTTGGTTAGCATAGACTAGAATGGAGTTTGCATTGGAGAAAGAAAATGTGAATTTTAGTCTAATATTGCTAATTATTGAGTCTCTTTTTCATTTATTATAGCATTTTACTACTTTCTATTATTAAGATGACATAAATATATATCAATATTTCATTCTACTATGTTTTAATAATTTTTATTATAAAGTAGCATTAATTATATTATAATTAATATATAAAATAAATAGTAATATTCATATTAATAAAATTATTAATTTTGCTTCATTGTAATTATAATATTGATATTTTAAATATCAATAAAATAATATAATTAATCCCTCATTAATGGGGTTCCGGTGGTTAGTCCCGCAGGGGTATCTAGAGGTGTGAATTGGTTGGTGCCAGAGGAGGGATGGGTGAAGATCAATTTTGATGGAGCTACAAAGGGAAATCCAGGTGAAAGAGGGGTTGGATGTGTGATCAGGGACCATGAAGGAAGAGTACTAATGGAAAATTCCATTTAGCTGGCGATTGGCACAAATAACGAAGTTGAGTTCAAGGCTACCTTGATAGGGCTCCAATGTGCTAAGAGCAAAAATTTGCAAAAAATTCATCTAGAATGGGACTCTCTAATTACGATCAATGCTATTAGGATGGGATGGAATCCTAATTGGAAGCTTAGGAGATGGCTAACCCCCATCACTCAAGTCCATGCAGAGTTAGATTCCTTCAACATTACCCACACATACCTTGAAGGCAATGGGCTAGCAGATGACTTGGCCAAAAGGCATTGCTAGCAGGATCCTCTTGAAGTGACATTACCATTTAAAAATATGATGGATGAGTGTGCAAGAGGGGATTCGAGAGCACTCACTCTCATCATGAGAAGTGTGCGATGTCAGGAAGAGAGCTGGCAGATGGTCTTAAATATTGAGGTTTGTAGGTTAGTTGTGCAGTTTCCTTCCTAGTAGACTTGGCGTGGTTGGTTAAGGCAGTCGGCATGGACACCTTGATAATTCTAGAAAGCTCAAGTAGATAGCTACCTTTCTTGGGGGAGGTGACAGAAAAGAGACTGGGACTAATCTTTAAATCGAGGCATGACCTAATCCTCCATGCTCTGAAGATGCTATTGGGGGAGGGATTCCTCCAGTCCTTTCACTGGTATAGGGTAAACATGGATGTGGCCACCATGTTTCTAGCATCAATATTAGAGGCAGGTGGGATGAAGGACATGGCAAGGCAACTCTGCAAGAAATTGAGTCAGGGGAAATTCCTAGGCAACTTGGAGGATGTGTTGGAAAACTATGAGGTGGGGAGGGGGATTCCTTTGCCTAGTGATTACTATGTTCTGTGTTGGCTAAGCCACCCACCTGAGAGGTTCCCTCTGGTTTTCTCGAGTGACCTAGATTCTCTTCCAAGTTTTTGAATGACAGTATGAGGAATTAAGTTCCTCAAACAAATTCTGGAGTTGATCCTAGAGGATGACATAGGCTGGTTGCAGGATTTTATTAGGGAAGAAGGGCTGGCAGATGCAAAAGGCTTTGCCAACTGTGGGAGACTAAGAATCTGTGCTCATTGAGTTAGTGTGCCTTGTTTTGAAGTGGTAATTTTATTAGGTGTCTGGTTTGGTCTGGTCTTGTCTGGTCTAGTCGGGTGGTCGGGGTTTTATTCTAGGTTGGCATTGTCTCAATGTTTAGTATAAATGCAGGTGATATATCCAGTGGGGGTTAGGGTGGTGTGGAACCATTTTGTTCTTGGTTGCCTACTAGTTCTTTTTTGTTGGGGATGAATTTGTACAGGGAGACTGTTTATGATCCCATGCTCCTATGTAATGTTCATACTTTTATTATAATACAAGGATACAACCCCTTAGCTCCTTTGAATTGATCAAAATAATAATAATATAATAAATAATATTTTTATAATAAAACTTATTATAACATAGTAAAATGAAATATCATATATAGTTGTTTATAAAAATTAAATATTAATATATTATAGTGAATGAAATATTAATTCAATGAGCTAAAATTTATCAAACCCATAATGTTGGATCTATGAAGTAGAAAAATTGATCCACTCTCAAATAATTAATTTAAAAATGATAAAATGCCCCATCTGAATATACTAAATTCAACATAGGGGAGTTTTCTTACTTTGAAGGGCGTGCATGCTTGTTATCATACTAGAAAATTACTTTTTCTAATGAAAACTTTTAAATTTTGAATAATATGGAATATTTATGCCATAAGAAAATATGTGAGAAAAAAAATGGGATAAATATACTATGAAGTGTTAGATTTAGGGTAGACAACTGAGAGGGGGGGGTGAATCAGTTGTCCAAAAACTTTCTTCCAATTACACACTTAAATCCACTTTGTAATTCAGTAGCATAATGATAAATCAATCATGAAAACATAATGCATTAAAACACATTAACACACAGGACACCAAGATTTTGACATGGAAAACCTGGTTAAGGGAAAAACCATGGGGTGATTAACCCAAGATTGTATTCTCTGTTAGAAGAATAGAAAGAACAAAATGGCACATGCCAATTAGGGCTCACTGCCCAAGCACACTACTCACAAGAGGCCCACTGCCTATAAGAGACACATTGTCTAAAGAATAATAAGTAAATTACATACATGAACTGGAGAATAGCATCTTCACCATGCTTGAATCAGTTCCATTTAAGTCCAATACTTCTGCTCTGGATTTTGCTCTCCTCCTCGCTACAACACTCACATCTCCACACGACACACTTTGAAATAACTTTACAACTCCATATATATACAAGACATTGACTTAGGAATAATCATCTAAGTCGGCAGATACCTACAAGAACTTTCTCAAGATGTGTAACTCATCCGGTCGGCTAGTCTTAGGAAGAACACCATCATCCATAACTTATTCTTCAATTGTGAGATCCAACTCCAATGCAGACCACCAAAATGAATTGGACATGATCCAAAGACCTCCACAAGATTGCCCGAATCATCAAGAACATCCACACTTCATCTGCTTACTGAAATCCTTCTCTGCTTCATCCAGAACCTCAAGAACATAGTCTGTCATCACTATCACAAAGGAATAGATGCTTGTAGACCTTCAAACCATGAACCAATTGATTTGACACTTCACAAAGACTTCCTCAACACTCCCTCAAATGCGCAGAACAGGATAATGTATTTCTGGATCTCACCGGACCTGTCTGTGTCACTCTGTCACCTTTGAACACCTGCCAGAACCAGTTTTACTTGAGTAGCCACAACTTCTTCAGATCTTCATGCAGACCTCTAAAATCTTTACTAGATCACTGTAAGACACATATCTACAAACCCTTTGAACTACATCCTCTGATCCTCATCTTATCTTGGACTTTTACCTTACTGTCTTCACTATTCTTCATTGTTCCTGATATGACCAATTTTCTCAATATCCTCAGCAAACAGTTCATCCAATCCTTATCATTAATGCAACAGGAGTATGTTGACATCAATGACAACACCGTTAGGCCCATACTTTCAACAATCTCCCCCTTTGTCATTGATGGCAACATATGATGTGAAGAACTATTATAACCATCAAGACAAAATCTTCTCCTTACTGTCACAACTCCCCCTATCATCAACAACCATTCACATGTCTTCTCTTCCTTTCCTACTCCCCCTTTGATCAACAACCACTTGTTTTTCACATGTCTTCTCTCCCCCTTTGACATCAATGGCAAAGGGCTCATACTTGTAACTCCAACACTTCAGAATCATACCAGTTGCTCCCCCTAAGTGGCAGTTCCCCATCATCAATCCAGACCATAAGATATGACTATGATATCTACCATACTGATGCACTCTAGTACACCTTAGTTCATCACCGGAGGGGCAATAACCCCTAAATTCTCCTTGAGATACTCAAAAGAGTCCTTAGGTAGAGGTTTAGTAAAGATGTCTACAACCTGATCCTTCGAAGGCACAAACTCCAATCTGACTTCATTCGTGTTCACTTGCTCTCTCAAAAAGTGAAACTTGATGGATATATATTTAGTCTTTGAATGCAACATCAGATTTTTAGATATGTTTATTGCACTTGAATTATCACAGAAGATTGTGATAGGCTCCTCATACTCCACTCTTATGTCTTTTAGCATTTGCTTCATCCACAAAACTTGAGTGCAACTACCTACTACTGCAATATATTCTACTTCTGCAGTGGACAGAGATATCACCTCTTGTTTCTTGTTCAACCAAGAAACCAATCTCTTCCCCAGAAAGAATTCTTCACCACTGGTACTCTTCCAGTCATCCACATCTCTTGCCCAATCCACATCTGTATATGCATGAAGAGAGAAATCATGATCTCTGGGATACCACAATCCATACTCAACTATTCCTTTTAGATATCTAAGAATCCTCTTGATTGCCATGACATGAGATTCTCTAGGATCAACTTGAAATCTAGCAACAAGACCCACAACATTCATAATGTCAGGTCTAGTTTGAGTGAGATACAATAATCCTCCAATCATTAACCTGTACTTTTTCTGATCAACCTTAGGAGAGTCATCATCTTTGCCTAATTTACATCTGGTTGCCATGGGAGTATTCATTGGTTTTGAGTCTTCCATCCCAAATTTCTTCAACAATTCTTTCACATATTTGGTCTGAGAAATGAAGATTCCTTTTTTTGTTTGAGTGATTTGTAGACCCAAGAAGAAATTAATTTCCCCAAGCATGGACATCTCAAATTCACTTTTCATTTGATTTGTAAAAGTTTTACACATACTATCTCTTCCTTCAAAAATGATATCATCAACAAACACTTCAACAATCAAGATGTTTTCATGATCAATTTTGAAATACAAATTACTATCAGCAGTACCTTTGTTGAAACAAATCTTCAAAAGATGCTTATCCAATCTTTCATACCATGCTCTTGGGGCTTGTTTTAGTCCATACAATACTTTCTTCAACTTGCAGACCATATCACCATGATCAAACAATTGAAATCCATCTGGTTGCTCAATGTATACTTCTTCTTCCAAGTCACCATTTAGAAAGGCAGACTTGACATCCATCTAATATACTTTGAAGTCCTTGAAGGAAGCAAAAGCAAGAAATAATTTGACTACTTCAATTCTTGCCACTGGAACAAAAGTTTCTTCAAAATCAACTCCTTCTATTTGAGAGTAACCCTTATAGACCAATCTGGCTTTATTTCTGATTACTTCACCAATTTCATTCAGCTTGTTCCAGAAGAACCATTTTGTTCCAATCACATTCTTGTTTCTAGGTCTGGGAACAAGATACCAAGTGCGATTTTTCTCAATTTGCATCAACTCTTCCTCCATTGCTTTAGTCTAGTTTTCATCATTGCAAGCTTCATTCACTGTCTTAGGTTCAATCTTTGAAATTAAACAATACTCATCTGAATCTTGAGCAATTCTCCTTCTTGTTTGTACACCTTTGCTTTTATCACCTATGATCTGATCTTCAAAGTGGTTCAGTCTTACATACCTGGGAACTTTCAGAGTTTCTTGCACTTTTGATTCTTGATCAGGCTCATTAAAACTCATCTCTTCTTTCTGATTTACTGAATCAGTTTGAATCTAAATTACAGAAGAGGCTTGGGCTCCTTGAATTAGAACACCATTCTGATCATCTTCATCATATTCATAAAACCTTGAAGATTTTTCAATTTCTTCATCAACCTTCACATTTGTACTTTCTATAATATTTCTCAGTCTCTTGTTATAACACCGGTATGCTTTGCTTTGAGTAGAGTAACCCAAGAATATTCCCTTCATCACTTCTAGCATCAAACTTGCCTAGATTTTTATCTCTTTTGATGTAACATTTGCTACCAAAGACACTAAAATACCTCATAGTAGGAGTGATGCCAAACCAGAGTTCATAAGGAGTCTTACTAGTTTTGCTTCTGATTTGTACTCGATTGAGAGTATAGACTGCAGTGCTGACAGCTTCTCTCCAATAGATCTGAGGAACATTTGCTTCCATCATCATTGTCCTAGATGCTTCCTGGATGGTCTGATTATTTCTCTTCACTACTCCATTATGTTGTGGAGTCCTAGGAGTAGACAACTGTCTCTTTATTCCATGTTTCTCACAAAATTCTATGAACTCACCGGATGTGAATTCTCTACCTCTATCAGACCTCAGACATTTTAATTTTAATCTGGTTTCATTCTCTACCATAGCCTTGAATATTTTGAATTTCTCAAGAGCTTCTGATTTCTCTTTCAAAATAGTTACCCACATCATCTGGGAGTAGTCATCAATTAGTAACATGAAGTATCTATCACCTTGCACACTCCTGATTCTTGCCGGACCACATAGATTAGTATGAACTAAGTCTAATAATCTGGTAGAAGATTGTTCCTTGCTTTTAAATAAGACTCTGCTTTGTTTTCCCAACTGACATTCTTTGCACAAACTATTTGTAGGTTTTACCAGTTTTGGAAGATCTCTTACTGCCTGAGTATTGCTTATCTTGATGATATTATCAAAATTCACATGACACATTCTCCTATGCCATAACTAGCTCTGATCAATTTGCACAAACAGACAACTTTTACCAGTACCAACTAAATGGAAGATATTACCTTTTGTTTGAGTACCAGATGCAATCTCTATTCTGAAACTTTCAAAGATCTTACATTTTCCATTTTTGAATCAGAGATCATAGCCTTTGTCCACCAACTATCCAACACTGAGAAGATTGTGCTTCAATCCTTCAACATACAGTACATTACCGGTTTTGTTCCTTCCATCAAAAGAAATAGTTCCTCTACCTCTGATTCTACCAACAGAATTATCACCAAATTTTACCACTCCTCCTTCATACCTTTCCAAATCTATGAACTTATTTTTGTCACCTGTCATATGGTGAGAGCATCCACTGTCAATAACCCAATCATCATTTTCTTCAACTTGGGCAACTAGAGCTCTTTCTACAACTTTATGATTGACAAATTCAGAGGGCATTGGATCTTCTTCCTTGATGGCAATAAACACCCAATCACTTCCAGATTTGTTTCCTGTCTCTAATTCATCATCTGTTACTCCTTCATTATCATTCTTCATGCACATAGTAACAATTCTTTTGGAACCTTGATCTATTAGGATTTGGCCTTGAAAATCTTTCCAGACATCTTGAGGCAAAATGACCAATCTTATTGCAGTTAAAACACTTAAAAGGCAATTTTTCTTCGTACTTACCGGATCCTCTTGGCAGTCTTTTTGCAATAAGGGCTTCAAGTTGAGCAGTTTCTGCTTCTTCTTCTTCCAAGTCTTTTCTTGCTTTTTCATACCATGATAGTTTCCTTGAAGAGTTCTCTCCCGGATCAAACCTTTGTTTACCTTTTATAGAGGCATTGGCTTTAAATGCAGATTCAATATTGGGAGGGGCATCTCCAAACTCAGTCATTTCAAATGCAACCAATTTACCAGCCAATTGATCTCTTGTGACAGTTGTATGGGCTCTGAATTCTTCAATGGCAACAACCTTGATTTTATAAGAAGCAGGAAGGGATCTGAGAATTTTGCCAACAATTTCATCTTCTTCTAAGACTCCACCAGCACATCTAATTCCACAAACAAGCTCATTTACTCTTGGCATAAAAGTTATGATATTTTCATCTTCTCTCATCTTCAAATTTTCAAATTTCCCTTTCAGACTCTGTAGCCTTACACATTTAACATACTTGTCTCCTTCATGCAAAAGTTCTAGTTTTTCCCAAATCTCAAAAGAAGTTGGTAGCTCATAATGCACTTAGAAGAGCTTCTATAGTTCGTAGATTGTTTTCAGCATCTGTGATTTCATTTGGGGCTTTCGGGCCACCCTGTGGAGGAGTATACTTCGTTGAAGCCATGGTCCAGTACTGCATTCCCATACATTACAAGTGACATTTCATGCGACTTTTCCAAAGATTAAAATTGGTTCCATCAAACTTTGGACTATCCTTCTTGTAGGATGACATCCTGGATCTCCTCAAGTAGTTAAGCTCTTTTAGAGGAACTTGGCTCTGATACCAATTGTTAGATTTAGGGCAGACAATTGAGAGGGGGGGTGGATTAGTTGTCCAAAAGCTTTCTTCCAATTCCACACTTAAATCCACTTTGTAATTCAGCAGCATAATGATAAATCAATCATGAAAACATAATGTATTAAAACACATTAACACATAGGACACCAAGATTTTGACGTGGAAAACCTGGTTAAAGGAAAAACCACGGGGTGATTAACCCAAGATTGTATTCTCTTTTAGAAGAATTGAAAGAACAAAATGGCACATGCCAATTAGGGCTCACTACCCAAGCACACTGCTCACAAGAGGCCCACTGCCTACAAGAAACACACTGTCTAAAGGATAATAAGTAAATTACATACATGAACTGGAGAATAGCATCTTCACCATGCTTGAATTAGTTCCATTTAAGTCCAATACTTCTGCTTTGGATTTTGCTCTCCTCCTCGCTACAACACTCACATCTCCATATGACACACTTTGAAATGACTTTACAACTTCATATATATACAAGACATCAACTTAGGAATAATCATCTAAGTCGGCAAATACCTATAAGAACTTCCGCAATATGTGTAACTCATCCGGTCGGCTAGTCTTAGGAAGAACACCATCATCCAGAACTTATTCTTCAATTGCGAGATCCAACTCCAATGCAGACCACCAACATGAACTGGACACGATCCAAAGACCTCCACAAGATTGCTTGAATCATCAAGAACATCCACACTTCATTTGCTTATTGAAATCCTTCTCTCCTTCATCTGGAACCTCAAGAACACAGTCTGTCATCACTGTCACAAAGGAATAGATTTTCGTAGACCTTCAAACCATGAACCAATTGATTTGACACTTCATAAAGACTTCCTCAACACTCCCTCAAATCCGTAGAATAGGATAATGTATTTCTAGATCTCACCGGACCTGTCTATGTCACTCTGTCACCTCTGAACACTTGTCGGAACCGGTTTTACTTGAGCGGCCACAACTTCTTCAGATCTTCATACGGACCTCTAAAATCTTTATTGGATCACTTTAAGACACATATCTACAAACCCTTTGAACCGTATCCTCTGATCCTTATCTTATCTTGGACTTTTACCATACTATCTTCACTGTTCTTCATTGTTCCTGATGTGACCAATTTTCTCAATATCCTTGGCAAACAGTTCATCCAATCCTTATCATTAATGCAATAGGAGTATGTTGACATCAATGACAACACCGGCTAGGCCCATACTTGCAACATGATGTCTATCACCCAATGTTGGAAAAGGAACACAATAATGTATTCCCTCTAAAGTGTTTTACTTGTTATTCATCTATCTTCGTTCTAATTTTTTTCCTCCTCTAAAATAGGTGGTGTTTGATTTTTCACTGAGATATATTCTTTCTTTCTCCTTCTATGAGATTCATTTGTGGCAAAACAAAGCCACAAATAAATATTATTTCTTCTACACTTGTTCTCTTAAATGTCAAAAAGATAACTAGCTTTAAACCATTTTGTTCTTACTCTTAAACATAGCTTAAAAAATATCAGACTCCTTGTTTATACAACCCACTCCTTCCCTATTAGATGATGGGGTGATCATGGGTTTAGCTTCTAATCACTTTGAATCTCTACTAGCTGACCAGCATACTAGCGCCCTTGCTGAGGACATCAATTCCTTGTTAGGGGTCATTCCAACCATCCTTACAGAAGATGATAATTGCTCATTGACTAAACCTATCTCAGTGGAGGAGGTAAAACTACTATGTTTTCCATGGGTGCCTTCAAAGCCCCAGGCCCAAATGGTTTCCCCCCGGCTTTCTTCCAAACCTTCTGGGAGATAGTTTGGAATGATGTCTTCAATGCGGCCAAGAACTTCTTTAGGATGGGAAGTGATGAAGGGGGTAAATCACAAAACACACAACAACATAAATTGAACATAGAAAATAGAACTTTCTTTTATTGATCTGGGCAACTCATTACATTACAAAATCTCAATTACAATCAGAGGATGAATCCTCTACTGGCTGCAACACATTACAGCTTTCCCCAACCTCAAGACTCTAGAATCTTCAGCCTTCTGTAACCCCAAATCAGGTAGGGTTTCTATTTTCCCGCCTATTCTTCACTCCACACTTGCCCCCTTTTACTCTATTACCACCCAGGGTTCCCAAAATAATCATAAATAGTACTTTTTTGCAGCCTCCAACTAAATTTTGAAATTTGCAACTCCCTCCAAAAGTAGGTCAACTTCTAGGAAGCATAACTTTTGATCCGGGTGTTTGATTGATGAACCGTTTTAAGCACTAGAAAGCTCGCGATGTGAAATATCATGCCAAAAATTTGTAAACAAATTTTTGTCAACTTTTTAGGACGGTATGGGATGTTTTGGTGCCTCATATCTCATTTCAGAAATTTTCAAGGGCTTTTCAGAAAATAAAAACTTTAATATCTTTCAGTCCACAAATGATCTTTGCCTGATTCCTTCACCAAAGGTCTTATATTTTTGTTATGTAACCTTCTGTAAGTTTTTTGTTGACTCTATGCCCAAATACAAACTTTCCAAAAAAAATAGGTACACTTTCCAAAATAGGCAGGTTGCTATTTTTAGCAGTTTTGGAAAAAATGAAAGTCCTACATCATTATTCTGAATATTATGGAACCAAAAACACTAATTATGAAAAGAAATGAAAACAACTACAATGATTTTGAATTATCTTCTTTTTGGGTGATGCAAGATTGCCCTTACACCACTAGATGCTCCTGCATCAGACACCCAGGGTAATTTGAGAAGTGACCCTATCACGTCTCAAATGTTTGTGTGAGGAAAACCCAAATGGTCAACCTCTCCCTTAGGCAACCAAGAAGAATCTTCAATAGGCCTTCCTTTCCATTTTACTAGATATTCTTCATATTACTTGTTCCAAGTACTTCTTCCCACACAGCTATCCAAGATCTCTTCTATCTCCTCCATTGAAGTAGATGCCGAAATACTCCACTGCGCTTCTGTTGGTCCATCCTCTATTCCACCTTCATGATATTCTAATAAATCAGCAATGTTTAATATAAGGGAAATATTGATCCCACTCAGCAGCTCTACCTCATATGCATTTCCTGAATCATACTTCTTCAGGATTCTGCATGGTCCAAATTTCTTCATTTTCAACTTATTGTATGTTCCAATTGGGAACCTTTCTTTTCTCAAGTGAACCATGACTTCATCTCCTACCTAGAACTCCTTATACCTCCTCTTCTGATCTGCCTTAGCCTAGTACTAAGTATTCATTTTATTAATGTGCTTTCTCACCTCTTCATGCAAATTCTTTAGATGTTCTGCAAAGTCTTCAGCTTTAGCACTTGTGTTTTCTCCTTTGTCCAGCTTCTTTAACTCAGAAGCATTTCTCAGGCTATTGCCATATACAATCTGGAATGGTGATTTACCAGTACTCCTATTGACAAAATTGTTGTAAGCAAATTTTGTCTATGGTAAAGTCAAATCCCATCCCTTAGGCTTATCTCCTACTAAGCATCGTAGCAGGTTACCCAAACTGCTATTCACCACTTCTGTTTGTCCATCAATATATGGATGATGTGCATAACTAAACTTCAAATCTGTTTTCAACTTCTTCCATAATGTCCTCTAGGACTAACCAACAAACTTGGTATCTCGATCTAAAACTATGCTCTATGGTAGACCGTGTAATCTCACCACCTCCATAAAAAATAATTCTGCAATATGAACAACATCATTAGTCTTCTTGCAAGGAATAAAATGTGCCATCTTTGAGAATCTGTCCACCACCACAAAAATGGAATCATGTCCTCTCTGTGTCCTTGGTAAACCAAGAACAAAATCCATACTGATATCATCCCATGGCTTCTCTAGTATAGGTAATGGCTGATATAGCCCTGTAATCTAACTTGTTCCTTTTGCCATCTAACATACTCTGCAACTCTGCACAAATTTCCTCACATCTTGCTACAATTGCAGCCAATAATAATTTTCACCAACAATAGCAATGGTCTTATCTCGACCAAAGTGTCCAGCCAATCCTCCACTCTGCTTCTCCTTAATCAAGTTCTCTCTCATGGAACTCCTTGGAATGCACAACTAGCTTCCTCTAAACAGCATGCCATCTTGGATTATGAAATCCAACCATTTTGTCCTATCCAAAGTAACAGGTTCCAAACAAGCTTTCCAGGCCTCTGCAAAATCTGGGTCTTCAAGATACAAACTTTTGAGCTCTTCAAACCCAACAACCTCTATCTTCATTTCTATCAACAAATTTTGCCTTCTACTTAAGGCATCTGCAACCCTATTGGACTTCCCACTCCTGTGCTTCAAAATAAAAGTATAGCTCTGCAAAAACTCAACCCATTTTAAGTGCCTCTGGTTTAACTTTCCTTGACTATTAAGATACTGCAAAGCCTGATGATCAATATATAAAACAAACTCCTTTGGCAACAAATAATGTGTCCATTTCTTCAAAGATTAAACTATTGCATAAAACTCCTGATCATAAACATAATACTTTTTCTTGGCATCATTAAGCTTTTCACTAAAATAGGCAATGGGCTTACCTTCTTAACTCAAAATAGCTCCTATAGCACTACCACTAGCATCATAATCTACCTGAAATACCTTATTGAAATATGGAAGTGCCAAAATAGGTTGCTCTGTGACTTTTTTCTTTAATGTATCAAAGTTTTTATCTTCTCCTTTAGTCCATCTAAACTCTTTTCCATCCCCTCTCCTTGTCTCAGTTAGGGGTGCATAAATGCTACTAAAATTCCTGATAAACTTTCTGTAAAAACTTGCCAAACCATGAAAAGATCTTACCTCCGTTGCACTCCTTGGCATAGGCCATTCAATGATAGCCCTTACTTTTTCTGGGTCCATCTTAAGATCTTCCTCTGAGACAACAAATCCTAGGTATATGAACTCCTTCTTTGCAAAACTACATTTCTTCAGATTAATCAACAACTTCTCCTCCCTCAGCTTCTCTAAAACTCTTTTGATATGCATTAGATGCTCATCCCAAGTCTTACTGAAAATCAAAATATCATCTAAATAGACAATAACAAAACTCCCCAAAAATTCTTTCAATACCTCATTCATGAGCCGCATGAATGTGCTCGGTGCATTGGTTAGCCCAAATGGCATGACTAACCACTCATACAAACCCTCCTTTTTCTTGAAGGATGTCTTCTATTCATCTCCTTCTCTGATTCAGATCTGGTGATACCCAGTCTTCAGGTCAATCTTTGTGAAGTACTTGGCTCCACTCAAATAGTCCATTATGTCATCCATTATGGACAATGGAAATCTGTACTTGATCATGATCTTATTGATGGCTCGAGAGTCTGTACACATTCTCCACTCTCCATCTTTCTTTGGTGCTAGTACTGCAGGTACCGCACATGGACTTAGGCTCTCTCTTATCAATCCCTTCCTCAACAACTCCTAAACTTGTATGTTCAACTCTTCACTCTTGGCTAGAGTCATTCTCTGGGCTACCTTATTTGGCAAACTATCTCCTGGTATCAAATCCATTTGATGACTTATCTTCCTTACTGGTGGTAAACCTTTTGGTACATTATCAGAGATAATGTCTTGAAATTCTTCCAACATATCTAAAACTTTTGCTGGTACATCTTCACATTTCTCTTGACTAATCTTAGGAATCAATGCAAAGCAATGATGCTCATGCTTCATACCCTCCAAAAATTTCCTACCATCTACCAAGCAAATTCTGGCAGTACTACATACCTTTTCTTCTACCTCCTTCAAGGGCTTCAACTTGTGATGAACTCCATCTTTTGTTAGGGAATATGTGTTTGCATGACCATCATGGACAGTGCTCCTATCATATTGCCATGGCCTCCCCAACAACATATGACATGCATCCATCGGTATGATGTCACACAACACCTCATCATGGTAGTCCCCAATCTTGAACTTTACTAAACACTGCTCATTGACCAAAGCTCTATGGTCCTTCTGCAACTGTGCAATCTGATATGGATGCAGATGCTTTCTTCTTGTTAGCTTCAACTTGTCAACTATCTCCTCTGAAACAAGATTATTAGTGCTTCCACTGTCAATAATAATATCACAACACTTACCTTCACATTTGTACCTTGTACGGAATAAACTCTTCCTCTGATTTAGTTCTTTCTCCTCATTCAGCAAGGTTCTTCTAACAACTAGGGTTTCTCCCCTTTCAGTATCTTCAAAACACTCAGAATGTGCATCTTCATCTACATGTGCAGCTCGTGCATTACCTTTAGGTCTCCTATTTGTCCTTCCTTGATGTTGCGCACACTTGTATGCTCGATGCACTTCTTCTCCACATTAGAAACAAGTTCCTTTGAAACCTCCTCTTCCAGCTCCTTGTCCAGGTCTACCTCTTTCTCTTCCTCTTTGTTCACCATTGTTCTGGTCACGAAGGCAGTAGGTATTACCCCCTCTTTGATTTTGACTGGTGCCTTCTTCTTCACTTTTATTTTGATCTTCATTACGGCCTCCATAGGGTCTTCCACTAGTCCTTCCACCTTGACCTTTTCCCCTTTGCTTGCTATCAAATCTTTTGTTCATCTTCTCTTTCACCTTCAGGGAAAATTGGTATGCATCTTCTATGGTGGTCATTCTAACTAGGCTCAGCTCCTCTTGAATACTCAGCCTCAACCCATTAATGTAACGGGCTACCTTCTCCTTGTTGGGCTCTGCATGGCTTGTCCTGATAGTAATTTTATAAAACTCTTTTGTATACTCATTAACAGACTCGTTACCTTGCTTCAGTCCTTGCAGCTTCTTCAGCAACTCCATCTCATAGTCCACATGAATGAACTACTTCTTTAGTTTTTCCACCATCTGATCCCATCTGGTGATCTTTCCTTTTCCTTTTTTATTCCTCTCTAATTGGACCTCCTTCCACCAAATATTGGCGTGGCCCTTCAACTTTGTTTTTACAAACTTGACCCGATCTGGGTCCTCCACATCTTCATATTTGAAATACTCCTCCATGTCATTGATCCAATCAATGAGCTATTTTAGATTCAAATCTCTAGAATATGTAGAAACTTCGATCTTGGGCCTCTTTCTGATCTTCGAAATGGCCCTCAACAACCTAATTTCTGTAGGATCTCCTGCAGCTTCTTGTTCTTCCTCAGATAGCTCTTCCTCAGCTTCATCTTTGCTTTCTTCTCTTATCCTTGGCTCAAACCCTCTTCATAGCTTCTCTTTCAATGCATCAATTTTCATTTGTAGGGCTCTAAAACCCTCTTCCATCAAAGCATTCCTCCCAACACGATTTCTTCGTGGAGGCATCTTGATCTCCGCAGTGAACCCACAACCTCAGGTCCTGGTGCAAATTGCCTCATGATCGGCAATCTGTCTACACTCAGGAACCCTTGCTCTGATACCACTTGATGAAGGGGGTAAATCACAAAACACACAACAACATAAATTGAACATAGAAAATAGAACTTTCTTTTATTGATCTGGGCAACTCATTACATTACAGAATCTCAATTACAATAAGAGGATGAATCGTCTTCTGGCTGCAACACATTACAGCTTTCCTCAACCTCAAGACTCTAGAATCTTCAGCATTCTGTAACCCCAAATCAGCTAGGGTTTCTATTTTCCTACCTATTCTTAACTCCACGCTTGCCCCCTTTTACTCTACTACCACCCAGGGTTCCTAAAATAGTCATAAATAACACTTTTTGGCAGCCTCCAGCTAAATTTTGAAATTTGCAACTCCCTCCAAAAGTAGGTCAACTTCATGGAAGCATAACTTTTTGTGGATGACACTATTCTATTCAAAAAAGCCTCTATTGTGGAAGCTAGAAGATGGAAGGAGCTCCTCAAAACCTATGAGTGGGTCTTAGGTAAGAGTATCAACTTTGAGAAAAGTCATATCTATTTTATGAATACCCTAGAGGATTTACAACAAAAGATCATTAGAGTTCTGGGTTGTTTGAGCAAAAGGTTCCCAGCCACCTACTTGGGCCTCCCCCTTACCACTACTAAAGTCTCTACTGAATTTTGGAAAGGGTTGTTGGAGAGAATGCAGAGGAAACTAGCCAGATGGAAAGGGGCTCTTCTGAGCTAGGCAGGGAAGTTCCAACTCCTCAAAGCCTCCCTCTAGAGAATGCCCAACTACTCTCTAAGTCTCTTCAAGATTCCTAAGTTTGTGGTGAAAAAGATTGAACAGATCCAGAAGAAATTCCTCTAGTCTGGCATTGAAGAGAAATGGAGAATTGCTCTTATTAGATGGGAAAAGGTTTGCACACCTAGATATCAGTGAGATCTAGGGATAAGAAGAATTCATCTTATGAATTTTGCCCTCTTGTCCAAGGTGGGATGGAACCTTACTTAAGGTAATACTGACTGGGTGGACATCATGGTGGCTAAGTATCTCAATTGGGATCAGGGCAGGAGATTACTCTTTTAGGCTAGTCTAACCAAAGGCTCGGTCATTTGGAATGGGATTATCAAGACTCATGGCCTTCTTCATCAAGGCATTAGGTGGAAGATAGGAGACGATAGGGAAGTTAACTTCTACATGGACAGATGGATGAAGGACAAACCCTTGATCGAGTTGGAGTTTTGGCAGAATTGGGGATAGGGCCTGTAGGGTCTTTGGCTCTAAGGTGCTTGATTACATAAGGACTAAAAAGGGTCTCCAGAGCTGGAGGGTTTTTGGTGGCCCTTAGGATGATGAGAATAGGGAGTTAGCTCTTCGACTCCAAAGGGAATTGGATGACTATAGACTCTCTCTTTTCCACAAGAGAGATACGATGATCTAGGATAAGGACAACAAAGGTTTGTCTACTATCAAAACTGCCTATAGTTTGTTGTTAGACCCAGGTGTGAATCAATTATGGGGGAAAGTCTGGATGCCTAAACTTTTACTAAAAGTCAATTTCTTCTAGTGGATCTTGGTGCACAACAAAATTCTGACCATTGACAATCTAAGAAAGAGGGGGTTCCAAATGCCAAGTAGATGCATTCTTTGTGGTTCTAAGGAAGAGACGACTGACCATCTCTTTCTTCACTGTAGCTTTGCTTGGGAGGTGTGGGGTTTAACCCTTGAAAAAAATAATATGAGCTAGTCCTTGAACAATAACTTAGAAGTATTGGTCTAGGATTGGACGCCCCCCTTTAGACTAGTACCACTGGTTTCCAAGGAGCTTTGGTCCCAAATTCCTCCCCATTTAGCTTGGAGCCTATGGAAAGGATGCAATATTAGAGTTTTTAGGGAGAAGTGCATAACACCTATGGAAGTTCTCCTGTGCTTCTCCAAACTGCTTGTGGAGAACATCAATTCTTGCAAGTTTAAAGCTGCGGATTGTTCTCCAGAAGGAGAAGAACATAGTCTCTTAAAACAATGGAACATCAGCCCTAACTCTGGCTAGGTTGATAATTCTAAAAGGAGTGCTAGGGCCAAGACCAAATGGGCCTTATCGCAACAAGGGTGGTTCAAGCTCAATTTTGATGGAGCTGCTAAGGGGAACCCAAGGGTGGCCAGTAGAGGAGGTATTATTAGAATTGACACAGGGACCTTTGTGGCTGCCTTTCTAGGTGCCATTGGTCTAAACAACAATAATGAGGCGAAAGCATTTTCCATGTTGTGGGGGATCAAGCTGGTCATTTCCCTAAACATCAAACTTCTTCATGTGGAAGAAGATTCTCAACTTGTGGTTAATGTTGTCCTGGGTTCGACCCAAATCAGGTCGAACTTAGAAGACATCATGGGAGATATCGAACTACTCCACAACAGAATGGAGGATTTCAAGATTTTGCATATATACAAAGAAGGGAATGTTGTCGTTGACGCCTTGGCCAATGTGGGCAATGGTAGAGAAGGATGGCATTGCTACAGGAGTATGTCCAGCCTATCTAAGGAGATTCATACTCTCATTCTAAAGGATGGTGATAGCTATAGGAATTAGGTGGCTTGGGATTGTTGTCATTCTCTGGTGTTGGCTGGTGGGTGGTGGGAATGGAGTTTTTGTTTGTGGCTAGACAAGGGAGGGTTGTGGCCTAGTTTGTAGAAGTGGTGGGTCCAACCTTTTGAATTTTCAAAATTGAAGAGGTAGGAATAGAGGTGTCTTGGATAGGCTAGGTCCAGTCTGTTGACTAGAATTCCTAAGTGCTATGGGATTGAGGCTTACATGGAGTGCTGGAGTGCCACCTCCCCCCTTGTCGATAGGTGGATGGCCAGGAGGATAGGTTGGCAAATCATAAGATATACGGACATTGAGACTAGTGGCTATCCAGGAGTTAGGCATAGATGGATCATAAGGACACTACATGGTCCATTGGTAGGGTTATGAAGGACTAATGGGATGGTTTTTCAGATGGGTAATTATATTTGGTTAATGCCCATAGCTGGTGATGTGTACTATCACATGAGGTGGCGGCTGAGTTCTCTCCCCAAGGATGTGGTGTATCACCTCATTAATTATGTTGTAATTATTATTTAGTTGCCATGGATTTCCCATTTTAATGGGCTACTTACTATTTTCAACACTACTGTTTCAATTTTAGTTGCCTTAACAATTCCAAACCCAGTTGCCTCTGCAAGTTTCAAATTGTCACAATGGGTGGAGATATTATCAAGATTGAACCCAATTTGGTTGAGGAATTCAAATAGGACCATATAGTGTGGCCTATCATTCAAGAAGGGGAGGTGGTTTCTTTTTTGGAAGGGATGGCTGGTCATGATGAGAACCTTTTGCCCCAGTTCGCAAAGACCTGGGATGATGAAACTAGAGAAGTCAAGATTGGTGGCATTGGCTTCCAGGTGTCTAAGGAAGTGATTGGGTACGCTACGGAGCTTCCTATTAGAGGGAAGAAACATTCAAGACATAGCAGGGTGCCCGACCCTGAACATATGGCTCTCTTCTTTAGAGAGGGGGAGGTGACTATGAAGCTACATGGTGGGTTTGAGAGAGAAAAGTTGTCGGAGCCATGGGGCCATATCTGCTTAACGATTATGAAGTTCTTCACGCTGGAAGGGAGATTCAAGGTTTTTTACCACTACCACTTTTCTCTCCTTAACCACTTTAGAAATAACATGGAAATAAGTTTTCCTTCTTTTCTTCTTTCTTCCCTGGATAACTCTATCAAGTCGGTTAGAGAATTTAGGGCTAAAAATACTAGCCACCCATTTGTTCCCATTCATGAAGGCCTCATTCTAAGACTTTACCAGTTCCACCTTGCCCTGTGTCCCCCAAAGAAAATTAAGGTTGAGCTACTTGAGGACCCCCAGTTGAGCATGTCTCCTGGTTCTAAAGGCAAGGTGAAGACTTGTGTAGGGAAACCTAAGATTTGCCTCAAAACCCCTAAGGGTGATCCCCATACTATGGATGATATCCCTATTAGAACCCCTGGCACCTCTAAAAAGAAGCCCTAGAAATGTACCACCCCAGTGCTAGGGAAAAAGTCGACCAAAAGAGATAGACTAGATTTAGAGGATGAAGGGACCACTCTTGAGAAGAAAGATAAGAAGGGTAAGGAGGCTGTGACTATGAATGAGCTTGCAAAAATTGTTGAGATGAACCCTGTGCATAAACTTGTTGGTAATGGGGAAGGTGTGGAGGCTGCTAACCTGAGGGTTCTGTTGATGACTGTTTTGATGCAATCATAACAATAAGTTAAAATTCACATAAAATGAACTGAAACTATACTTGAAAGACAAGAAGGAATCATCTGGTGATTCAACTAATCCCAAGTCTACAATGGTTCGGTTGGTCAAGTTCAGTTGGTCAATGTGAAGCTGTAATGTTCAAGGGGCCTTACGTAGTTTAGGTTTGTTCTGTGGTTTACTGGCCTAAGAATATGCAAAGAGGTCATGAGATAGGTCAATGCTCTTCATTCCTTTGCATAAAGGTGCTACTGTGCTGCAAGTTTCAGAGGTTTTTTTTTTGGATTTATGCAGCTTCCTTCTTCATGTACTTATGAAAACTGTCTACTTATAGCTCTGTTATCATGCTTCTTCAAATTTGAGACAATTTCCTTTAGATTTCTGTGTTTTCAGCTAAATAATTCAGATGGATTGGGAAAAGTTAGAAAGGTCTAAACTATACTTCATCTAATCTACCGAAGGATCTAAGTGTTTCTGTTATCCACTATGTAAATACCACAGTAATCTGATCAAATCCACAGTAAAAACCTTAAATGTAAGTCCTGAGCATTTTCACAAACATACATTTAAAATTGCAAGCTCTCAAAGAAGATATTTCAAAACACAAAGAAGAGCAGGAGAACACTCAGAAGATAGATGCAGAACTCCAGATTCTATTGTATTAGAAACGAATAGCCATACATGATTTACAATGTAAGAATGACTCTTAGTTTTATTGATCATACTACAGAGAACTTACAAGCTTTACAGATACAGTAAGGCAGCCAGTCATTCCACGCGCACCTTACTGCAGACAAACAGGCGACCTCCTTCTTCTACTCTAAACTATGCTAAGCTATCCTGCTGTATTTTCCTAAAATCTCTGTGTGTAGCCCCTGTTGTAAAGTATTACAGTGTAGAGAGGCACAATATATAACATCCTGATTGTCCTCACTACAGCAAAAAACCCTAACTGACCCCCTGGTTCAAACCTCTAGTTACAGCAATAAATGTAGGTGAACCAGTTCTCAAAAATATCTCAGAGCCATGGTCAAATCTGGGCGAAATATTGCCCCTTCTGAGAAGTTCCAGCAGCTGGGCAATAACTTCTGTCTGTCTTTTGCAATAATATCTCCAGCTGCGACCTTCCTCTTCACTTGAATGGCTTTGACTTTTGCATTTCATCTCTATTTTCTTGCTCCTGAGATCTGATCTTCTGCCTCCATGAGGTCACTGCATTGACTTTCCAGCTGCTTCCTCAACTGCAAGCCTGCAAGACAAGACCAGCAATAAGTATTCCATTTATGACAAAAAATAGCAGGAAACTAGAATAAGCGTTTAAATCCAAGTGACTGCGCAAGATCGCGGAAATCAGATCCAAAATCCGCTCAAAACGCGTCAAAAATGCGCCCAAGCTGCTCAAAATTGATGGGTCAACCATCGCTGACTGAAAAAATGTCAGAGGCGCCAAAAAGAACACTTCAAAACTCCACCGCTTCATTTCCCGCCCATCGGCATGATATTCGCAGTCGGTGCGTCAAAAAAAATAGGTTAGTCGATATACCTCATCATCATGATATTTCGGAAAATATGATGCTTTCCCTCCTGAAGGTTCAGATGAATGTCATCATGATGTTTCGCCCCTGCATATGGGAGAAAAGAACAACATCATCATCATGTTGAAGAAGAATAGGAGGATGCGAATATAATCATGCTGTCGAGGAGAGGAAGATGATGGTGACGTCATCATGATATTCGGGCTTCATTGAGATGCTAAGGATGACGTCATCATGATATTCGGTTAAGATCAGGGGGATATTTGATATCGGGTCACCTAAGGAGCATGATCAGGATGATGAAGTTGTTAACAGGACAGGATAAAAAATGATGATGATGACCGTCCTAATCGATTTATCATGATGACGTCATCATGATATTTTGTCTTCGAAGCACAAGGATAAGTTGGTCATCATGATATTTCGACTAGGGTGATATTACGAAATATGATGATGCTGTTGAAGAAATGCGATATCGACCACCTCTTAATAGATAGGCTGATCATCATGATGTTTCGGCAAACGGATATCAGGAGGATATAAAGATGATGATCCTCCTGCGAAATTATCATGATGATGATGTTTCCAGCACTTAGCGAATTCAGCGAATATTCTGTGAAGGATCAGGATGATGATCAAGAAGCCGTCATCATCATATTTCGAAGTTCAGCAAATATCATGATGACGACCTTGCGAAAGGGAGACCAGGAGGATATAAAGTCGTCGTCATCATCATATTTCGAATGCCAGCAAATATCATGATGATGACCCTCCAATAGGTTTTGAACGTGCGCATGTAAATATGCCGAAGGTGATTTTGTTAAGTCAGGGTGATCCTATACCATCAGCATGATATTTTAAGATCAGGCGATGCAAGGATATCATGATGATGCTCGCGATAAAAAGGCCGCTCGACAGGGGGAACCTACCTTGACTTAAAGTTAATGTCATCATGATAATTGGACCTCAGGATATTATCGGGGGGGGGGTTTAAATATGATGATGATGATGCTCTTCAGCAAAACCGAGTTTATAATATAACCTTCCTAAAAGATATCATGATGCTGCATAATGCGAAGATCATGATGATCTTGCGAATATCAGGTTTGACCAAGATTTTGACCGTGCATAACTTTCACATATGGTCGAATTTTCAAGTGAAGTAAAAGGCAAACCTGCATGAAATTTCAAGCTCTTTCAAAATATGAGGTCACAGAAACAAAATATGAACTTTGACAAACAGACCTCATGATGATGACCTACCCTATGCAATATCATGATGATGATGCACCTGACCTTCATTTTTACCAGACCGCCAGGAAGCAGAAAAAACACAAGCAGAAGCAAAAAGCAAGACATCAGCAGGGGTCCTCGTTTTGCTAAGGAGCAAAATGGGGCGTGTTGTGAACATCACAACAGGTTCATTGGCCTACCTGCATTGATGGAAAACCTTCTGTGAACCCCCAGGGGGTGGATATCTCTGATGACTCAAATTTTGTTGAGGAAATGATGGAGGAGGGAGGAGAGGAAACCCCCACAGAGTCTGTGCACGAAGTTGAAGGGGTGAGTCACTTCACCTCCATGAATAAGTCCAGTTCTAAGGACTTGGGTGAAGCTGTTAGGGTTTCTAGGGGACAAGATAGCAAGGGGAATTGCTCAATGTGTGTTAAAACAACTGAGGATCTAAGGTACCTCCAAAAAAAGATGGAGGGAATGCAGAAGAAGTCAAAGATTATGGTCGAGTTTGTTGCTAAGGCCCTACATTGGGCGGTATCAAACTTCAAGGCTGTCAAGGACTTGGATGACAAGGTGAAGTAGGTGGGGCTCAATAGCCCAGGAGACTACAAAGACATGGTTGATTTCCTAGCCAAGTTTGGGACTAACAGTCCCTAGTTTCTGGTTATTTTTATTGTTTCTGTTGTTTTTTATTAGGTGTTTTTTGTCTGTTGTTCATGCATTGTTAATGTGTTGTTTTTGGCTTGTTAATGGTCTGTAGCTTGGGGGGCCATTTTGTATAGGGTTTTGGACCCTCTTTTCTAGCTGAACTAATAAAAACAATTTAAATTACTAGTACAAATATAAAAATACTAAAGTAATGCTAAAAGTAAATGATTATGTGGTCTATAGGTCTCATTTCCTAGTGCAAATATTTTATGGACAATATTTATTTTTACTATAATATAACATAAATATAAATACATTATAAATTTCTATAATAAAAAATTTAAACAAATATAAAAATACTAAAGTAAAAAATTGGTCAGGTTTTCCTACTCTATAACTTACCTGTCCAAAATTTGAATTTGATTATGAGTGGGAATGGCAATCGACAATATGTGGGGGTCACTGTTGCTTGCTTGCCCCTCCCTAAGAAGGTGTTGTCTGGTACTACCATGGGTAACTACACTGATCACATGAATCCATCCTTGGATTTAGGACCCAAGGGTTGGAAGGCGGCCCTTGTGGGTGTTGTGCATGTTGGTCAAGCCGGTGTGTCAACAATCCCCTTTCTGTCTGAATATGAAGAAGGAACAACTTTGAAATTGTTGGATTTGACTATTCAAATAGTGGTCTCAATAATGGAAAACACATTGGTGGGTAAGTTCTTTGTCTATCACCCCAACATTGACCTTGTCAGAAGATGGATTTCCTCCAAATTGCAGTTGAAAGATAGTGTCTTTGCCAGCGGCATGACGAGTGGTATGTTCCTCTTCAAATTTAATTCCATAGAGGATCTCTTCTATGTGTTATCAGGTGGACCATGGCTTTATGGGAAGCATTCAATTTCTTTGTGCAAATGGAGACTTGGGTTTGACCCCAAGGTTGACTTGAACCAGTCGGCTCCTCTATGGGTTAGGCTTCTTGGGTTGCCTCTGGAATAATGAGACGAAGAAATATTTTCTTGGATTGGTAACTCGTTTGGAGATTATGTGACTGTGGACAAGGTCACTAAGGATAAATTGAGGTTGGTATATGCTAGATTTTGTGTCAATGTTGATATTCTCAAAATACTCCCAACCTCCATCATCCTAGAATCTAAATTTGGGAGATGGACTCAAAGTATTCTCTATGAGAACTCTCGGGTCTTCTACCAAAACTACATGAAGTTGGGCCATGTCATAACATAGTGTCAAGATCCCAAAAAACCTACACGCAAACTAAAGGAATTTGTGAAGAAAATGAACTTGAGAGAATAACCCTTTAAGGAGGAAATTATTAACCTTATTAGTTCCCTCTACCCCACCAGCGAAGAACTCAGACGATGAGTTGATGTAGGGTCCTACCTAAAATGTGGAGGTTCAAACTAAAGAAAGGAGAGATGCTAAGGATGAACAACACTTGGACAATGAAGCTGAGGAGCCGCCATTGGAGGCCCAAAATGCTGAGAGTGGTAATCAGGTTGATAGCCCCTAGAAGAAGTCTAGAGGTTGTATGCTTGGTAGAAGCACACTGGAGGAAAATTTCTCCCTATCCTGAAGGGCAAGTTCCAACAAGCCTATGGAGGACTCTAAGGGATGGTCAACAAAAAAAATAAGAAAGGTCCGAATAGAAATATCAACACAACTACTTGTGCTAGTACCCAGACAACACATGTTTAGGGAGGGGCAAGCAGGCTATAGGGACGCCCCGAACTATTGACTGCCATTCCTGCATAGAATCAAATTGAAATTTTGGATGGATTCATGTGATCAGTGTGACTACTTGTGCCAATACTAGACAATACCTTCTCAGGGAGGGGCAAGTGAGCAATAGGGACCTCGCATGGACTATCGACCGCTATTAAAGCTTAGAATCAAATTCAAATTTTAGGTAGGGAAGTTGCAGAGTAGGAAATTTTTTTTTTTTTATGGGGTTAATAAATTGATCAGGTTTTTTGAAAGTATGATTCCTCCTTCCTATGGCTCTGGGGATGGGTCCAAGAGTGAATAAGTTGGAGAATCCCCATTGATTGAAACCCCTCTTCCCAAGTCTGGCTCTAAATCCCACCCCTAAAAAGACTAGCAAGAGCACTAAGTCTCTGGGCCATGATGCCAATAAGAGGGAGACTTCCTTAGAGACAAGAGGGTTAGAAATGATAGAGGAAGGTGTCAGCCTCATAAAATATCAAAATAAGGGAAGGTGGAAGTTCTCTATGAATTGGATGCATCAAAATTTGTTGACATGGAAGTTGTTACTAAACATGGGGAAGATGGTGGTACACCAAGTACTGCTAGTAATCCTGTGCAAACTGTTAAAAGATCATGTCGTATAGCTGGCATTTCTTTGTCAACCCTCAGGGTGTTGAGTTGCCAAGTGAGTCAGAGTTTGTTAAGGACACCCTAGGTGAAGATGATGGTGAGACCCCTATGGAGTCTGTTCATGAGGAGGGGATTAGTCACTTCCTCGAGACGAACACCCCTTATCCAGAGGATGAGGAGGAGGCTGAGGAACATGAAGGAGACAAAGGGGAAGTACACCTTGTGTATCAAAATGGTGGAATAAGTTATTGAACTCAGATTTGAAATTGAGAAGTTGCAAAAGAATTAGAGGGTGATGTTAGAGTTTGTTTCTAAACCCTTGCACCGTGTGGCCACTGTGTTTTCTACTGTGAAGGATTTTGATGACAAGATCAAGGGTATCAAGATTGATAGCATGGGTGATTATGAGTGTATGCTCAAATTCCTCACTAAGTATGGGATTGATGGGAATCCCTAGTTACTTGCCCTATGTTTTTTGTTGCTTTTGTAAAGTTAGTTAATTTGGGTTGTTGGTTTTTCTATTTTCTTGTGGTTCGACTATTGATGTGCTATTAATGTGTTGTTTCTAGCCTATATGAGGCTTATATTTTTCCCTTTGGGCTATTTTTTACATGGATCTAGACCCTCATTTCCAACTGACTTTATAAAAAACAATACCAGTGTAATGTTAAAATGTTCAACAATTATATGTTTCATAGATCTCATTTTCATTTTGTAGTGTAAATATTTTGTTGATAATATTTCATTTTACTACTAGCATATCTATATTTAAACAATATATCTAAAGTACATCAAAAGATATTGTTCTCGAGGTTCTTATTCCACCTATGTGTGATAAATTGATTAAAAAAATAGGTGCCTCAAAGAGGATATCTCTCAGTGTACTTTATATATATATTTTAAAATATAGATATGCTAGTAGCATCCGAAGCGACAAGCTTAATTCTAACTCTACTATATATCTTAAGAATTATTATAATTATATAATATAATATTATAATATAGGTCAGATATATTATTATAATATATTATATATAATATAACCCCAACCCTAACCCTAACATTAATCATGACAGTAAGTCTAACCCTAATTCTACCCTTAGATCTACTTAAACCTAATTCTATTCCTAATTTAAACCCTTATCCCAGCCTTAATTCTAACCGTAGTTGTATATATAGATATAAATGTAAATGACTTTTGGTGTTTTATTATAACTATAACCCTAACCCTAACATTCAGGCCAATACTAACCCTAATTGTAACCCCAACCCTAACCCTGATTCTAATCATAGTTTTAACCCTAATTCTAACTATAATTTTAACCCTAACCCTAAATCCAATATAATTCTAATATTTATTTTATCCCTACCCCTAATTCTTACCCCAATACTAATTCAGACCCAAATTATAACTATAACCCTAACCCTAATTGTAACCCTAACCCTAATTATACCCTTATATGTCCCTCTATAATATAATAGGTATACTAAAATTATATAATATAACCCTAACCCTAATCCTAACGTTAATCCTGATAGTAATTTTAGCCCTAAACCTAATTCTATCCCCAACCCTAATAGTAAACATATTTATAACCCTAATTCTAACTTGATCCTTAACCCTAACCCTAACCCTAATTGTAGGCCTAACTTCTAATTTGAACCCAAATTATAACTATAACCCTAACCCTAACATTAATCTTGACAATAATTCTAACCCTAATTTTACCCCTAGATCTACTTAACCCTAATTTTGTTCCTAATTCCAATCTAATCTCGACCCTAATTCTAACCATAGTTCTATATATAGATATAAATGTAAGTGACATTTGTTTTATTTTAACTATAACCCTAACCCTAATGTTCACCCTAATTCTAATCCCAACCCTAACCCTAGCCCTAATTCTAACACTAAGTCTAATGTAATCCTAACCCTAATTGTAACCATAACCATAAATTTAATTATAATTCTAATCTTGATTTTATCTCTAACCCTAATTCTCACCCCATTACTACTTACATTACTAATTCAAACCCATATTATAACTATAACCCTAACCCTAACCTTAATTCTAATAGTAATTCTTACCCTAACTCTAGTTCTAACCCTAACCCTAATCCTAATTGTAATTCTAACCCTAATGGTAACCCCAATTCTATCCCTAACCCTAATTCTATCACTAAGTTTGATTCTATCCTTAACTCTAACCCTAATTCTAACTCTAACCCATGTCATAAAACTCATTCCTCACCTCAATATTAGTGTTGCACTATCCCACATCAATATTTAAAAGTCAGATTGCATCACATGGAATTGACCCCTGAATTTCACAATTTAAAACTTATAATTTTCTTCTCTTGCCCATTTCTTTCCCACCATGAGCTAACTTGGTACACATTTTGTATGATATATCACTTTTAGGGTCTTAGATATGTGATTTCTGATTGCATTATCATTTTTTAGATTTTTTGAGGGAATGTATTCTTACTTATCATTATTCCATTATTATATCTTTTCTTTTAGAGTTTTGTGCTATGTTGAGATCTATCCTTTACCCACCCTAGCCACCCTAGCCACCCTTTCCAATCCCATTAGGTTCCCATTTTCATATCTAATATACCCTAATTCTAACACTAGATTTAGTGTTAGGGTTGGGTCATTTCAAATGATTTCATTGGTACAATATTAATTCCTAAATTTATATTAATAGATAAAACCATTTGGTATGGAGTAATTATTTAAAGACATCATTTGACATCATAAGCAAAACATGTACATTGCCACTCTAGTACTTGTACACACAAGAACAGTATTTGTGAACATAATATTCTTATCTATTTCTTTGCAAATACTCTTACCTTTCAAAGTTCCACAAATCACTCATGTTTTGTTTGGATCTCTTAGCATTGTTTTAGGATCTTACTTTTTTAAGCCCAAAATTATAGTCTTTTGGTTCAAACTTTTCTTATTTAAAAGCTAATAAAATTAATATATTAAAAATTTTAGTAACTATTCTAATAAGCTTGTAGTCTAAATATTTCCATAATCTAGGTCCATTTCTTTCCAATTTGTAATCTATATTATATTGCGTTGTGTGAATTTTTCACAATACAATTGGATTGTATACCAAAACCCAATTTCTTAATAGTTATATTTTAAATGCAACCTTAGAAATGTTAGTTCTTGTTGAAACAATGTGGTATGTAGCTTGTTAAACACTTTTTAAGGGTCTTTATTCTTCATATTTGTTCACCTTGATAATATTTTATGCAACCATGGGAGATAGAATGTCAACAATTGACATAATTATAATATTGGAGAATTCTATGGTTCTAATCTCTTTTTACATAGTATGATCTTTGATAAAATAATTCAATTGAATATTTTATATGTATATAGAGTTGATAGAAATAGAACAATTAATATAGTAGTTATAAAATTTTACTTTTTGGATGTAGTGCCCCTCAGTTGTTCTCTATTAGATTGACAGTTGTTTTGTTTGGATTGAGACATTATGGCATTTTGTTTGATGTTGGACTCACTGCTGAGATGACATTTAATGTTACTTTGATGTTACTGCTATTTACCTAAGTTATGCATATGTTATGATAGCTTTATGGACATATTAGATGATGGGGATTAATTTAATTCTAAGATTTATGTGTTTATCTGATGATGGTTATGATGCTATTATTTGGGGATTTCTCGTATTTGATCGTTATGTAACTGATTGTTCTATCTTGTTCATTAAGAAACTAAATGTTATGCATGATGAGGATACTTGTTTGATGTGTTGTTGTTGTGAGAAGGGACAGTGTCTCATTACTCATGCGTGAGTACCTTGCTATGCTACGATTCCCTTTCACGGTGTGCTTGACTGTATGATTATATATACCTATATGTTCGACCATTTTTGTTTGCTGTAGGTTGTAGGTATCAGGCATCGACTCCACCTGAATTCATAGATTTGAGCGTGCCTTAAACCCAATGGAAATTGTTGAACAGAGATAACATATGGTCCCCTAGTTAGCCATCATTCTTGAAAAGGATGAGTATCCATTTTTGTATCCAGTCAGTGTGGTCGGTATGGGCATGATAGCTAGTCACTGTTGTTGTGGTCATGCTTTTTGATCATGCATAGTGGTTATGTATTGTTTGGAATTTGGATTATTTAGGTTGTAATTGTTTGATTAGTGTATTGGTTAATTGCTATATTTAAATAAAATTATTATGTTAGGAAGGCACTTTAGATAAATAAATATATACGCTTATATGTAAATTATAGTTATGGAAAATATATTATAATGTAAGTTAAGGTCAATAATAATAATAATAATAATAAGATAAATAAAAGTTATAAAATGGAGTTGTAAAGATGATTATTAAATGCAAAATAAACAAGAATATGTTTGATAAATTACTATAAAAATACATTTATAAATAATTATAAGTTGTCATAAAACAAAAACATAATAGATATTTAAATAAATAAAATAAAAATTATTTTGTAAGGTTGTAAATTAAATTCATAGCAAAATGTGAGAAAGAAAAAAGATGAGTTTTGTTGTCATTAATGGATTTTGGCATGAGAATTTGTGTCGTGATTTCTCTCTCTAAAAAATGAATTGGTAGAATTGGGATTTGGTAGGAAGTTGGAGCTGCAAGCTGGGATTTGGGAGCAGCATCAAATCTTCAACCCTGTCAAGCAAGCCAAACCAGGTTCCTTTGTTTCTAAATTTCGTCTCAGTTTTCTTTTGAATAAAATGTAGGGTTTATGAATTTGATTTATTTCTCTGCCTGCTGATGGAATTTTCTTGAGAGTTTTAGAAGCCTTTTCATCAAATTTAATTTGTGCATGTCTATATCATTGCACTCTATGAGATGGATGCCCTTCATTATTGCTGAATATCTGTCATAGTGCACATTACAATAGTGTGAGCTTATTTTTCTGTTAGTTTCATTTGGCATCATTGATATCCTTCACGAATCTATTTGTGCTTATCCTGCAACCATTACATTCCAAGAAACTATTTCTCTGAAGCTTCAGTCAAACGGTTTGCGTGCTTTGTCTTGCGTCCCAATTTTGTATACATATCACTCAGAGTTGTTCTAATGATCTGGAGTATTTCTACAACCTGATTTCATTTGCTTGAAAGTTTCTAAAGTCTTTACAATAAATAAACTAAGCCTATTTATTCATATGTGATTTACTGGCATCAAGAAATCATAGCATGTTTAATTTCTTGATAATGACAAATTTTAGGGTGTCCTCATGTGAGTGATGCACACATAATGATCAAATGTAGGTGTAATATAATAAGGGTTTCAAATGTGATTAAAGTTTGTACAAATCTTGTCCTCTAAACCTGCATGTGCCTTGAACAAAAGCAAGGCTTACAACGTTAGGATGTGTGCTAGAGCGCTTCATTAATTCAAGGATTTTTGAGACCATCCTTGCAAATCCTTTTTGTATACATCCTACAATCATTGTATTCCATGAGATTTCATCTCTGCAAGGTAATCTGTCAAAAACTTCATGTGTGCAGTCTAAGCTTCCACTCATTGCATACATGTCTACCAGAATGTCTCCAACCATAATATCTGACAGATTTCCTCTATTCTTTATGCTACAATGGATGTCCATACTCGTTCCAAAGCTCCCATTTACCACAGGCCAGCGCAGGCTGGATAGGATGCTGGCAAAGGTTGCAGATCTAGTTTTACATTTGCTTGAAAGTTTCATAAGCCTTTTCCAACTATCTTCATTTTCTCAAGTACAATAGTGTATTCTTCTGCATTATCATTCTTCCTCAACCAGCTAAATTTGTGTAGAATGTAATAGACTCCAACTCAACAATGCAACCATATCACTAAGCCTCTGATTGTTTTTGTTATTATTAAATTGGTAAATTTACTATTTTATAAAGAGGTAATATTCATAATTATTAGTTTTAAATTTTAGAATATGAATCTTTCTATATATTTTGTTTTTGTGAGATATGAGTTCATTTTTATCTAGAGTTGCTTCTTGAATTCATGGGAATGTAATATAGTCCTCTTTTCCCTAATTGTAGTGTTATGAGAAAATTTTAGGGTTTCCCCACATATAAAATAATTAGGGTTCTGTTAATATTATAGTAATTAGAGGTCTATGTAAATGATAAGGTATATATTATTTATTACCTTACAATAGATAGATGTTCGCATTTGAAGTATAATATTTGTTATTATTAATTATTTAGATAAGTAATGTATTTCCATTAACTATTATTAATTATATGGGTAAATTAGTGTATATATATATATATATATATATGTACATGTACATATATATATATATATATATATACATATATATCTCTACATATATATATGTATATATATGTATGTATATATATATGTATATATATATGTATATGTATATATGTATATATGTATATGTATGTATGTATATATATATATATATATATATATATATATATATATATATATATAATTACATTATTATATTTGTTTAATTTAAAAGATTATTAGTAGGCTACTAATTATTTTTGGTGATGTAGAAATTTATTATCATAGTCCTATAGACATAGGATTACCTTCAAAAATTTAACTAGCATTGTTTAAGAACCTTCATTTATAATTATTTAAATATGCTCAATTATAATTGATTAATCTTTAAATTAACCATAATTAGAGTAATAATTACGTTTTGATTTTGATGTTTTGATATGCTTGTGATAAGATTACAAAATGGTAATTTGATGGTTAATGAGTAAGGTTATGATCGAATGGTTGTTATGATTTACAAGTAAAATGTTTCAAGTTTCTAGAGGCCTAGGATGTTTATGTTTTGATTTCATGTATTGTGTGGTTAGGTGTCTTGAGATAATGAAGTTATAAGAGCATGATGTCTCTTGTTTATGTATAAGGATTTTGGTATATGATAATGTGAGATGATGTATATTCTGTGTTGTAAATGCATCATGATGAGAAAAATGATAGATCATGCTTGAATGGTGTTATGGACTTGAGTATCTAGATCCAGTGAAGGGGGAGTGGCTTTCAATGTGGGCTTGAGGCCCAAAGTGACTTTCCAGGATAGCCCATTGAAAGTTGGTAACCAAGTGATAACCTAAAATGAATTAGGGGGAAAACGGTAGATTCCACATTTAACAAGATAATTAAATTCCTCACCCATGCCTGTAGTGCTAGTTTAGACTAAGGATTGGATGAGAAGGCCTGGTTGGCAAAACCAACTTCCTTGTCCCCACGAAAGGAATGTTGGTTCCACATGTGTCACGCTATGGGGCCGACATCTAGTGAGAGACTGTCAGGGTAACCATAGATGGGGGCTGGCATCTAGTGAAAGACTGTCAAGGTAACCCATGTCAGGGCCATGTGATAACACTCTTCCCTATTGCAGCCTACCATTCCCTAATTGTGTTCTCCCCATTCGTTGTGTGATTCCTCTGGAGGTGATGTTTGAGTTATTTGTGATGTTCATATTGATCCGTGTTGTTTTGGAGTCATGTGTACTTCTTGCACTTGTCAGCCTATTGTTTTTTTGACTTTTTATTGTAGTGGGACCTTATTGTCATCTCCTAGCATGGGGGTGGACCTTAGGGTTCCAAATGGTGGTGTGGTTGTGATTTTTCACCATTGGTTTTCCTTGCTATTGTTCGTGTGTGAGAAGGATGTACCTTATGTAGCATATTTTAGATCTTGTACCAATTTGAGGAGACAGTTACTCATGTTCATGTTCTAGTCTTGTATATCAGTTTTAAGTCATGAACTATTATTTTGATGTATACATCCCAATGTATTCGGGAAAGTGATATTGTAAACAATGTAATGTTGTACTCTTATGTAAGGGAAATTGTATATGTACTTGTAGCTCTATATACATGATCTTGATGATTATTTATCTTATGATATAATATGGAAATGTATGTGATTCTTCATTTAATGCAATTGATTTAGAATGACTTATTTTTGTTAGTTAATTCACGATGTATGTTTAGTTCTTGTTAATAGTTTGTTAGTAATACAGCCATGGAACCCTAGAGGATAAAGTGTAACATAAATGTTATGTGTAGATATGATTTGTGTTACTTTGATATCTTTTTCTTCTAAAAAAAATTTGTCCTTTTAGTATAGCATAGTGGTGTTATTCTCTAGGTTCCTTGGCAGGGTGTTACACCTGGTATCAGAGCTAGGTTCTAACACTGGGTACTCTTGTTTTATATGAGCCCATTATGTTTTCCTAGTTACTTAGATACTGGAGATTATGTTTTCCCCTTTTTGTCATCCTTGCCTAACAACTCAAGGTTGTCCTTTGGCAGTGTTTGTAGGAAGATGCCTAGAGGTCGAAGACGAGGTAGGGGATGTAGGAGAGGTGGTGGCGGTAGCCCTCCTCCTAGTTCCCCTTGTGAGAGTGCTCAGGAAAGCGGGGGTCAGAATCTAGAGAATCAAGGTCAGCCAGAGGGAGGTCCGTTGAGTCATTTACTTGAGCAAGTCCTTGCTCTCCTAGGCCCTAGACAAGAGGTTGATTAGTAGGTGGAGAGGGAAAGAGAAAGGTCTCCTAGGAGGAGAGAGATTACAATAGAGTAGGAGGCTATCTTAGCAGGTCACATGAGAGATCTCTTGAGGGCAAGTCCTCCCACTTTTGATGGTTCTAGTGATGGTTTGGAGGTAGAGACATGGTTGATAGCTTTGGACAGGTGTTTTTCTATGCATCCGTATAGTAGTAACATGGTGTTTCTTACACCTTAGAGGTTTTACTTCTACATGGTGGCAGTTGGAGGAGAAAAAGTTACATTTGGATATTGGCATAGTTTCTTGGGAATTTTTTTGGAGAGGTTTAGAGCTCATTTTCTGTTACAACACTAGAAGCAACGATGTGCTGATGAGTTTCATGAGTTGAGGCAGATGGTTATGTCAGTGGAGTAGTATGAGCATAGGTTCTATGAGCTTAAGAAGTACAAAGGTATTGGCAATGATGAGGCCATGTTAGTTCAACACTTTATTGGGTTCTTGAATGCCCATATCAGTGGAGGAGTCTGTGTCTTTGAGCTGAAGACCACGGAGGTGATAGTCAAGAAGGCTTGACTAGTAGAAGAGAATTTGGCCATGGCTTTAGGAGGTCATACAGGTGTGTAGATTGGTAGTGCGCCTCCAACAGGCTTTGGGTCTCATGGTGGTCAATCTCAAGTAGTGGGTTCCTCAAGGATCCATCATGCATCTGCTAAGGGTGGACAATAATAGTATCAGCAATATTCCCAGTTGAAACCAAAGAATTCTCAGTCTCTACATGGTAGTATGTTTTAGTTTAAGAAAAATTAGAGTTGGCTGCAAAACAAGCGTAATCGTTCTTATCAGCCAGCTTAGAGCACACAGTCTATAGTTAGTAGGGGTAGTTTCCAATAGTCCAATGCACCTACAGGTGGTAGAGGATATGGTAGAGGTACATGATGTTTCTCTTGTGGCTAGCAGGGCCATATAGCTAGGTAGTGTCCACAGAATAACACTACAGGATTTAGTCAGAGGCCGACAGCGTCAGAGCTAACTGTGGGTGATGCAAGCAGGTCTCACAGGGTGTTTGTAGTGGTAGATAACTACCAAGTAGTGCATCAAGGTATAGTTGTGGATACTATAGGTGTATTGCAAGGTATTGGTATTTCCATCCTTTTCGACTCTGGTGCTTCTGATTCCTTCATTTCCCCTTCTTTAGTGGAGCGCTGTTGATTGGTGGTAGCAAAGCAGGATGTTAGGTGGTAGGTCAAATTGGCCTCTAGAGCTAGAATAGTGGTAGAATTCTTCATGTATGGTTGTGGTTTGAGGATTGGTTCTCTATTTACCATGGTGGATCTTCGCATCATACCTCTAGGATCTTATGATATAGTGTTGGGCATGGATTGGTTGGATGCTCATCGAGCAGTGATAGATTGCCAGCATAAGTCAGTACAGTGTATAGATGATTCAAGTAGCGAGGTAGAAGTAGTTGGCATTCAGAGGCTCATCTCCTTACATATGATTTCTGCCATTCAACTAAGGAGATGTATGTGTCAGGGTTGCCAGTTGTTTTCCATGATAGTTAATGATTTGGAGTTAGAGGAGAGTTGAGAGGTGTCCCTTGATGATCATCCTATCCTTAAGGAGTATGCAGATGTCTTTCCTAGTGAGATTTCAAGAATGTCACCTAAGCGTGACATTGATTTCTGGATAGATCTTGTTCTTGGAAAAGAACCTATCTCATGAGCTTCATATCGGCTGACCACTTAGGAGCTTAAGGAGTTTCAATTGCAGTTAGAGGAGTTGTTTGCAAAGGGGTTCATTCATCCTAGTGTCTCTCCTTGGGGAGCACCTATCATTTTTTTGAAGAAAAATGATAGATCCCTTCAGTCGTGTATTAACTATCGACAACTGAATAAGGTGACTATGAAGAACAGATATCCCTTGTCATGGATTGAAGACCTCTTTGATCAGATTAAGGGGGGCTAGGTGTTTTTGAAGATTGACCTAAAGTTAGGGTATCATCAGTTGGGTATCTTTGAGGTAGACATTCATAAGACAACATTTCGCACTCGCTATGGGCACTATGAGTTCACTATTGTGCCATTTGAGTTGATGAATGCACCTTCTGTGTTTATGAGCCTAATGAATGGTGTATTTCACACCTACCTTGATAGATTTTTCCTTGTGTTATTGGATGACATATTGATTTATTCGAGGACTATGGAGGAGCATGAGGAGCATTTGTGGCAGGTTTTGTTGTGTTTAAGAGAGAATCAACTATAAGCAAATTTGGCAAAGTGTGAATTCTTTCAAATGGAGGTGAGATATTTGGGGCATGTTATTTATGATAAGGGAATTGCTATAGATCCTTTGAAGATCCAATCCATCATAGATTAGCTTGCACCCACTAATGTTTCTGAGGTTCACAGTTTTATGGGTTTAGCAGGCTATTAACATCAGTTTGTGCAGGGTTTTTCAAGGGTATCTCACCATATCACTTCTCTTCAGAGGAAAGGGAAGAAGTTCATTTGGTCAGAGCAGTGTCAGGTAGCCTTTCAGACTCTCAAGGAGTGATTGAGTAGTGCACCCATTTTGGCAGTTCCCAACCCTACCGGAGACTTTGTGGTGTGTACCGATGCATCTTTGGAGGGTCTAGGAGTAGTTTTAATGCAAGATGGTCATGCGATAGCCTATGAGTCTCATAAACTTAAGGATCATGAGTTGAACTATCCCACACATGATCTAGAGTTAGCCACCATCGTGCATACCTTGGTGAGATGGAGGCATTTCCTGTTGGGGCACCAGTTTGAGCTACATAGTGATCACCGCAGTTTACAGTACATATTCACACAACCAAACCTGAATATTAGGCAGAGGTGGTGGATGGAATTCTTGTGTGAGTATGATGTTGAGGTAAAGTATATTCACCGTAAGGAGAATGTTGTGGCAGATGCTCTTAGTCGGCGGAGACATGTGCTTTCTATAGTCACTATTGGAGTGGAATTGAGGGGTTAGATTCTTGTAGCACTTCCTACCAATAGATGGTATCAGGAAGTGAAGTTAGAGGTAGAGTCAGGCAGACCCTTAGAGGGTAGATTTGCTAGTTACTCTCTTGAATCAGATGGTCTCTTGTGGCACTTGGGTCGCATCTATGTTCCTCCTTTAGAGGGTCTTCATACCGTAATTATGTCAGAGGTACATCAGGCACCCTATTTAGCTTATCTAGGTGTCAAAAAGATGCACACAAACCTCTGTCAATTGTACTTTTGGGTCAGAATGAAGAGGGATATTGCTAAATTTGTCTCGAGGTGTCTAGAGTGTCAGAGGGTTAAGACAGAACATCAACAACCTACAGGTCTTCTTTAACCACATCTTATTCCAAAATCAAAATGGGACATCATTTCAGTGGACTTTATAGTCAGTTTACCTATGTCCCCTTGTCGTCATGATGCCATTATGGTCACCATGGACAGGTTGACTAAAGTAGCACACTTCTCTCCTGTTCATTCTTCATATAATGCTTCCTCTGTGGCTAGAATCTTCATGGATGACATAGTTAGATTGCATGGGATTCCTCGTATGATCATCTTCAATAGAGATCTAGTGTTCACTTCAACTCTCTAGACGTCCTTACAACATGCATTAGGGACTTAGTTGAACTTCAGTTCAGCTTACCATCTAGAGACTAATGGGTAGACCAAGAGGATTAATTAGGTCCTCAAGGATATGCTTAGGATGTATGTCATGGATCAGTAGACCTGCTGGGAGGATTATTTGTACTTAGTGGAGTTTGCGTACAATAATGGGTATCACAATTCTATTGGTATGTCTCCTTTTAAGGCTTTGTATGGTCATCCTTGTTAGACCCCACTGAGTTGGGATTGTCTCGAGGACAGAGTTCTCCTAGGACTGGAGAGGCTCTGGTAGATGGAGCAGCAAGTTGATCATATTAGAGAGCATTTGATGGCAGTACAGGATAGGCAGAAGAAATATGCAGATGCCCATAGGGTTGATTGCTAGTTTTTGGTTGGAGATTAGGTGTTCTTGTGGGTGCATCCATGAAAGAGTCTAATCCATTATGGAAAAGGCTCTAAGCTCGCACCATGCTTTGTTGGGCCATTCAAACTTTTGGAGTGGATCAGTCATGTTGCGTACCGTCTTGCTTTGCCACCCAGTCTATCGTGCATTCATGATGTATTTCATGTTTCTATTCTCAGGCCATATTATCCAGATATTTCTCATGTTCTTGATTGGAATGCTTTACAGGTAGAGGATTGACAGTTGGCTTTGGAGCGTATAGGCATTTTGCAGCATAGGAGACTCACCCTTAGGGGTAGAGACGTAGAGCAGGTAAGGGTCTAGTAGGATCCTAACAATGAGGCTTTAGCTACCTCAGAGGATGCATCCCAGATGCGAGAGTTATATCCATACATGCTTGTAGGCAGAAGTAAGCCTGATTCTAGGGGGGAGGATGTAGTGTGTAATTCCCCTGCCAAGGAACCCCAGAGGACAACACTAAACCAGGTCAAATTAATGGAACAATTTTTTTTTGGTAAGAAAATAACAATTGAATGTATAACATAACATAATCAACTAAACCTAGTTCCTCTAAGATTCGTGACTATGCTACTGACAAAGCTAACATCAAGGTTACTAGAAAATATCACAAAAGATAACATGATTGATTTAACATTTCAAATCACTTTCTAGCTAAACATCATATGAAAGATGCATCACTTTACAAGATGAAATCATCAATCGTTGTTACATCATTACAATATTTACAACATTGCTTCCCCCAATGCATGGGAGAGATTATATCATAGTACAATAATTGATACAATGGACGTACAATCCAATATGCAATTACATGCTAGGAAGCCTTCTCAAATAGGAACAAGGACTAGAATCCACAGTGCAATGACCAATCTCCATGCACATGAACATGTAGCATGAATACCCAATGGAGAAAAGCACCAACCACCTAACCATTTGGAACACTGAGGTCCACCCCCCGTGCCAGGAGATAACACAAGGTCGTACATCTAGTCTAGATAGTTAGGAAAGCAACAAGCTAACATACACAAGAGCTCTACATGACTCCATCATAACACTACTAACACACCAACATCACTTACAACACTTACTTCACTTCCAGAGGCACTCATACATCAAGAGGAAATACAACTAGGGAGTGCTAGATTGTAATAGGGAGGAGTGTCATCACATGGTCCTAGCATGGGTTGTCCTAGCAGTCTCTCATTAGACCTTAGCCCCCATCTATGGTTGTCTTGGTAACCTCTCACTAGGTCCCGACCCCATAGAGTGACACATGCGGAACCAACACACTAAACACATCTCCCAAAGGCACAGAGACTTACACAAGCTTTACACAATTGACACCCAACTTTCAACAAATACGTAGGCACTTAACCTAATAATCGAGACACATTCTTTAATACAACAATTAATCATTATATTATAACCATGAAAACATTCCTTTAATAAAGCATTATTTACTACAAGTAATTATAATTAAGAATAAATAAAATCATCATCTTTATTGAACTAATTTCTATGAAACCTTACTTTTATGTTGCAACTTTAATTAATATTAAAATAACAAGATTCTAATTAACTGATTCACCTGGCAATTTGTAAACTCAAAAATTAGTAGGCTATGGGCAAATGTTAGGGTTACAACACTTAAAATCATAATGAAAAAAAAGAGAAAAAAAAATTATCAGATGAGATTTATGCATGTAAAATAAGGAAACACTAAAAATTATATGCTTGAATGAATTCTATGGCCATAACAACCCATTAACCCTTTCATTTTCATATCTTCCTCATCATACTATGGAGGTTGACTAATCTCACTACTCTACTTTCTAATAACTCTCTTCTATATGGATAGCCTATGTTTATGCTATATCTAACTTTTAAAATGAATTGTAACAATCATCATAAAGAAGGCAAAATTTGATGGGAAGTCATTTACATAACTAACACTATAGATTGCTCAAGATGATAACAACCATCAAGAATTATTAACTTAGGCTAAGATCAAATTAAAATACATGCTTAACCTAAATATCTAAAATATTTACCTTAAAGTCTAAATAACATACATGATTGAAAAATTACCAAGCTCTTCGAGAATGTTATATAAACATGTGATATGATAATAAAAGTTTCCCATAAGAAGAATATTGTTCTACTCACTAACACTATAGATTGCTCAAGATGATAACAACCATCAATAATTATTAACTTATGCTAAGATCAAATTAAAATACATGCTTAACCTGAATATTTAAAATATTTACATTAAAGTCTGAATAACGTGCATGATTGAAAAATTCTTCGAGAACGTTATATAAACATGTGATATGATAATAAAACTTTCCCATAAGAAGAATATTGTTCTACTCACTAATAATTGAATCTAGTCACTATCTATGTTAACTAAATATAGGGTTTGTACTAACAAAATTAACCTAACCTTGCAGCTAGAAGAGATAAGTTGCATCTGTGAATAAAATAAGTGGTCTTATCAAGGACATAAGTCTAATCACGATAAATATAAGGTTGATATAGTTAACTAGAGACTATAATTAGGTTATTCAATCCATATGGGACTAAAGTGAATAAGGAATAAATTATTTAAATGATTATGGATTTATGTTCTTTGCTAAAACACAAAAGGCCCGGTTAAGAAAAGAGGAATACCAATGGCTTCATCATTCCATAGCTCTTCACATAAGGCAAAGGTAAATAATTCAATTATTTCCAAGAAAGTTTATCCCTTTTTAGAATATGATTATTCTAAAACCCTAAATGTTCAATTATTCAAAAAGGTTTTTTCAAATAGAGAGTCAAATCCTTTTTTTGTTTTACGTAAATATTTAGAAGGCATATCTATTCTCTTTTCACATTATACACATGCAGAGGAGATAAATATAGTAGAACAATGTTGGAGTAAACCACATTTAATATTAATAATTAAACCTTATCTTTTAAAAGAAAAAAATCTATATAAGAAAGCCCGAGAGATATCACTAAATGAGATATAGTGCCTTTCCAAATTTATGTATTGAACTATTACTTTATGGATAGGAAAGAAAGATTCGTAAAATAATTAAATAAAATAACTCAATTTCATTTCCGCCAAAAGAACAGAAAATAAAATCTATAAATTATTATTTTGTATAATGTGCTTACCATGCTTCTCTATAAATAAAATATAGTACTGGAGATAACCCTAATAAAATAATATATTTTATACCAGCTTTATAGTAAATAAATTGTAGTGTTGGAAATAACCCATAAAAATATAAAATATTATACCACACTTGTAAATAAAATAGAGTGATGTAAATTTAAAAAAATAATATAAAATATTATTTTATAGCACTATATTAAACAATAATAAAATATAATTATAAAACAACAATGGAAAGATAATAATTTAAATTTCATTGTGTAGAAAACATAAGTAAAAACTGGTGACAAAATCTATAAAATACAATGCACTTACCATTCAATTAACTTCTATTCTTCAAATCTAAAATATTTTATCCACCTTAAAAAATAAACTTCTCCACTGGAATTTATAATGCACAGTGCTCCTAATAAAATAATTCCCAAAAAGATAAAAAGCCCCTCCCTCCAAAAGGAATTTTCCTCTTTAATAAATAATGAATATAGTGAAGTTATTTTTCCCACTCCCATAGAAAATAAATTTACAACCACCCCAACTAACTACCTAACAAATCCTTATTAAAAAAATAAAATATATGCAACCAACATAATTTAAATATACACACAATAAATAATTTTACATTGATTAAAAGTATTTCATTTAAAATCATAACAATATAATATAATAAATATTCAATTTTACATCGATGGTCATGCGATAGCCTATGAGTCTCATAAACTTAAGGATCATGAGTTGAACTATCCCACACATGATCTAGAGTTAGCCACCATCGTGCATACCTTGGTGAGATGGAGGCATTTCCTGTTGGGGCATCAGTTTGAGCTACATAGTGATCACCGCAGTTTACAGTACATATTCACACAACCAAACCTGAATATTAGGCAGAGGTGGTGGATGGAATTCTTGTGTGAGTATGATGTTGAGGTAAAGTATATTCACCGTAAGGAGAATGTTGTGGCAGACGCTCTTAGTCGGCGGAGACATGTGCTTTCTATAGTCACTATTGGAGTGGAATTGAGGGGTTAGATTCTTGTAGCACTTCCTACCAATAGCTGGTATCAGGAAGTGAAGTTAGAGGTAGAGTCAGGCAGACCCTTGGAGGGTAGATTTGCTAGTTACTCTCTTGAATCAGATGGTCTCTTGTGGCACTTGGGTCGCATCTATGTTCCTCCTTTAGAGGGTCTTCATACCGTAATTATGTCAGAGGTACATCAGGCACCCTATTTAGCTTATCTAGGTGTCAAAAAGATGCACACAAACCTCTGTCAATTGTACTTTTGGGTCAGAATGAAGAGGGATATTGCTAAATTTGTCTCGAGGTGTCTAGAGTGTCAGAGGGTTAAGACAGAACATCAACAACCTACAGGTCTTCTTTAACCACATCTTATTCCAAAATCAAATGGGACATCATTTCAGTGGACTTTATAGTCGGTTTACCTATGTCCCCTTGTCGTCATGATGCCATTATGGTCACCATGGACAGGTTGACTAAAGTAGCACACTTCTCTCCTGTTCATTCTTCATATAATGCTTCCTCTGTGGCTAGAATCTTCATGGACAACATAGTTAGATTGCATGGGATTCCTCGTATGATCATCTTCAATAGAGATCTAGTGTTCACTTCAACTCTCTAGACGTCCTTACAACATGCATTAGGGACTTAGTTGAACTTCAGTTCAGCTTACCATCTAGAGACTAATGGGTAGACCAAGAGGATTAATTAGGTCCTCAAGGATATGCTCAGGATGTATGTCATGGATCAGTAGACCTACTGGGAGGATTATTTGTACTTAGTGGAGTTTGCGTACAATAATGGGTATCACAATTCTATTGGTATGTCTCCTTTTAAGGCTTTGTATGGTCATCCTTGTTAGACCCCACTGAGTTGGGATTGTCTCGAGGACAGAGTTCTCCTAGGACTGGAGAGGCTCTGGTAGATGGAGCAGCAAGTTGATCGTATTAGAGAGCATTTGATGGCAGTACAGGATAGGCAGAAGAAATATGCAGATGCCCATAGGGTTGATTGCTAGTTTTTGGTTGGAGATTAGGTGTTCTTGTGGGTGCATCCATGAAAGAGTCTAATCCATTATGGAAAAGGCTCTAAGCTCGCACCATGCTTTGTTGGGCCATTCAAACTTTTGGAGTGGATCAATCATGTTGTGTACCGTCTTGCTTTGCCACCCAGTCTATCGTGCATTCATGATGTATTTCATGTTTCTATTCTCAGGCCATATTATCCAGATATTTCTCATGTTCTTGATTGGAATGCTTTACAGGTAGAGGATTGACAGTTGGCTTTGGAGCGTATAGGCATTTTGCAGCATAAGAGACTCACCCTTAGGGGTAGAGACGTAGAGCAGGTAAGGGTCTAGTAGGATCCTAACAATGAGGCTTTAGCTACCTCAGAGGATGCATCCCAGATGTGAGAGTTATATCCATACATGCTTGTAGGCAGAAGTAAGCCTGATTCTAGGGGGGAGGATGTAGTGTGTAATTCCCCTGCCAAGGAACCCCAGAGGACAACACTACGTCAGACTATAGCAGTAGCCCTCATGCAATGCAGAGTGACCATGCCATCCACATGGCTCAGAGTGTACTCCTCAGCTACACCCTACATCGCGTCATCACACGGCATGGACTAGCCAAGTGGCCCATGCATTCCTTGGCTGCCCACATGGGATGTGCACCTCAGCCACATCCTGCATCGCATCTCATCGCGGCATGGTCATACACTAGCCAAATAAGGCATGTACTAGTTGTATGCCACATGGAAGTGTGTCTATGGGTCTGCGGAAGTAGGCATGCACAGAACACACCCTGCATAGTGATACCTCATGGAGAAGGCACACGTAGGTACTTGTCGTAGCCAGAGCTATACATTGCTAGGACATACCCATATGATAACTAACCAAAACACTATTGAAAGTAAACATGAGTATCCCTCAACAAGTGCATGAGGCCCCATTATGCTTGTAATGTTGGAGAATGTCCCCTTGGGGGCTTTTCCCTCATAAGGTTTAGCTCCTATGTCTTTTACATGCATTTAGGACATCTTAGTTCTTATTTGGCATCCTGATGGAATGAGACTTAGATTTCATGGAAAAGTGGACCTAGGAGGACTCCTTGACCTTAACCCTACCCAAAATGGGGGGAGGACTTGGGCGCTTGCGCCCTAGTCCTGCCCTATTTTGTGTTAGGCCCAAAATTTAAGTGTCAGTTTATGACTGTTATTTGGTCCCTAGGACGACACAGTAAGTTTTGATTTTCAAAATCTTGGTGGGAATGTTTGTAGTTGCATATAAAAGCATGCTTAGGCATTCATTTAGAAACTAGAGATAATGTTCATTTGATTTTAGCATCCTAAGGTGATTCAAGGCTTTCATTGTGTTGCAAGAGCAGACTTGTTTTGTTTATGTGTTTATATTTGTAGATTTGAGCATTCATCTCCTCATGGAATGAAGATCATCTTCCTCCCATGAGGTCTTCACTACAAGGTGATATCATTGTACTTTCTATGATTGTTTGATTTGGATTTGGCCTCTACCTCACAAGGGCACGCTCTGTCTAACAAAGGTGTTTGGAAGACGTAAATGTCCTTCCGGGGCTTGACTGAGGCAAGCTCCTAAACACCACAACCCCCAAACCAAGTTTTCATGATTGCAGGTTACAGGTTGAGGAGATGGACTGAGTGGAGTTGCAGAAGAGCATATTGGAGAGTCTAAAATGCAGAAAAGGAAGAAAATCTGCCCCCTGGACTAGGACTCCCACTCCCTAGTCCCGGAAGTTCCATGTCAGGAAAATCTCTGATACAGAAGATTCAGGTTGCAAATCTTGTTGCCAGATTTGGATAGAAAATAGGGCCTTGGACTTGGGCACCCGCTCCTGTGTCCCCTACTTTTCTACCTCACGTCTCTAAAAATAGCTACTTTGTGATTTGGTATTTTGCTTCCGTGTGTAGCAGCATTTTCCGTAATTCATCAGTTTACTTTTATTTTTGCATAATTAGGGTTTTAATGGTTAATTGAGCATAAGAGAGAAAATTAACAATTAAACACCCTAATCCAAGTTTTCCTACATCTCACAGTGACCCTAGGGTATGACAGTGCTCATCACTTGACCCTAGGTCCTTGAATGTAAAGTGGAAAGGCAGATTTAAACACCAAAACACTAAAACATTAACAAATCTAATTTTCCACTAAACATTTTGGTGAACCCATATTTTTGGACTTAAATAGCAACTTGTTGAGTGTTTTTTTTAGATTTGCATTGATTTCATTCATTCATATAGTCTGTAATCTTATTAAATTGAAAGAAATTACAAAAAAATTGAAAATTTTGCAAAAATTTGAAAACCCTAGCTTGCATTTTCATATAGCTCAATTCTTTCTAAATTTCCCTAATTCATGATTTTTCCATCAAATCTGATATAAACTACAGAAAAAAACAAAAAATTCAATCATTTGCATTGCATTTTCATCATTAATTTGCTAGGCTTTTGTAAATTTTTTGACAATTTTCATATAACCTCGTAATTCCAAAATCTAGGGTTAATATGCAAAATCTTCTTTTAGATTTTTCTACTGATTTTAGAGGATCATTAAAATTTTCATTTGGCTATAGTCTTTCATTTTAGTGTAAATTTGCATTTAGATTCAAAATATTTGTATTTTTACATAAAAAAATTTCAACAAAAACTAGCATTTTTCATGCATTTTCATTAAATTTGTATTAGCACTTGCATGGTAATGTAAACACCTAAAAAATGTCTTTTATCATCAAACTGACTCCCAACATCCCTAAACACACCAATTTCCCTCCTAACAAGTTAATTAATTTTTTGTTTAATTAATTATCCCTCCATTTCCCAAATTCACATTACTTTATCCCCAAAATTGAATTAATTTCATTAATTCAATAGTCCAAACCTTTAGCCAATTGATTTAATAAATATGCAATATTTATTTAATCAATTTCCCCTTTTTCACTAAATCCAATTAATTAGCTAAACCATGTTTAACTAATTAATTCAACCTATTAATTGACCTATCCCTACTCAAGGTAATTAAATAGCTATTATTTAATTTGCCTACCCTAGCCTACCTCATCCTAGCCCTAGGATTAATTAAATAAAACCTATGTTTAATTAATCCTAACCTCTCATTTGGGTGGTCAAACCTAGTTTAACACCCTTCCCCACATCCTCCAAATAAGAAATTGAAATAAGTCCACCTAAGTCAATTTTTTTATTTTAAAACATCCCACATCACAATTAATTCTTCTTACACACCCCTTACCTCACCCATACTCATTTATTTCCACTTATCCTGAAATAAATTTTTAATTCATTTTACATTCCCCATATGAATCTTTAATTCAAAAATAATCCTTCACACCCATGCTCATTTAATTACCCCTTTTCCCAAAATAAATAAAAGATTTACTTTTATTCCTAGATCAAATCAATCTCCACGCTTGGATCAAAATCCCTCCAAAACTCTATAAATACAACATCTCTCAACCCATTTTGGGATCCAAGTTTTATGCAAAGTTACCATGTCCAAATGATAATTGAACTAGAATTATGAGTTGCATAATTAGAGTAGCATTTCACATTTGATTCATCATTTAGGTTTTATCATGTCTTAGGAGCTGTTTTTGGATGCAAGTTCCTCTCCCTTGATGAGATTGGGTCTACATGTGAAGGTATAACTTTGTGTGTTTATGCATTTTGTTAGTGTTTTCAACTTCATTTGTTTTCCTAATCTATATTGGCATGCCCGATGGGACCCACAAGGTCCGAATCTAATCTGTTTGCGTGATTTTTTGTGCATAGGACATGTTTTTACAGGTGTAGCGCTATATACCCTATGCAGCAGCGCTATCTCTAGCATCTTTTAGCACTATACTCTATTTTAGCGCTATTTTGCACAGCACATTTGTTACTTAGGGCTCACTCATGTGTCTATTTCACCCATCTTCTTCCTGCTGTGTTTTTCTATCTAATTGCTTTCTGTTTTGTAGGAATATTGGAAGATACAAGGGGGGTCATGCCAAATTTTTCATAAAATCTAAACATGCATGTTGGCTTCTATTTTGTCCTATTCTTCATTTGTCAAGGCTAACAATGCTAACAGGACCACTTTTTGGTGTAGCCTAACCTCCTCTTTCACCTGGAAGACCTTTGTTTGTAGGACGGACACTTTTCAGGCCCGTATCAACACTATCCTCACCTAGATTGGCACTATCCGCAACTATGACCAAACCACCTGACAAGTTGCGCAGTGGCACCTTCTTAGACCTATTTTAGTGCTATTATCTCTTTTAGTGCTTTCTTTCTATTGTATTAGCACTATTTATTTTATTAGCACCTTCTGTATAATTCTATAGTGCCATATTCTGTTTTGGCACCTTCTGGGTCTGATATTAGCGCTATCTGATAAATTGGTGCTATCTATATAGGGTGTTAGTTTCCAGTCTATTTTCTGTCAATGTCACCATTTGCTGTTCGCAGTGGCACCATTTGATCTCTGTATTAGCGCTATTTTTTGAGACTAACTTTTGTTCTCTATGCAGGGATTGACAGTTTGTTTGTAGGTCACCAACATAATCTCGAGGATACTAACAAGTTTTTGCAGGTTTCTTTCATCTTTTGTTTAAAACAATTCAATTGGAAATTTAAAACGAACCCTTGCATGCTAGTTTACACAACATTTTGATTTGGTGCAATAAAATTGAACAAACAACAAACAAATCTTTGCATGTGTGTGTGTGTGTCAAACATTTGAATTTGGTGTTTTAAAATTCACAAATTGTGTGCCAACAACTATCAAACACTTTGATTTTGGGCTTTAAAAAGAACCACAAATTGCATCAATCAAATTATTAGGTTTAAAAAGAACAACAATCTGCATTCTTCACGTATATAATCAAGAAAACCAATCTAAATTGTGTGAAGTGTTTTTGTGGTTTGTGTTGGTAGTGTGAAAAGTGTATGCTCTTCCCTCACACCATTTGGTGACCTTGGGAATCAAAAGCTTCTCACAAAACTTGCATTAATCACCCCCAACATAATCCAAAGAACAAAAATGAACCATGTTTAGTGTGATGCAATCATAAAGAATACGTATGCTCTCCCCTCGCATCTTTGTATGAACTTGGGGATAAAAAGTATTTTTGTGATTGTGTTTCTTTTGTTAATCCTTAGAAGGCCTGCCACCTCGCTTCAAAAGGTGGGAATGATCCAAGCGGCAATAAGCTAAAGCCAAGCTCTTTCAAGCCACTATATAAAATAAGGTGTTTGGGATGAAAGTCACAAGCAATAGGTGTTGTTGTGTTATACTGACAGCCAACCTCCCCAAAAACCCTCCAAGGCGTAACCCTTGGAGGCTGGGAGACTCCATAACAGAGAGTAGAACTACCATATGTATAACCACCTAAACGAAAGCACTTACTACAAACCTTTGTTTAGCAAGCCAAAATCCTTCTATTTGTTGACGTAGAAGGGAAACCTTTGAAGCGGCTCTAATTCATGCAGTTCTTAGCTGAGGTAGCAGGGATAATCTAAAGGTTTGGTGAGGGACAAGTATTATAAGAAACCTAGATCTTGGTATGCGTGAGAAGTGTGTACAATTGTAAGGAGGAGCCGGTGCTACTAAGATCCTGGAGCTACTCACTTTGAATAGGCGCAACTAGGGGATTCAACAAATACTGTCATATCTTCACCTTAGGTTGTGCAAAGTGTTTGTTTAACAAAATCACACATCATTTCACAAATAAAAATCTTGGTAATTGTGTGTTCATGTGCTTAATTGTGTGTTAATGTGCTTAAAATTGATTTCAAACACTTGCCAAGAGACAATCCAAATCATTTGATCAAATCTCAATCAAAACAAATCTAAATTTGCCATCAAAATCTATCTTTTTCAGGACCTCAACCAACACTGCCCTGTATTAGCACCATCTCTATCTGATTTTGGCACCATTTCACCTATGGATTGGCACTATTTTTAGATTGACTTACCTAAGACTAAGACCCATTCAGATGTGATCTTTACTGTCTGCTCTACCATAATCCATATTCACCTTCCAAAAAACCCACAACAGTCCATCCATTTCTTCTCAAAATTTTCCAAATCATACCTTCACTTTGACCTTAGAGGAGTAATCACTATCCATGTTGGACCCTTCACTATACCAAAATCACTCAAATTCATATCCATTCATCCTCATTGATCTTTACATACCTTTTTGGACCATAACAAAAATCCCAAAAACACATCCAAAATCTTCCAAAAATCAAAACACTCATCGAAAATCACCAATCAAAAAAAAATTCGTCATGCCTTTGAGCTAAATCTAGATCTATAGTTCATCCTACACATCATCTCTTGCTTGGAGAGTCAATAGTCTACCTTCCAAGTGAAATAATAATCCTTCTTTGCATAAGCTCATTAGTCTACCCCAAACAAAGAAAAACATCCATTGGTGCAACACAAATCTAGATCTTACCTAAGTTTAGTTTGGTGACCATCAAATCCTTCCAAAATCAAAACCAAACATCAACAATCTCTTCAAAACAAACATCACCCGTCATCCACCTTTGGTCCAAATTTGTGCAAAAGTCAATATCGTCCATTCTTATCACCCTTAGGTTAACACCTTTTTCTTTTCAATCCTTCATCTTACTACACTCACCCTCTCCATCTTATTACTACATCCATCTTTGGGTCCAACAAATTAATCCAAATTCTCTAAGGTCTCCATCCCCATTTCACCCCATCTCACTCTACCTCAAATCAAATCCATATACGTGCATGCCCATAACTAGATCACAACACAAAAGGAATCAAGAAATGGCAAAATCCAGACAATATGACAGCATAGGAATGCCTAACACCAATAGCAGCAACATACCCATCAGTCAAACATTCAACCCACCTACATACTCTTACATCCCCACATATAATCCCAATGAAAATCCTTTCCATTTTTTACAACAATCTCAACCACCACCACCACCCCCAACACAAAACATCCCCACCATTTCCCAAGATGATCTAGATGTCTTGAGCTTTACGTAAGACGCTGATAATATGGACCTACTTAATAAAATCCTAAGGTCAGACCCGAATAGATAACTTGATCATCTTCTCAAAATTGGTCCTCAACTACCCCATAACATGATAGCATCCCAAACATCCACCTCTACAATCATTCCTACCACATCCAACACCCAAGCATCTACATCAAACATCTAACCTATCATCTCACAAACATCAACACCCACCGTATCTACCACCTCCACAAGCTCTACCGCTACCACATCTACGATTCCCACAAGTACCTCCACTCTTACTACATCCCAACCCATCGCAACATCCACTATCACAACTAACTTAACCACTTCCATCCCACAAATCACCTTAGGCATACAAGGGAACACCACGCATGCAAGTACTTCCAGGAGTGTGCCTCCACCCAATCCTCAAACCATCGCCTACCTAAGACAATTATTCTCACAACCACCTTACAATGCATCCAACCCATCCAATATCCACCTATCCAACGTCAATCCGTCCAATGTCACGTATCCACATAGCCCCATAACTTCATCAACACAACATCAAACCAATCCCCAATTACCACCACATATTCTCCAACAACTCCATGCATATCAACAACATCAGGCACAAATCAACCAAAACACCAACCCATAGTACCAAAACCTCAACCAAACAAATCTCCAACATCAAATCCCACCTCATCTCCAACATCTCACCAATCAACATGCCTACACACTCCAACCACAACCACCACAAGATCTCACAAATGTTGTACAGGCCTTGATCCAAAAGGTAGATGACATGCAAACTGGGGGCAAGCACAAACACTATTCCTTTGAGGACATTTTCCCCTATCCATTTGATCATACATTGTACATGCCCCCTTTCCCCAAGAACTTCGAGACACCTAAATTTGACAAATACAAGGGAAAGGGAGACCCTAGGGATCATCTTAGGGAGTTTTACCTCGCTTGCCTAAAAGTCTCAAATAATGATACATATCTTATGAGACTCTTTCCAAGAAGCCTCGGTGGTCAAGCCACTAAATGGTTTGCACACCTACCCCCAGGCATTAGGTCTTTTCCTGAGATCGTGGAGAAATTTGTCAACCATTTCTCCTACAACTTCAAACATGAGATATCTATGACCAACCTTTGCAACACAAAATAGAAAAGCGGAGAGTCCTTCGCTTCCTTCTTGTAGAGGTGGAGAAGCTTAGCAAGCAAACTCCCATGGCCAATTCTTGAAAAACAACTCGTCACCATGTTTGTGACCAACCTTAATCAGGAAATAGGGTTTCATTTACAAATCCTTTGTGCGTCTACCTTTGAAGAGGTCATCGACAAAGGTACCACCATCGAACTGTCCCTCATCGCCAAGGGCTCCATCAAATTGTATGACTACAAATCTAACAACAACAACAACAAACCCCATATCAACACCCCCAATACAAACAACAATGCCAACACGCAATCAAATGACAAGTCACACTATTGGGGGAAGAACAAGAACACTTTGAATGACGGCGTCACGGATGTGAAAGCCATCCAACATATACAGAATCAAACACCTACACATAACTATGCCACCATTGTAAATAACCAAAGGGGCAAACTAAACCACAAAAACCTCGAAGACAATTTACACCCTTAGGGGAACCCATTGAGGACATCCTTGACAGATGTCTCAAGAAAGGTTTGATCACACTCCCACCTGTTAGACCCCATCAAGAGAATGAACTCAAAGCCGCATGGTACAATGAAAATGACTATTGTGAATACCACTGCATTGCAGGTCATAAAACAGTTGACTGCATGCAACTAAAGCATTGCATCGAAGACCTTATAGATCAAAATCAAGTCAGCCTCGATCAAAGCACCAAACCATCACTGAATGCCAACCTTGGAGCTTACAAGGATCCACTGCCCAACCATAATAAAGCCTCCTCATCCAATCAAGTATACAACATCACCCCACCACCCGCATCCTATGACTCTATCGTAGGGAGGATAGAGCCATCATCTCACCATGTTAACACAATCACCATTTGGGCACAACCACCCGATTGCGCTGTCACAACCCGTCATGGCCATGTATCCATCCACACAACCCCTACCACCGAACAAACACCTACATCCACATCTGATCCCCTACCCCCTCATCCAACCACACGTCCATCACCTACCAACCGATATAAACTCCTAGAGCATCTAGGAAAGATGCCTGCACAAATCTCCATACTTGAGTTGCTCTACACATCACCCCTTCACAATGACGTCCTTGAAAAAGCACTCCTGCAAACTCAAGTACCCGCCAACTTGAATGTGACCCAATTCCAATCCATGGCAGGACATATTGCCGCACCTCACCATCTCACATTTTTAGAAAAGGACCTTCCCGCTTCTGAACACCTACACAACGACGCCTTACACATCAAATTTTGTATCCACTAACACATAATCAAAAGAGTCTTAATAGATGGTGGCTCTGGCCTAAACATATGCACTCTTAAACTATTAAAACACTTGGGGTACTCCGATGTGGTTGTAGACACCAGCGAGTGCATCACAATCAAAGGCTATGATGACACCGAACGGCTATCTAAAGGCACCATCAAGCTCCCTATTCAAGTGGGATAGAAAATACTAGAAACAAAATGTCAGGTCCTTGATCTTGGCCTCCCCTACAACATTCTTCTTTGCCGACCATGGATCCATGCCATGTAATCCGTCCCCTCCACATTCCATCAATGCCTCAAGTTCCCTCACAACGGCACGGAAGTAACTGTCTATGCCGATTCACACCCCTTCCAATACTGCAGTTTCTTGGAAGGCCACAACCACACCTTCTACCCATACAACAAAGCCACCACCAAAGCCAATCCAACAGCATCAACCTCATACATCGACCCCACAAACATTGCCACCACTTCATCCAAAGCACCTCCCCCACCCAAGGTCAAGATCAAGCTCAGCAACATGGGATGTGGGGAATACGACCTACATGGTACCTTTTGTGTGGGCACATTACCCAATCCTAAAATGTTTGGCATCCTAAAGACAGAAGCAGCTAACACAGTGATCATCAAGTGTAAACCATCACCCATCTTTGAAAAGAAACATCTCCTGGATTAGGATGTACGTGAAGATATCTCATCCTGGGTATATAAGGATGAATAATCTGAGCAAGAAGCTCCCACCATCCCAAATGAAATCTACGGTAAAGGTTCTGAAAATGTCAAAAGCATGGGTTATAAAGGACAAGGTGGTATAGGCCTCCATGAATAGGGAATTATGGAACCATTGCAAGTGACAAGAAACCCCTATACCCAAGGGTTAGGATATGGTCAAAGACAACGTATCCCCACTACTGGTGAATGCATCTTAGCCAAGGTTGTTATAGTCTCCCCTGAATTTGACAACGTCAATGAATCAGACCATCAAGACTCCTTTAGTGACTTTGCCAATTTCTTTGACTTATCCATATGCACCATCCACACAATCACCACCCTAGCCTCATCCTCCACTTATTACAACTTGTATACCTAGACCTCATAGACTGGGACCAGCGAGGACCTCCTGTCTTCGACATCGCACCTAATGATAAAGCCATCACTAAAATGATGGGAGTTACAGACCACTTCCCCCTAGGAGATCACAGAGGAGGATACATCATGGAACTTGATATGCATGCCTATTTCAAGGAGACAACCCCTGCTTCCAGTCATAAAAACATAAAAATAAAAAATGGATCTGATGGTGAAAACTGTTCTGCGGTAGTATCAGATCCCAAAAGAGTAAAAACAAAAGACGTATCTCCTGGTGAAAACCTCCACGACGCGCTAGGAGATGGAAGCATGGGCCTTCCTGAGATAGACAAGGTTTATCTAGATAGATCACCTGTCCTAGTCGAGACAGCCCAAGAAATGAATCTTGGGACAGAAGAAGAGCTGAAAATCACTTTCAGGGTAGAATATCTCAATATGCAAGAGCAGACAAACTTTTTAGCATTCTTCAAATGCTGAAATCACAATTTTGTGCATGGACCTATGTAGACATGCTAGGGCTAGATCCCACCTTGGTTGTCCATCATCTCGCAATACGCCTTGATGCGAAACCAGTAAAACAAAAACTTAGAAAAATGAATCCTCAGGTGGCCCTCATCAAAGTAGAGCTAAAGAAACTACTGGATGTTGGGTTCATTCGCCCAATTGATTATCCCAAATGGGTCTCCAACCTAGTATCAGTAGCCAAATCAGATGGCTGAATCTGCTGTTGCACCGACTTCAGAGATCTCAACAAGGCCTGCCCAAAGGACAACTTCCCATTACCTAACATTGACATGATAGTGGATCTCATGACAGGACATGAGATGTTATCCCTCATGGACAGCTTTTCAGGATATAACCAAATCAAAATTGCCGAAGAGGATCAGCATAAGACAACCTTCATATGCCCATGGGGGATGTACTGCTGGGTCGTAATGCCATTTGGTTTGAAGAATGCTGGAGCTACATATCAAAGAGCTATGACTATCATCTTCCATGACCTTTTTTACCACATCATGGAAGACTATGTGGATGACTTACTAGGGAAATCAAAGACTAGAGAAGAACACCTGGATGTATTGGCCAAGATCTTCGACTGATTAGAGCAATACAATGTTCACCTCAATCCAAAGAAATGTGTCTTCGGAGTCACCTCTAGAAAACTCCAGGGATACATAGTCTCCAAAAGAGGAATCAAGGTAGATCTCGTAAAGGTCAAGGCCATCACTGAAATGCCTCCTCTGAAAACATTGAAACAGCTGAGAAGTCTACAAGAAAAACTCCAGTCTATCCATCGGTTCATTGCCCAACTCGCCGATAAGTGCCAACCATTCCAGTATCTACTCTGAAAAGATATAGCTTTTATCTGGAACACTCAGTGTCAAGATGCCTTTGATCAACTAAAAGAATACCTAGCTAATCCCCCTATTCTAACTCCACCAAGGCAAGGAGAACCACTCTTGCTATACATCTCTACCACAGAGACAACTATCGGAGCCCTATTAGCACAACATGATGAGCATGGAAAAGAAAGAGCCATCTATTACATCAACCGTACTCTAATATCCTATGAGCTCAACTATACACAAATTGAACAAGCATGTCTAGCCCTCATCTTTACTTCACAAAAATTAAGACACTACATGCTCAATCACAAGACCAAGCTCATCGACAAGATCAACCCACTGAAGTATCTGCTAAACAGAGCTGCTCTTACTGGGAGAATGGCAAAATGGGTCATGATTCTCACTAAATTTGACATTGAATACACTAAGAGAAAAGCCATCAAAGGACAGGTTATCATTGATCAGTTGGCTGAAGCACCCATTCCTGCAGAGCATCCTACACTGGCGGAATTCCCTGATGAAGCTATCTTGACAATCACACCAGCCACAGACACCTAGAAGATGTACTTCGATGGATCATACACACATAGAGGCTCGAGGGCAGGTGTCCTGTTTGTTACCCCTCAGGGTGACACCATCCCTAAGTCCTTCAAGATCACATTCCCATGTACCAACAACATGGTAGAATATGAGGACCTCATCATAGGTCTTCGCATGGCAATAAAATGGAAAATTGAGAACCTGACTATGTATGGAGATTCTCAACTAGTCATCCGATAGGTAAATAATGAGTACAATACCAAGGATGATAAGCTCCTGCCCTACAAAAAGATGGTCAATAACTTCAAAGACTACTTCAATGACATCCACTTTGAGCGAATCCCAAGGCTCAACAATAAGGCTATAGATGCCATGGCCACCATTGGATCTCTGGTCGACATGAAGAAAGATAGCAAGAAATGTGAGTTCCTGATAGAAGAACTCCCCATCCCAGCATACGACATTCCTCAATCAGAACTAGTGTGCGAAGTCATTGGTCCCCTATCTCCGTGGTATCAAGAAACCTACCTATACCTCCACGATAATATCATCCCACCTAACCCATCCACCACACAAAGAAAATCTTTCATCTGCCGAGCCTCCCGCTTCATCCTTGTAGGTGACACCCTATATAAAAGGAGTCTTGATGACATGCTTCTACGATGTTTAGACTCTAGGGAAGCTGAGGTAGCCTTAGAAGAGGTACACGTAGGCATCTGTGGGGCACATTCAAGTGGACCCACTCTTTCTAAAAAGATCCTCAGGACTGAATATTATTGGCCAACCATGGATTGAGACGCCTACCGGTTTATCAAGAAATGCCTACCATGTCAACAGGATGGCGATCTCATCCACGCACTAGCACAGGAGTTGCAACTGATCATGATGCCATGGCCTTTCTCACATTGGGGACTCGACCTCATAGGGAAAATACATCCCCCATCCTCCAATGGCCATAAGTTCATAATCACTGCTACCGAGTACTTCACAAAGTGGGTGGAAGCAATACCACTCACCTTCACCACTGGCACCCAAATCTCCAAGTTTATCCTCCATTACATCATCTGCCACTATGGTATCCCCCATTCCATCATCACCGACAATGGAAAGCCATTCAAGAACCAAGAAGTTCACACCTTATGCGAAAAATTTGAAATCAAACACCATTTCTCCACCCCATATTACCCTCAAGGAAATGGTCAAGTAGAGGCTTCTAATAAAACCATCCTCTGCATTCTCAAGAAGATAGTCAATGAAGCTGGCCATGACTGGCACCTCAAACTCAACCCTGCCCTATGGGCCTATTGCACAAGCATCCACACCCCCGCAGGAGCCACTCCATTTTCACTAGTATTCAGATCTGAAGCCATTTTACATGTTGAGGTTGAGCTCCCATCCGTATGAGTATCCCTGCAAAACATAATCTCTGATGAGGAATACCGAGTCGCAAGGTTGCATCAACTAGAACTACTAGATGAGAAATGCCTGAATGCATAGAACCACCTATAGGTATATCAAAACCACCTCAGAAGAAGCTACAACAAGAGGATCAGAACCTAGAAATTTGAAGTAGGTGACCTTGTCCTTATGGAAAATTAGAAGAACCTGCAAGAGCGTCCTAAGCAAGGAAAGTTTGAACCCAATTGGCTAGGACCTTATGTCGTCACAGTCGACTATGGATCAGGAGCATATCATCTTGCAACACCTGAGGGGCAGCCTCTGGATGAGCCTATGAACATTCTACATCTCAAGAAGTTTTATGCATAACCCATCAAATACCCCAAGTCAAAAAATTAAAAAAAAAAAATATAGAAAAACTAAAAAAACCAAAAAACCAAAAAATAAGAAAAACTCGAGTGCAATAAAAAACATCCAATGGTGAAAATCACTTTGGTGATGCCTTGGATAAGTACCATGGTGAAAACCTATTTTAGGCACCATGCATAGTGGTTGGTTTTACCATCTAATAAGTCATCTTTCCGTCACACCACTCCATATTGCACACATCCCATGACTTGGAATTGAGAAACATCAAGTCCTATCACCCAACCCCACACCATCCCATCCCAAGGCTAACTCATGGAACGAGGATCCTTGTAAGATCCCTTTTGTATAGCCAAAATCAAAAAACACAAAAACAATACAAAATCAAAAAATCACAAAAACAATACAAAATTAGAAAATCACAAAAATAATACAAAATCAGAAAATCACAAAAACAATACAAAATCAGAAAAAACACAAAAAATCCAAAAATGACATAATTCACTGCAAATCACCCCATACATCGATCTCGCTGCAAAATCACAATCATCAAAACATACATCAATCCCCACCATCACAAGATCATACCCACATCATCAAGTCTTGCCAGAACTACATATTCATTTCACCCACATCTTGAAAGTACCTTGATCCCGTGGATACAGGGTATGTAGGTAGTCTGGAATACGAAGGACGTTTCCAGTACTTAGGTACCTAAGATGCACCCATCCAACATGTTTGGATGGTCCCCATTCACTGAGCTTTCTGGATCTAATAAATGATACACACTCTATGTATACACTTGAAATATGGTCCCTAGCGTAAAAATCATCAATCAACATAACAACTATAATCCTACACATGGCCAGATTGTCCTTTTACCCACCTCTTGAAAATTCTCCAATCATATCCAACTGATTTGTGTCCTAGGATATATCTTTCCCACAATGGACAAAAATCCATCATCCTATCAACATGTCTCTTGGCAAGAGTACACAAAGGCTATTTGTATCTTTTCGTTGGTCTTTTTGATTATTGATTTTTATCTTTTTTGTCTCACTCTAAGTCATCTCAAAAGCTACCTTGATCTCATTATATCATGGCAAGTGGCGGACAACACCTAGAGTAGACATGGTCAATTGCTTCTGTATGTTGTGCTTGTGGGTTGGTTTCATTACTCCAGGAATAGTATTCATATCTTGAAGCCTGGATCGGTTCTAGCATGATGTCTCCCATGCATATATAGGCATCAAAACCTTATATGTACTATTCGCACTCATCGCTATGAGTCCCCTTCCTAGGCTAGCCAAGATTATACTACCTTGGATGTGCATGAAATCGACCTATTGTTTGTGGGTCTAGTCCATGCAATCATGGGATACACATCATCACCTAGGTCATTTCATACCTTTGTGAACTGTATCCTACATTGCTATAGTAAACTAAGAAATGCTCTCAATTAATCTTATGCAACTACTGTTACTAGCTCAAAATCATCATCCTAAACAACTAAACCATCTCGGCATAGATTTGATAATCACTCCCCCCCCGGCCCTATCCAATCCCCTCGCTAATCCCATTCCCCCACCATATCTCCACTTAACACATCCTGAACCAAAGTAAATCTCCCCTCAATGACGTGGTGTCTCATGACCTAACAATCCTCTTGACGCTCCTAATCCTATCCGATCCCCATCCACCTACCCTTATCCTCTACCCACCTAGTCCCCTTTCCCACAACCCCACCACTCAGGATCAAACAAAGAACATCATGTGTATCAGGACTCGATTATCTCACCTATCACCCATCTGCATCCCACCTATCACCCATCTACATTTCACCTATCACCTAGGCTGCATCTCACCTATCACTTAGTTTTGCATCTCATATCATTTAGATCCATTTTAATCATTTAATTTGCATATCATTTAGATCCATTTTAATCATTTAATTTTCATATCATTTAGGTTCATTTTAATCATTTAATTTGCATATCATTTAGATCCATTTTAATCATTTAATTTGCATATCATTTAGATCCATTTTAATCATTTAATTTGCATATCATTTAGGTTCATTTTAATCATTTAATTTGCATATCATTTAGATCCATTTTAAACATTTAATTTGCATATCATTTAGGTTCATTTTAATCCTTTAAATTGGCATATTATTTAGGTTCATTTTAATCATTTAATTTGCATAATCATTTAGGTTCATTTTATAAAACATCCCATTTATAGTACATAATCACTAGTGACATTTTATAACTAATTATAGGGCATAAATCAATAAAACATTTAGTTGCATATCCATATTTCATACATAATAGGTGTCTATTTCAAATAAACATACATTTCCATTACATCACATTTTTGCATCCATAATAAATGTTTATTAATCTGAACATTCATTTGCATTATACATCATATAGTCCATAGATCACAAAACCATGCATATATCAAAATAAGTAAACTATCATTACATCCATCATAGGTGCATCCATAACATCAAAAACATAATTGCATAAACACAACCCATCCATAAAGCATATTGTATCCATCACATAGCCATCATCATAATAGAGCATCACAACCAAAACAGACTGACCATCAAAAGCATCATATCATATATCATCAATCACAAAAAAATGTACATCGCTCATATATACATCAAAAAATATAGTGTCCTGATACAATGCCTCTAAGGGCCAACAAGATATGACTATCACATGGAAGATCCTCTATCTAATCGGGTGGGGGATCCTGACCCTGGTGGTGCCTATGGTCCTGCTGGTGGCTGCGGCTGTGGCTGTGGCTGTGACTATACCTATACCTGTGGGACCTGCTAGGGCACATATAATGGGGAACCCATCGCCTGTTGAATGCTCTGAACAGATCTAGACCTGTGAGACCTTGACGTCCCCGATCTACTAAACTGACTGTAGCTCGGTGCACACTGTACCACTGGCACTGCCACGTAATACATGCCCCAATAGTACTCCACCTGTGCTCTGGCCTCTATTAACTCCCCCTATATTTGAGTCAATTGCCTCTGTACCTGACTCAAGTATCACTGTAGCTAATATGACTATGTCTGTGCCTGAGACAACTAAGTCTACATCACTGTCAACATAGGGGCCAGTCCACCTCCTAAGGCCTATAGGCTACCCACTATAGTCTCTGCTTGATGTGCTCTAGTGAGCACCACATCTCACTCCCCAGTCAAAGTCACTACCTCACCCTGAGCCTGGGCTAGCTGTGCTCACAATGCAGCCACCTGTCCATCTGCCCCATCCAACAATGCTAATGGCCCCCGCAACTGGACCAACTCTACATCATGGCTCTCTGATGCCTCCTATAGGGTGGCCACCTATGCTCTCAAGGTCTCCATCTCCTCCTCCTCACCCCGACCCCGCCGATAGGATGTCGACCTCTCAACCTCTGCCTCTCTAGCTGTCCCTGAGGGGCCTGCTACTGCACTACCTGTGGTGGGGGTAGATCCCCCCTATCCACCCTTGGCTGTCCCCCACGACGTTGAGGCCCTCTAGGCTGTCACCCTACTCCAATCTGCACCTTCTCAATAGGAACTTGCTGAACAGGTGTCTGCTATTGGGGCACCTATCCAGCTATTGCCCCACCAGCACATCCATCGGCTGCCCCTCCTCTCCAACCACCCTCTCCTCTCCATCTACTCCCACATCCACTAGGTAGTCCTCAATGATCTCCTCCCCCTCCTCCAGGAAACTATCCCCATCAGAGTCATCATCCCCACTGCCATTTGAACCATCATCATCAAACCCCGCTGCCTCTTCCGTAGGAATTGCCTCAGCTGGGTCCATAAACTAAGTCATCCGCCACATCTACCACCATATGTCATAGGTAGGAGTAGTGCATGCATCCCGGACCGTACTCCCCCAATCCCACCACACTGGTCATAAAGCTGCAAAGTCATCTCAAATGACCTGTGGCTATATGGATGCAAGCCAGAAGGGTGCATCTCGATGGGTCCTAGAAAAAATAGTCATCTGCTGTAGCGTGTCCTACCTTAATCCAAACTGTCGTATCACCCGTGACCATAGGTACATATCTATCATGCAGTCTCCTCAACCCACCAGGTATTGCTACTGAAATGTAAAAGGCAGATGGATATCATCACCTGGCCATGGCTCCACTCTAAGGTACGGTTGCCAAGTCACCCGAATGACATCATCTAACATCTGCCTCCAGTACCACACCTGTCTAGTGTAACTGTACTTTGCATCCTGATATAAAAACACAAAGGCCTCAAATGGCCGGCGATAATACCCACACGTTGGTCAGGTAATTGTGATGTACTCCCAAATCCACACATGCAGTAGAGTAACTCCAGCTGATAATGCAGAATCATGAAGATAGACCACTGTATGCATCTCATGATACAACTGCCCTAGCATCGTCGGTCCCCAGGCATACACAGTCTCATCCCTCACCATCCCCTCAATCATCTCCCCCCAGCCAACTGTAAAACCCCTGCCTCTCCTATCAGGCATAACCACCCCACCAATCAAAGCACACAAGAATAAGGCAAAGGGATCTGCACCCGCAGCCAACATCCCCTTGTAGCTCATCTCCTGACCATCTGTTGATAGCACAATGTGGTCCTTGCCAAATACCCTGATCAGGGCCCTCTGTCCCCTCATATCATACATAACTTGCCGCCCTTGAATATGTAGCTTGAGGATGTGATAAACATCCTCAAGTGTGATCGTGATCTCACTCGTCGGTAGCAAGAATGTACAGGTCTCTGAACGGTACTGCTCCACAACCGTTGTCATCAGAGCTCAATGAGCTCGAAGTACCGGCATCGATTCCACTGTCAGGAGCCCCAACCTAGCTAGTCAAGCCCACACAGCATCATCAAAATGGTCAAACAATGCCATCATAGATGGCACGTGTCACTCCTGTGAATACACTATAAACGACGCCGCATCCTACATCCACAAACTTTCTGGTCAGATATCAACCTATCTTTCTCTAAACCAACCCCTTTCTTCTAAATGTCTAAAAAGCCAGAATCATTTGGTGCCAAAATAGACAATGCTTTGCATCATTTTTAAAATGGCGCTACTACTTCTTCTAAATAGTGCTATTACAGTAAATAGCACCACTGTGCAAAACACTTTGCGCTACTCCCAAACATTATGCTACTGCGTACCCTACATAATGCCATTTCACAAAATGGTGTCAACCTAACATTTGGTGCTAATACATTGAATAGCGCTAATTCTAACAAAAGCACTAATATTCTATATTGTGCTAATCCCCTATATAGCGCTGAAATGGAAAATCGTGCTACTATCCAAAATAGTGCTAGTTTACAACATAGCACTAACCAAATATGCAATTGGCGCTAAAATGCCAAACCCTAACCAATTTCCAATATTGTGCTATTTCAAAAAATTGCGCTAAAATACCCACCAAATGATGACAAACTACCTTAATTCTACCCTGACAGATAGCACCAATCTAGAGGATGGCACTAATCTGCCTAGCTTTTGGCACTATGCGCTCCAATCCCAATTCTTAAACATAAAAAAGCAATAAAAACACAAATATCAAAAAGTCAGGGTTAGACCCTACTTGGGGTCCAGCCTCCGGTGCCCGGCCAAATGATCGGAACTGCTTCAAAATGTGTCAAAGTCGAGGGAACTGGGGGTTGCGCTTTGCCATCTCTCCTTCGCTCTTTCTTCTCTAATGGTCAATGTGTGCAAATGTGGCATTCTCAAAGCCAACTTGTCCTAATATAGTGGGCCATGTCATTCTTCCACCCCCTCTTTTTCCCTCCAGGGTGCAGATCTCAACCTTTTTCCTCCATTTTTCTTCCTTTCATCCTCTTTTTCCATCCTCTATCCAACCTTCACTCCCATTGTATCCTTTCGAGAACTTGCCCGGAAAATGTTTATTTTTCCCACCGACCTCTCTAGGGGGCATCCCTTATCCATCTTATTCCTTCCCGGTAGCTGGGGCATACTTTTCTTCGACATGACGCCACTTCCCTCCTAGGTCCTGACACTAGGTCAAAGAGGGGCAAATGTAGACACCTAAAAATGTCTTTTATCATCAAACCAACCCCTGACATCCCCAAACACACCAATTTGCCTCCTAACCAGTTAATTAATTTTTTGTTTAATTAATTATCCCTCCATTTCCCAAATTCACATTAGTTTATCCCCAGAATTGAATTAATTTCATTAATTCAATAGTCCAAACCTTTAGCCAATTGATTTAATAAATATGCAATATTTATTTAATCAATTTCCCCCTTTTCAGTAAATCTAATTAATTAGCTAAACCATGTTTAACTAATTAATTCAGCCTATTAATTGACCTATCCCTACTCTAGGTAATTAAATAGCTATTATTTAATTTGCCTACCCTAGCCTACCTCATCCTAGCTCTAGGATTAATTAAATAAAACCTATGTTTACTTAATCCTAACCTCTCATTTGGGTGGTCAAACCTAGTTTAACACCCTTCCCCACATCCTCCAAATAAAAAATTGAAATAAATCCACCTAAGTCAATTTTTTATTTTAAAACATCCCACATTACAATTAATTCTTCTTACACACCTCTTACCTCACCCATACTCATTTATTTCCACTTATCCCCAAATAAATTTTTAATTCATTTTACATTCCCCATATGAATCTTTAATTCAAAAATAATCCTTCACACCCATGGTCATTTAATTACCCCTTTTCCCAAAATGAATAAAAGATTTACTTTTATTCCTAGCCCTCCATTCCTCCAAGATCAAATCTAGGCCCTCCATATCACTTTTATCCTCCACCATTGATCTTCCAAATCAATCTCCACCCTTGGATCAAAATCCCTCCAAAATCTCTATAAATACAACATCTCTCAACCCATTTTGGGATCCAAGTTTTATGCAAAGTTACCATGTCCAAATGATAATTGAGCTAGAATTGTGAGTTGCATAATTAGAGTAGCATTTCACATTTGATTCATTATTTAGGGATTATCATGTCTTAGGAGCTATTTTTGGGTGCAAGTTCCTCTCCCTTGATGAGATTGGGTCTACATGTGAAGGTATAACTTTGTGTGTTTATGCATTTTGTAAGTGTTTTCAACTTCATTTGTTTTCCTAATCTACAGTAAACCTTGGAATTCATTTTCAGATCTGAAAAAAAATAATTTTCATCATAAAATAGACTTAAAAACATTCACATATCATTTTGTGTCAAGATCTAAAACCTAGGGCTTCAAAAACAACGATTTTCACTAAATTTGGCCTTATCAACTCTCTAAACTTGCACCATAGGCATGTTGTGAAGGGTATTTTTCCAAAAATTGGTTGTTATTAGGGTAATTAATTTCTTCCCTTTCTAAAAAACTTCACAACACCCTTTGATTGGCCTCTTCATTGAAAATTTGGCGAAAAACTACACATTTTGACCATTTTTGCCCTAGGGTTTGACCTAGTTTGCATTGCAAGCATGTTGTGACAAGTTTTATGGATTGATATGACTGATATTATTAGTATTATTTGTTGCACATACTAAAATTCATTACAAGATCCCTTTGGCTAGGTCTTGGAATTGAAAAAGCGTGAAAAATATTCTATTTTTGCTATATTTTCACTAGGGTTTGACCTTAAGTGGCAGTAAAAGCATGTTGTGTTGGGTATTTTGGCACCAAGTGGATGTTATTACTGATATTATTTTCTATACATCATCATTTTCCTCACAACACCCTTGGTTATGCCCCTTTTGTATTGAGTTTTGGTGAAAAAAGTGCCTATTTTGACATATTTTCATTATATTTTGATTTTGCATTAATTTGAAATTGCATAAAGAGTGTGTTGAGAAGGATACTTTTGCTATTTTGGACTGCTATCAGACATATAACTTGTGGCCCTTGACTAAAATCCTTACAACACCCTTTGTTTCATTCATTCGCATTGAAAAAGTACAAAAAAAAAGCATTCTTGCATATATTGTGCATCCATGGATTTTCCTAAAGGTACATCTTTAGAAGACTTATATGAGTACATTGTGAATTATGATAACTTTTTGCAAATTCACTAACGAATATCCTCAAGTCTTACATCAAATCGCATACATCTATGGCATTGACATCACCAGTAGTACTACATGTGATATCCTTCGATCAATAGCCTATTTTCATAACTTTCTTGAAACCATAGATGTTTTTCCTTCAACCATGGAGAATCTCAAATGTTTAATAGCTTACAACAATCACGGGGAAAGTAGTAGTGACAACTTTATTCCCACTCTCCCTTTGCTTCATGATGATATAATGCAAATCCTTTCTAAGACCTATGAGAATGAAATAGCAATGGGTGATCTATCAAACAAAGAGACTTGTCCCAACATAACCCCACTTGGTGAGGATATATTGGCACAAGAAGAAGGTATCATTGATACATTTCTCCACACTACTCTACCATCCCTTCCCACTCTCCCTAATCAAGATGAAGCCTTGGATGATGCAGATTCTCTTTGTGACCATTTGCTTAAATCTAATGATAATTTGTCACCTAATGTACAAGAACTTTTGAATTACATTCTAAACAAGAAAACAAATCATGAACCATCACATACTTTGGAAAGCAATGAAATCCTACATGATGTGGAAGAACAACCTATCCCTCTTACTCACACTATTCCAACTCCTTATATACGGACTAAAATGGGTATCTTTTAAATGCGTCCACAAGCTCATTTAAATGGCATTTCAAATGCTCCTATGAATGACACAGATAATGGCAACATCCCCTCTCAACCATCATTAAGAGAAACCTTTCCTACACAATTATCCTTGCACACTCCTAAACATATGGAAGAGAGACAAAGTGATAACACCTTAACCATTAAGATAAAGATCAAGATTCGTGACAATTGCTAGCCCGATAGGGGCCCTATAGGTAAGTATCTCTAACCCTTTATCTCTCTCATGATGTACTTCCCCCGTGATGTGTTATGTGTTGTTTAGGCCTCCTGGGATGACCCCTAATTCTCCTATAAGGCCTAGGATACTAGGAGACTGCCTCTGTTGTGACCTTCTATTTGTATCATCATTCTTCTATATTGCCTCTCTCTCTAATTTCATCATTGTGTGTTGTGTTTTACAGACATAGCATTGTGGTTGGTGACCTGGGGGCACCCTCCTACATGACTGTCCCTAAGACACTTGTTTCTCCTCTCTTATTTATTGTTTCCCTTCATCTAGTGTTTCCACCTAGCGGGCGGATGACGAAAAACATTTATATTGATGTGGACCTAGTGTCCCTTTCGAGAGTAATAAAAAAATGGACTTAGTTCCTAATATGATGATGGGGTTGTATATTTTATCTGATGCTTGGATAGTGGAAGCACTCATGCTTTCTACGTAGTGAATTTGATGATGTTTTATCTCATTTACAAACCTTAACAATACTGCTGCTATGTGCACCTTTGTTTGTCTTTGAATCTAGCCTTAGTGGTACTTGATTCGGAGAGATTCATGATATAGCCCCACAGTTATCCTCAAACTCTAAATTTGTGGTATAACCTTGGCTCTTTGTGTGGTTAGTCATATGCATTGATGTTGTAGACACTAACATGTTTCTTGTAGGGATGTGTTTGGGAACATTTGGCAACTGTAAAGTACATGTCACCTCCGGGGGGCATGGGCTTTGCAAAATTCTGTGTTCCCTTGTGTGTTTTATTCCTACCTTAACGTGCTTGATATCGATGCATGATATCAACCACCTTAAGATGGGGGTATATATAAGGTAAGTTGTATGTTCTTGATGCTAGTAAAGTGTGTTTGAACAATCTTGCAATCTTGAAATCTATTGCATATACCTCCTTTTCACCATAAGGCATCTCCACAATGTGGTGGGGTTGTATACTTTTGAGCTCATACCTTCTTTTCACTATAAGGCATCTCCATGATGCAGGTGGGGTGGTATGCCATGCTTCCTTTTCACTGTAAGGCATCTCCATGATGCGGGTGGGGTTGCATTTTCAAAAGTCCTTTGCAGAGGTGGGGAACGGTTCTGTGACTAACTCAAACCTTAAACATGTTTTCGGTGATTGTTGTGGTGAAGCCCAATCATCGGTATGTGCCTATAATGTGCCTGAGATGGTTTTGAACCTAGAAATAGGAACACTCCATCACTTGTCTACCATGTTTTCTCTGTGTCTTCAAGTGTGTGTGTTTGGCATGCTTGCTTTGTGTGGTGTGTTTGTTGCCCCATATGCAATCTAAAGACTAGCTCGATGAGTGCTTCCTACATTTTGGGAGGTTTTGTGTGTCTTGCGTGTGTGTTGCCCCATATATGTAGTATAAAGACCAACGCGATGAGTGCTTCCTACATTTTGGGAGGTTTGTTTACTTTCCAGTACTTGCATTTGCATTTCATATATATGAGAAAAAGAAAAGAAAACAAATCATGCTTGTCTTCTATGCATTAATGTGTCTTCCATGCATTTACTGTCTTCTCTGTTTCCTATGTGATTGTAACTATCTTCCCTGTGTTTTGCATGCCTATTACTATCTTATATGTGATTGGCATGTCTTCACCGTGCTTGGTGTGTTTGCTATGTTTTCTTGACCATACTTTAATGCATGTATTGGCCTTGTGTTTATACATACATTAAAGTGGGGGCTAAATGTAACATCAAAAAATTTCCCCTTGGGAGCTTTTCCCTCATAAGGTTTAGCTCCCAGGTCTTTTGCATGCATTTAGGACATCTTAGTTCATATTTTGGCATCCCGATGGAATGAGACCTAGGTTTCATGGCAAAGTGGACCTAGGAGGACCTCTTGACCTTAACCCTACCCAAAGTAGGGGGGGAGGACTTGGGCACCCGCACCCTAGTCTTGCCCTATTTTGGGTCAGGTCCAAAATTTAAGTGTCAGTTTATGACTGTTATTTGGTCCCCAGGCTGACACGGTAAGTTTTCATTTTTGAAATCTTGGCGGGAATGTTTGTAGTTGAATATAAAAGCATGCTTAGGCATTCATTTAGAAACTAGAGATCATGTTCATGTGATATTGGCATCTTAAGGTGATTCAAGGCTTTCATAGTGTTGCAAGAGCAGACTTGTTTTGTTTATGTGTTTGTATTTGCAGATTTGATCATTCATCTCCTCATGGAATGAAGAGCATCTTCCTCCCATGAGGTCTTCACTACAAGGTGATATCATTGTACTTTCTATCATTGTTTCATTTGGATTTGGCCTCTACCTCACAAGGGCACGCTCTCTCTATTTGACAGAGGTGTTTGGAAAACTTAAGTATCCTTTTGGGGCTTGACTGAGGCAAGCTCCTAAACACCACAACCCCCAAACTAAGTTTTCATGATTGTAGGTTACAGGTTGAGGAGTTGGACTGAGTGGAGTTGTAGAGGAGCATATTGGAGTGTCTAAAGTGTAGGAAAGGAATAAAATATACCCCCTGGACTAGGGCGCCCGCTCCCTAGTCCCCAAAGTTCCATGTCAGGAAAATCTCTGATATAGAAGATTTAGGTTGCAGATCTTATTGCCAGATCTAGACAAAAAATAGGGCCTTGGACTTGGGTGCCCGCTCCTGTGTCCTTAACTTTTCTGCCTTGGGTCCCCCAAAATAGGTACTATGTGATTTGGTATTTTTCTTCCATCTGTAGCAGGATTTTCTGTAATTCATCAGTTTACTTATGTTTTTGCATAAATAGGGTTTTAATGGTTAATTGAGCATAGGAGAGAGAAAATTAACAATTAAACAACCTAATCAAAGTTTCACTACATCTCACAGTGACCCTAGGGTATGATAGTGCTTGCCACTGGACCCTAGGTCCTTGAATGTAAAGTGGAAAGGCAGATTTAAACACCAAAGAAATAAAACATTAACAAATCCAATTTTCCACTAAACAATGCTCATCACACAAGTAGGCTATCAAACACAATCTCATAGTGCACCTTCACGTGTCTATGCACGTGGCATTGTGTCCTCGAGCCTAGCTTGCTACCATCAGCAATATGACATCATCACCAGCACTATGTCAGAACATCAGTGGGGTGTGGCATCGTACCTATTACATCATGTCGAAACATGTACAGATATGGAATCCATCTCAGCATGGGTAACAAACCTCCCTCCACATGATGGACCTCAAAATATACATGGGGTACATGGTCTTACTTGGGTTGTCCATGCAGGTCCCTTTCACTGTAGACCCCGGCCCCCAAGTGGTGACACATGTCATCACATAGTTCCAGTTGGGTTGTCCATGCAAGTCCCTCTCACACTAGATCCTGACCCCCAACTGACAACTCATGTGGCATATCATACCTCTCATGAAGACAAGGTAGATGATCATCCAAGAAATACCATCAATATGCTCAAGAACTGTGGGGATTAGGCTAGCACATACAGATCAAGTACCTTGATCCATCATAAGGGGAAGTAGTGAGTACTTTCCTTGGGATTGATTGAGCTAAGACCGCTCTGCGCCACAATATACGTATGTTGCACACCTCGCCCAAGGAACTTTGTGGCTGCTACTACCACTTCATGGACTAAGGGACTAGAGAACCAAAAGAAGAGAATCTATGAAACCAACTTCTAGCTACTCTCATAAATTTCAACCACACGTGGATTGGCCCTCAATCACGTAACAAACATACAAGAACACATAATGGTATCGTTAATCCCACACCTAAAATGCAACATATTGCCCATGGATGGGTACCCAGTATCACCATCCCATGGGCACACAAAGCAAGTACGGGGTATTCGCAACACTCAACCAATGCACAATTATTGGTTTCTCACATTTACAGGGGGAGGTTACATTTACATACATAATTCCATTACTACTTAAGGATCACATACCATAAGTACATTTATTTCCATAACCACTATGATTCCCTTTCTAAGATCATATCATTACATATTATCCATAACCTTTTTTTTTAGTTTTTCTTTCACTCTACTCTTTTACATATATCACCTGATGCTAAAAGTCATTGTCATGATCATCATGATTACTTAACAATTCCACTTAACAAATTATACACAAGTTCCATATTCACAAATGAACAATAATGATCCTCTACTCAACACTTACCACTTCATGTAGGTCTTTCCTAAACACAAACAACTCTTACTTCATGACAAGATATTTGAATTCTCACAAAACAAAAGGATTCACGTATTTTCAACATGCAAGACATTCAATGCATAAATCTTTTCTATTTATACAATAGTAAGAAAAGAGAAGGACATTACCTCATGGGTTTTTAGCTACACCTAGCAAACAAGATTTTCAAACACCAAATATAGTCATCGTAATTTTTTAGAATAGAAACCTAGCTCTATACACTAGCATCTTATTTATTCCACAAAAATATCCCTTTCCAATAAAACATATCATGTCATGTAATGCAAAGATTAATCACATACATTGACTTCCAAATGCATAGATTAAATACCCATCTATGCAAAATAACATCTTATCCTAATGTACCTTTAGTTAAACAAAAGAAATCCACATGCCAACTTGTCAGCTAATTAATCTGAATCCACACATGCATTCCAAGACTAAATTTGTACTTTTTAGGAATTAGAAGTCAAGGAAATGAAGCAAGGTCACACAAGACAAACAAAAATCAATAGTTACAAGCATCCAAGGATCACCCCCAACAGGAGAATACACAAAGCATCTAATTCTCTATCTAACATCTCCACTGGGTGATTAGATTAAAACATGATATCTAACACAAGGATCCCTATGACCTATCCACCCAACAGACATCCGAGAACACATGCATAAGAGAAGTTACTATAACTAGACATGGGTGACAATATTAACCAGATATCCCAGTGCTGCAACTTGGCTCTAATACTAGGTATAACGCCCTCGCCAAGGAACCCCAGAGGACAACACTAAACTAGGTCAAATTAATAGAACAATTTTTTTTTGTAAGAAAACAACAATCAAATGCATAACATAACATAATCAACTAAACCTAGGTCCTCTGAGATTCCTTGACTGCACTACTAACAAAGCTAACATCAAGGTTACTAGAAAATATCATAAAAGATAACATGATCGATTTAACATTTTAAATCACTTTCTAGCTAAACATCATATGAAAGATGGATCACTTTACAATACTCTTTACAAGATGAAATCATCAATCATTGTTACATCATTGTAATATTTACAACATTGCTTCCCCCAGTGCATGGGAGATATTTCATCATATTACAATAATTGATACAACGGATGCACAATCCAATATGCAATTACATGCTAGGAAGCCTTCTTAAACAAGAACAAGGACTAGAGTCCATAGTGCAATGACCAAACTCCACGTACATGAACATGTAGCAAGAATACCCAATGGAGAAAAGCACCAACCACCCGACCATGTGGAACCTTGAGGTCCACCCCCCGTCCCAGGAGATAAGGCAAGGTCCCACATCTAGCAGACAGTCAGGAAAGGAACAGGCTAACATACACAAGAGCTCTACATGACTCTATCACCACACTACTAACACACTAACATCACTTACAACACTTACTTCACTTCTAGAGGCACTCATACATCAAGAGGAAATACAACTAGGGAGTGCTAGACTACATTATGGAGGAGTGTCATCACATGGTCCTAGCATGGGTTGTCCTGGCAGTCTCTCACTAGACCCCAGCCCTAATCTATGGTTGTCCTAGTAACCTCTCACTAGGTCTCGACCCGTGTTGGTTTTGCATGTGTCGACCCCATAGAGTGACACATGCAAAACCAACACACTAAACACACCTCCCAAAGGCACAAAGCCTTACACAAATTTTACATAGATGTCACCCAACTTCCAACAAATACATGGGCACTTAACCCAATAATCGAGACACATTCTTTAATACAACAATTAATCATTATATTATAACCATGAAAACATTCCTTTAATAAAGTATTTTTCACTACAAGTAATTATAATTAATAATTAATAAAATCATCATCTCTATCGAACTAATTTCTATGAAACCCTAATTGTAAGTTGCAACTTTAATTAATATTAAAATAACAAGATTCTAATTAACTGATTCACCTGGCAATTTACAAACTCAAAAATTAGTAGGCTATCAGCAAATGTTAGTGTTACAACACTTAAAATCATAATGAAAAACAGAGAGAAAAAAAAATATCAGATGAGATTTATGCATGTAAAATAAGGAAACACTAAAAATTATATGCTTGAAGGAATTCTACAGCCACAACAACCCATTAACCCTTTCATTTTCATATCTTCCTCATCATACTATGGAGACTGACTAATCTCACTACTCTACTTTCTAATAACTCTCTTCTATATGGATAGCCTATGTTTATGCTATATCTAACTTTTAAAATGAACTATAACAATCATCATAAAGAAGGTGAAATTTGATGGGAACTCATTTACATAACTAACACTATAGATTTCTCAAGATGATAACAACCATCAATAATTATTAACTTATGCTAAGATCAAATTAAAATACATGTTCAACCTAAATATTTAAAATATTTACATTAAAGTCTAAATAACGTGCATGACTAAAAAATTATCAAGCTCTTTGAGAACATTATATAAACATGTGATATGATAATAAAAGTTTCCCATAAGAAGAATATTGTTCTACTCACTAATAATTGAATCTAGTCACTATCTATGTTAAATAAATACAGGGTTTGTACTAACAAAATTAACCTTACCTTGCAGCTGGAAGAGATAAGTTGCATCTGTGAATAAAATAAGTGGTGTTATCAAGGACATAAGTCTAATCACAATAAATATAAGGTTGATAGAGTTAACTAGAGACTATAATTAGGTTATCCAAGCCATATGGGACTAAAGTGAATAAGGAATAAATTATTTAAATGATTATGGATTTATGTTTTTTGCTAAAACACAAAAGGTCTGGTTAAGAAAAGAGGAATACCAGTGGCTTCATCATTCTATATCTCTTCACATAAGGCAGAGGTGAATAATTCAATTATTTTCAAGAAAGTTTATCCCTTTTTAGAATATGATTATTCTAAAACCCTAAATGTTCAATTATTCAAAAAGGTTTTTTCAAATAGAGAGTCAAATCCCTTTTTTTGTTTTTACGTAAATATTTAGAAGGTGTATCTATTCTCTTTTCACATTATACACATGAGGAGGAGATAAATATAGTAGAACAATGTTGGAGTAAACCACATTTAATATTAATAATTAAACCTTATCTTTTAAAAGAAAAAAATCTATATAAGAAAGCTCAAGAGATATCACTAAATGAAATATAGTACCTTTCCAAATTTATTTATTGAACTATTACTTTATGGATTAGAAAGAAAGATTCGTAAAATAATTAAATAAAATAACTCAATTTCATTTCTGCAAAAAGAATAGAAAATAAAATCTATAAATTATTATTTTATATAATATGCTTACCACTTTTCTCTATAAATAAAATATAGTACTAGAAATAACCCTAATAAAATAGTATATTTTATGCCAGCTTTACATTAAATAAAATGTAGTGTTGGAAATAACCCTTATAAAATATAAAATAATATACCACACTTGTAAATAAAATAGAGTGATGTAAATTTAAAAGATAATATAAAATATTATTTTATAGCACTATATTAAACCCTACTAAAATATAATTATAAAACAACAATAGAAAGATAATAATTTAAATTTCATTGTGTAGAAAACATAAGTAAAATTTGGTGACAAAATCTATAAAATATAATGCACTTACCATTCAACTAACTTATGTTCTTCGGATCTAAAATATTGCATCCTCCTTAAAAAATAAACTTCTCCACTAGAATTTATAATGCACAGTGCTCCTAATAAAATAATTCCCGGAAAGATAAAAAGCCCCCCACTCCAAAAGGAATTTTCTCTTTAATAAATAATGAAGGGAGGGAAGTTATTTTTCCCACTCCCATACAAAATAAATTTACAACCACACCAACTAACTACGTAACTAACCCTTATTAAAAAATAAAATATTTGCAACCAACATAATTTAAACATACACACAATAAATAATTTTACATTGATTAAAAGTATTTCATTTAAAATCATAACAATATAATATAATAAATATTCAATTTTACAAAAACAGGTACAACCATTTACCCACACTCACTTACATAATATGATTAATTATATAACCAACTTTATAATATTCTATTTATTTACTATATTATTATTATTTCTTAATTATAATATTACACTATAAATTTATTTTGTTATCAACTAGGATTATATATTTATTTATCAATTTATTTTAATGCATAAGATAACCAAGGCATAATACCAAACAAATTAAAAGCCCAAACAATTACCTGACCACTAACCAGGGTCAAAAAAACTTAAAGGAACCTTGGCTGACCACCGATAGTACTTAACAAGGTATCAAACCAGGTACTCATCTTCTTCGAGGATGATGGCTAGGGTAGGGAACCAAGTGCTATCTCCAGTCAACTACGTCCATTGGGTGCAAGGCACACTCAAACCTGCCAATGCAAGTGGAGTCGATGTCTGGTATCTGTTCACTCAAACATACAAGTTAGAGCACATGTACATAATAGCCAAAGCACTAGGGAAGGGACTCTAGCAATCAAATCTCATACCCGTATGACCCCATACGTCCAATGGTATGATGCTGCCCTTTCCATATGTCCTAACAATATACTACTATATAGTAATAATAATAATAATAATAATAATAATAATAATAATAATAATAACATAACAATATGCATCATGCTCCCAAAAGTACTAACAGAAGCTCTTATTCCATCCTCATCAGCAAGTTCCTTAGCCAGACTACCTGCACATCCAAGGTGAGAGTGGAGTAGTGCCCCTCAGTTGTTCTCTATTAGATTGACAGTTGTTTTGTTTGGATTGAGACATTATGGCATTTTGTTTGATGTTGGACTCACTGCTACGATGACATTTGATGATACTTTGATGTTATTGCTATTTACTCGAGTTATGCATATGTTATGACAGCTTTATGGACATATTAGATGATGTGGAATAATTTAATTCTAAGCTTTATGTGTTTATCTGATGATGGTTATGATGCTATTATTTTGTGATTTCTCATATTTGATGGTTATGTAACTGAATGTTCTATCTTGTTCATTAAGCAACTGAATGTTATGCATTATGAGGTTACTTGTTTGATGTGTTGTTGTTGTGAAAAGGGACAGTGTCGCATTACTCATGCGTGAGTACCCCGCTTCACTATGATTCCCTTTCACGGTGTGCTTGACTGTATGATTATATATACCTATATGTTTGACCATTTTTGTTTGCTGCAGGTTGTAGGTATCAGGAATTGACACCACCTAAATTGACAAGTTTGAGAGTGCCTTAAATCCAATGGAAATTGTTGAATGGAGATAACATATGGTCCCCTAGTTAGCCATCATCCTTGAAAAGGATGAGTATCTTATTTTGTATCCAGTTAGTGTGGTCGGTATGGGCATGATAGCCAGTCACTATTGTTGTGGTCATACTTTTTTATCATGTATAATCTAAGTTAAGGTCAATAATAATAATAATAAGAAGATAAATAAAAGTTATAAAATAGAGTTATAAAGATGATTATTAAATGCAAAATAAACAAGAATATGTTTGATAAATTACTATAAAAATAAATTTATAAATAATTATAAGTTGTCATAAAATAAATATATAATAAATATTAAAATAAATAAAATAAAAATTATTTTGTAAGGTTGTAATTTAAATTAATAGTAAAATGTGAGAAAGAAGAAAGATGAGTTTTGTTGTCATTAACAGATTTTGGCATGAGAATTTGTGTCATGACTCCTGTAAAGGTGGGGGTTTTTGGAGGAACCATCTAGAAGAAATTGGGGGGATTCACTCTCTAAAAATGAATTGGCGGGATTTAGATTTGGCAGGAAGTTGGAGCTGCAAGCTGGGATCTGGGAGTAGCATCAAATCTTCAACCCTGTCAAGTAAGCGAAACCAGGTTCCTTTGTTTCTGAATTCTGTCTCACTTTTCTTTTGAAGCAAATCTAGGGATTATGAATTTGATTTCTTTCTCTACATGTCAATGGAATTTTCTTGAGAGTTTTAGAAGCCTTTTCATCAAATTTAATTTGTGCATGTCTGTATTGTTGCACTCTATGAGATGGACACCCTTCATTATTGCTAAATATCTATCATAGTGCACATTACAATAGTACGAGCCTATTTTTCTGTTAGTTTCATTTATCACTGATATCCTCCACAAATCTATTAGTGCTTATCCTACAACCATTGCATTTCAAGAAACTATTTCTCTAAGGCTTTAGTCAAACAGTTTGCGTGCTTTGTCTTACGTCCCGATTTTGCATACATATCACTCAGAGCTATTCTAGTAATCTGAAGTATTTCTACACCCTGATTTCATTTTCTTGAAAGTTTCTAAAGTCTTTACAATAAATAAACTAAGCCTAAATTCATATGTGATCTGTTAGCATCAGGAAATCACACCCTCACAATCACCGCAGGTTTAATTGCCTAATAATGACAAAGTTTAGGGTGTCCTCATGTCACCGATGAACACATAATGATCAATTATAGGTGTAATACAATGAGGGTTTCAAATGTGATTAAACTTTGAAAAGATCTCATTGTCTAAACCTGCATGCGCCTTGAACACAAGCAAGGCTTACAATAATAGGAAGTGTGCTAGAGTTCGTCATTAATTCTAGGATTTTTGAGAGCATCCTTGCAAATCCTTTTTGTACGCATCCTACAATCATTGTATTCCATGAGATTTCATCTCTACAAGGCAATCTATTAAACATTTCATCCCTGCTGTCCAAGCTTCCACTCATTGCATACATGTCTACCAGAACACCTCTAACTATAATATCTGACAAATTTTCTCTATTCTTTATCCTACGATGGATGTCCATACCCATTCCAAAGCTCCCTTCTACCATAGGCCAGCGCAGCTTGGATAGGATGCTGGAAAAGGTTGCAGATCTGGTTTTACATCTACCAATTACATTTTCTTGAAAGTTTCATAAGCCTTTTCCAACTATCTTCATTTTCTCACATACAATAGTGTATTCTTCTACATTATCATTCTTCCTCAACTAGCTAAATATGTATAGAATGTAATAGACTCCAACTCCACAATACAACCATATCACTAAGCCTCCAATTATTTTTGTTGTTATTAAATTGGTAAATTTATTATTTTATAAAGAGGTAAAATTCATAATTATTAGTTTTAAATTTTAGAATATGAATCTTTTTATATATTTTGTTTTTGTGAGATATGAGTTCATTTTTATATAGAGTTGCTTCTTGATTTCGTGGGAATGTAATATAGTCCTCTTTTCCCTAGTTGTAGTGTTATGAGAGAATTTTAGGGTTTCCCCACATGGAAAATAATTAGGGTTTCATTATATTATATTAATTAGAGTTGTATGTAAATGACAAGGTGTATATTATTTATTACCTTACAATACATAGATGTTGTTCGCATTTGAAGTATAATAATTGATATTATGAATTATTTAGATAAGTAATGTATTTCCATTTACTATTATTAATTATATGGGTAAATTAGTATCTTATTAATTATTATAGAAAAGTATGCATATATATATATGTAATTACATTATTATATTTATTTAATTTAAAAGATTATTTGTAGGCTACTGATTATTGTTGGTGATGTAGAAATTTATTATCAGAGTCCAAGAGACATAGGCTTACCTTAAAAAATGTAACTAAACATTGTTTGAGAACCTTCATTTATAATTATTTAAATATGTTCAATTAAATTGATGAATATTTAAATTAACAATAATTAGAGTAATAGTTATGTTTTGATTTTGATGTTTTGATATGCTTGTGATAATATTATAAAATGGTAATTTGATGGTTAATGAGTAAGGTTATGATCGAATGGTCATTATGATTTGCAAGTAAAATGTTTTGAGTTTCCAGAGGCCTAGGATGTTTATGTTTTGATTTCATGTATTGTGTGGTTAGGTGTCCTGAGATAATGAAGTTATAAGAGCATGATGTCTCTTGTTTATGTATAAGGATTCTAGTATATGATAATGTGAGATGACATATATTATGTGTTGTAAATGCATCATGATGAGAAATGTGATAGATCATGCTTGACTAGTATTATGGGCTTGAGTATCTAGATGCATTGAAGGGTGAGTGGCTTTTAATGTGGGGCTGGGGCCCAAAGTGGCTTGCCAGGGTAGCCCATTGAAAGTTGGTAACCAAGTGATAACCTAAAATGAATTAGGGGGAAAAGAGTAGATTCCACATTTAACAAGATAATTAGATTCCTCACTCATGCCTATAGTGCTAGTTTAGACTAAGGATGGGATGAGAAGGCCTGGTTGGAAAAACCAACTTCCTTGTCCTAACGAAAGGAATGTTGGTTCCGCATGTGTCACCCTATTGAGCCAGCGTCTAGTGAGAGATTGTTAGGGTAACCGTAGATGGGGGTCAGCGTCTAGTGAAAGAATGTCAGGGCCATGCGATGACACTCTTCCCTACTGTAGCCTAGCATTCCCTAATTGTGTTCTCCCCAATCATTGTGTGATTGCCTCTAGAAGTGATGTTTGAGTTGCTTGTGATGTTCATATTGATCCGTATTGTTTTGGAGTCATGTGTAGTTCTTGCACCTGTCAACCTATTGTACTCTTGACTATTTGTTGTAGTGGGACCTTATTGTTATCTCCTAGCACGAGGGGTGGACCTTAGCGTTCCACATGGTCGGGTGGTTGTGTTTTTTCTCCATTGGTTTTCCTTGCTATTGTTCATGTGCAAGAAGGATGTACCTTATGTAATAGATTTCAGATCTTGTACTAGTTTGAGGAGACAGTTACTTATATTCATGTTCTAGTCTTGTATATCAGTTAAGTCATGAACTGTTATTTTGATGTATATGTCCCAATGTATTTAGGAAAGTGATATTGTAAACAATGTAATGTTGTACTCTCATGTAAGGGAAATTGTATATGTACTTGCAGCTCTATATGAAGGATCTTGATGATTATTTATCTGATGATATAATATGGAAATCTATGTGATTCTTCATTTAATGCAATTGATTTAGAATGAATTATTGTTGTTAGTTAATTCATGATGTATGTTTGCTTCTTGTTAATAGTTTGTTAGTAATGCAGCCATGGAACCCTAGAGGATAATTCTTAACATAAATGTTATGTGTAGTTATGATTTGCGTTACTTTGATATCTCTTTCTTCTAAAAAAAATTATCCTTTTAGTATAGCATAGTGGCGTTATTCTCTAGGTTCCTTGGTGGGGCGTTACATTGCAAGATTATATATTTAATATCTTCTAAAGATGGAATTCCCAATGTAAACCCTAATGACTAATATAGGTTATATATTACTAATAAAATTAATAATACTATATATACATTGCTTATATTTAGTTTTTTTTTTTTCAAATATGGTTGTAGTAGTTATTATAAAGGCTCATTAATAATGTAATTAATTAGTTTTATATATTTATTTTTTACTTTATCATCAAAAAATCCAAGATAAGGAATGAATACTATTTTTCACTTTTAATATAACACTTAGCAAATTTATGAAAGAAAATCAAATAGACATTTTATGGGTTTGCATAAAATATTTTTAAAAAAGAAAAATTAAATTCATATAATCAAGGATTTTACAGGTGTTCAATTGACCCCAAGTCATGTGCAATGTCTTTTCAAGAATATATATTATGATGTTTGTAAATTGTAAAAATTAAATAAAATAACTTAGTTAATTCTAAGTTCCATATTATGAAAAATTACTTAAATTATTTTTTTAATATTCCAGGAATATGAAATGATATATGCATACACCATTAACACCAAGCTAAAGCATACAAATTAATAGCAAGCAAAAATAATTTTGACAGATGATTATTGATATTTTTATCAATAGTTATTTTGATTTTAATTTTTTTTGCTTCTTAATTTTTAGTTTGTGCTTCTTCCTTCTATAATTGATGTTTTTATTTTCATCTTCTTTGGCTTCTTATTAGCTAATTATTGTTAGTTTTGGAGAGTTGTCAAACATTTATGTTATACATATATATGTTTTAATTATTAATTTGCATTTGTGGGCTATATTTTTGTAATGATTATGATTATTATTTTACCATGTCCGCTATATAAATATTTTTAAATTTTTTTTTGTTAACACACTCATGCCATTACACTCCACCCATTACACCTCTTGACGTAATAATACTAGCATATGTAATGCCCCCACCAAGAAACGCCAGAGGACAACACTAAACTAGGTCAAATTAATGGAATAATAAAAAAACAAAACAAATAAGAATAGAATGCATAACATAACATAATAATCTAAACCTAGGTCCTCTAAGGTTCGTCGACTGCATGTAATGCCCCCGCCAAGGAACCCCAGAAGACAACACTAAACTAGGTCAAATTAATGGAATAATTTTTTTTTAAAGCAAATAACAATACAATGGATAACATAACATAATAATCTAAACATAGGTCCTCTAAAGTTCCTCAACTATGTTACTCACAAATCAAGATTACAAGAAACAAAGGTTACATAAAGAGATACAAACGGAGATACATCCCAATTTACAAATACATGATAAGAGATCTTTTCAAATAGGAACAAGACATCTCTCATACATTTACAAACAATTATAGTAAGATCCATAAGGTCATCCCTATCATAGTGGAAAAAATAAGTCTTTGCTCTAGTAATCTACTCAGTTAACATACTTGTATCTGTGCATCTAAAAGTGAACATTAATTCCACAAAGATTATCAATAAACATAAAAGAGAACTATATACTAGACTAAGGCCCTAAGGGGCTGAATTAATGTCTCCAGGGGCTCATGATGGCCTTGTCTATGTACACATAGTGCAGAGACTTCGTAGTTTGAAATAACTAATTTTTCAACCATAAAGTAGACTTAGATATAATATCTCAAAAGGGATCATATATTAATTTCTATAGTATCATTCAAGATCTAGAAAGCACAATAACTTCCTTCATTCATTGAGACATTCACGATTGCATGAAAGATAATAATCATTTCAAGGAAGCATTAATCAAACTTAATTCCATTATTCACCAAGTATTGTTTTGTTATTCAATCAAGCTAAAACCACTTCCCATTAGTCAATAAATCTCTAACTAGAACAACAATGAATTTTATCTTTTTACTACCTAGAACCATTTCCTTGCACCACACTAATTTCAATATTCATATCAATAAGTCTTTAATATCATAATATTGAAAATGAGGCAATGATTCGTAAAACAACTGAGTGTAAAATGTAATGCCCTACCATGCAACCCTAGAGATAAGTCAACTAAAGCAATAAAAATGAAGTAAAAAAAAAAAAAGAATTAATGATAACCAAATATTTCATAGTCTGATACAACAAGTTAACTAACATCTCTAGGGATAACATGATTGTATTATTGTGATTAAGCAATACTCACAACATATATAACTCATTCAAATTATGTTTAACTACATGACTACATTACTAATTACTAACATGATCTAACTAATAGCCATGGTTTGTGCTGAATCCAAATGCACCAAATGAATACACACATGCACAATTTGTAAGGCCTACCCAATAAAATAACAATAATGAAATCAACAGGATGATAAGATATCAATTTACAAAATTTATCTTAGTAAACCTCAAGTCAAAAAAATTGGAATATATCAACATTCATCAAAAATAAAATGTAAGATACAAATGTTTCAATAAGTTTATAAACATTTATACACCTTTACCAATACTGCCAGATAGCCATTTATTCGCCAAGTGGAAAGGTATCTCCTTAGGCCTAGAGTCCTACATGGCTTATAGATCTCAAACTACACATCTAATGAAACATTAGTTCTGCTTAATTATTAATTACACAATACAATTATCTATTGCATATAAGATGACAAGCCTAAGGCCCTAAGGGGCCAACCTAATGTATCGAGGGCTCATTCTTGATGGCTTTGCCTACGTACACCTAGCGTAGAGACTTCGTAGTTTAGGACAAAAAACTTACAACCACATGATGATACCGAACAAATCTAAACCACTAAGATGATGTCAACATCTTCTAAATTTTAGATACACATTCACATTTCAATCCATACTTGAGGATAGAAGAAGATCAAGGTTTACCTTTCTCATTCTCATAACAAAAAGAAAATAATCTAAACATTCTCTGTTCGAATATACAAAATGTCCCACAACACTATCAACTTATAATTCTATTTTCTTATGACATTGAAGTATTCAATAGTATCTTTCATAAATAATCTTGGCTAAACATTATCAACACTAACTTGATCATATAACAAATCTAAAATAAGTACTAACTAAAAGTGTGATATGCATTTTCAATAAGACATATTTATTTAAAATCATTCATTTATCAAGAACATTTATGACAATTACACACATAAGTCATCAACAGACATATAGATGGACTAACTTGCATATAAGTTTCAAAGCTGCTCTAATCAGCCAAACATAGTTTCATTCATTATCTAATACTCATATCATCTATTGATAATCCTCTGTTCATGCAAAAGTTAGACATAACAACCATTATTGAACTATACTATACTTTTTAAATCTATTCTCAAATGTATTGTCAACATACATATTAACTAGGGAAAAAGAGATAAAATACATCTATTAAGGGTTCTAACCAAGTCCACAAGGTATAGTAAATTGATAAAAGGAAGGTTTCTATAATGTGACCCATTAAGACTACTTAGGTAATAGTACTTGTCTAACATAGATTCTACTCTAAAACTCCCATCTAGGACATACATGAGAATTGTAACAATAGGTTAAGTAAAGACTAGGAGCCTTATACATTCAAACTATAAACACTAAACTTCACCATGTTGTCACACCTATGAGTTAGCAGACTTGACAAAATTGTTTAGAAAGAGAATTCAATGATATTAAATTACTAGGATAAAACTATTCTACTTTTACCTTATCTACATACGTATAATGGAAAAATAAGTGCATGACTCATAGTAAAGTATCATATTACTAATGTGTCCATATAACTAACATTTAGACAAAATTTCCTCAATAGATCCCACTACACAATCAATGACTTTTCCAAGATAATTCATTTTAAGACTTATGTTCCTTTTTAATTTTAAAATAATAATAGAATTCTTTCAAAATGAAACATGGTAAATTATCCAAAATTTCTTTCTATACATGACCACTTCTAGTTTCATTAAATGCACAAATAAATGCTCATTTTATAATCTTGATAAGGTCCTAATTTTAATATTCACAAAATTCCATGTAAAACAAATTCTATCTTAAATATCCTTTCTATAAGCAAAATCATTCTATAAATAATCTATTTCTCTCATTTCAAAACATATTGAAAAAGTTCTTATTAAATTAAATATTAAAGAGGAAGAAGTTCTCATTAAATTAAGTATTAAAGAGGGGAGATTCCCTTTTTAGAATAAGTTCTAATTGAATAAAAAGCTAAAGAGGTATGGTTTCTTTTTAAAGAAAAGACTTTTAGTTCCCCTCTTTTTAATTCTAACTACTTGTATTCACATTAAGATAGAAAGGAATTAATAACCACTTAGAGAGATCATGCCGTAAGGGAGGAAGCTTAGACAATAATTGATTTAATTCATGTCCAGCATATATATAATACTCAGCTGCAATATTAATTTCTCCTGAAGACCAAAATATATATTCAAAGGAAGCAATATAAATGGGATCGTTGCACCCCTCCTTGCCTGCATCAGAAGGATGTTTTTGAACGGGTATGGATAACCATCAAGCATAAAGAGTAATATATAAGTCTGATGTACATATTTAATTGGTTTGGAAGAGAGATAAATGTAGAAGAATACACTGGGAATATGCAAAAGAGACCCACAGACACTGTGCAAGGAGCTATTTAAAGTGTGCCTTAAAGAGACGTCATATCAAGGAATACAATGATGGCAGAATATGCACAAACTAATTCATTAAAAAGTCTTTACATTATAATGGTGACACAACACTGAAAATAAGTTTATATAAAAAAAGAGTAGTACCAGATTCCAAAGATGAAGAATGGATGCCCATCGTTGCTTAAAAGAAAAGAAAATGATATGAGACAACTGGACCATTTTCATCTTCAAACTTCCCATCTGTTGTTGGTTCTCTAGCGTCGTTAACATCTACTCCTTTCTCTAAATCCAAAGTACATCCACATGCTTGACTGTGAGAAATGTGACCTTTTTCACCTTGGCCTTTTTAGGAGGATTCAACCTGCCATCCACAAGCTCAAGGGAATCGTCCTCAGCACCACGCACACTCAAATCAACTGTAACAGCTGGTTCAGCTAAATCCACAACTAGAGCAGTTGGCTTGTGAGATACAGTTGTCTCAGAATTCTCCTTTTCATTCACAATGAAATTGGAAGGCACATCAATTGAGAATGCCATGTCTGGGATCTACTAAACCATGTTTGTATACACCAGCAGTGTCTCAAACATGGCATACAAGTAGTGTGTGTGTGTGTATTAGCTAAATCAAATGAGTAAGGACTAAATCATATGGTTGTAGACTATTCCATCCAATGTTCACTGTAGGGCTTGTGGGAATTGACAAGGTTGGTCACTAGCTTACGCATTGCAGTCATCCATGCAAGGATAATTTTGATTCATTCCTTGTTTACACGATAACAAACCCAGCTTTCATTGTTGATCCTACACAGAAACCACTATTCGAGACCCTTACCTGCTTCCGTTGGCTTATTGTATTCCTAATCATCACGAGTTGGTTTGCATTCTATATTGTCCTAATCTCAATCCGAACCGTAAAAATATTAAATGTCCCACTTCCTTAAATGATAAACAATCAGTAGGCCAGGAAAATCTCAAGTCCCATTGATTTAAATGATAAAAAAACTAGTTTTTCCATACATGGATTCACAGTGACCAAATGTAATTTAACATCTTAAGACCCATTAATCCAATAACTAGGTTGCACATACCCATAAGCATAACTAAAACCCTGAGCCCTATCCCTATCGAATTTGATGTGAATAAATCTTGAAAATTATGGAAATACAGGCAATCAATCATATTTTAATCACATGATTGCAATGGCAAAAGCTCTTAAACAATAATTACAAGAACCTAAACAAGAGCATAATCGGGAACAAATAAAGATACATCTACATACTTTACACAATGGCTTAGAAGAAAAATAGCCATCCCTACCTGTTGTACTCTTAGGAATTCAAAGTTGTAACTTGTTCTTGGAACCCCAACCAGGCATGCAAATTATGGAAGTAGAGACAAGGCGTTCAATCTTTTGGTAGATCTATTAGGTCAAGGAATGAGATGATTGCATAATATGCATAAAATGGATTTGTTGATGGAACTTAGAAACTTTAGGAAATGCGATTGGTAGGCGTAAATACAGAATCCTCAACCCTTGTCAGCAACCTACTTGTTGCACGCCATGCATGCCCCTGCAACTCAAACCTAGGTCCTCCTGTATCATCTATGCCTCCTTCCTCCTTCTTCAGAAGGCATTCCCCTTTTTTTTTCTTTTTTTTTTCAATTTGCACTCCCCCCTTCTAATCCTCCCAAAGCTAGGGATATATTTACTAATTTACTACTATCATGTGACTGCAGTTAACGTCGGCTGATGGTAATATTAAACTGGTGGCTTCTCTTAATATGTCAAACAACATGGTTAAAAAAATAATACTAGCAGGTTATGATAGGTGACTCTTCACATTTGGCATCCGACATAATGACAAGTTATTTCCCCTGGCGATTTATGGCTGGGAGATTCGTTATTATAGCATCAATGTGATGAGGAGTTATTGGTGGTGGCTCTAGGCTAGCATTTCCCTTAAAAAACCTTAGTGTATTCCTCATTTTAGTATTGGCAGTTACAAAAGAAGCATCCCTTGCAATCTGTTGAATGAAACGGCCAGCTGAATAATATCACACCTTTCATGTCACTGCATACATGTATTTTCATACTGGGTGGCTGGTATTAATTTCTAACAATGAATTTTAATCATAAATATGGAATCAGACTCAAATACTATTTTCTACATGCATTCAAATCTTGTTGAAGAGACTAGGTTTTTCGACAAGGCACAGGAACTTTTCAAGAGAATGCAGCAAAGGAATGTCATCTCATGGAATGCAATGATTGTAATAAATGCACACAATGGATTTATTATAAATGCATTTTAAAATCCTTAAGAAAATATAGTCAACAAGCAATAAGCTAGATTCCCTGGCAGTTTGTACTAAATCTAATAGTCATGCATACAAATTAAGAAAGAGTAAACAAGGCATGCGAATTGTTTAACAAAATACCTCAATGAAATGTCTTCACCAAAGACAAAGATTATAGGATATGTGCAAAAATACTTACCAAATCAACCTTAGGCATTAATGTGGAGAAAGAAAGAAATGATCAAGAAGAAAGTAGTATAATTAAGATTACCCTTGCTAGGAAGTTTTAAAGAAAGAATTTGTGAAATAAAAGAATTTCATCGACTATTTGTGATCTATTATTTCAAATAATAATGATAAAATTGGAAAGAGACAAAGTAACCTATATAATAACCTGTGGCTAGTAAATCCAATCCAAACCAAGAAAAGATCCATGCCTGTCACTTATGAAAGACTTTGTTATTTGCACCAGAATTCCTCCAAAAAGAGTAGCATTATGAAGAAATCATTTGAAGTTATTCACCAAGAATAGCAAAGCCATATGAAATCATGGCCTATCAAATTAATGGTGCAACTTGACACAACCAAAGTGAGCAAAGAGGGGCACTACATCCTCCTCCCCTAAAACTTGACTTACTCCTGGAAGTTGCAACTAGGTGAAAACATTACACATTAGTAACAACATCAAAGTTGATTCACTTCATAAAAATAATATACACTAATTTGCAATCAAGGTAGGAGGGTCCGATGAGGGACTGTCTAACCTTGCAGCCGTACCCAAACAACTAATAGCATGATTAATTAGAGATGCAATAGAAGTAAATAGATAACAACAAAAAGAAAAGATATTCATCAGCACATGACACAAGATATATCCTGGGAAAACCCTAACAGGGAAAAACCCAGCCTTCAAAGCTCATTCTTCTTATATTGTCACTTCAAATAAAATTACACATGCCTCAAGGGCTTTATAGACACTAGGCCACAGCCCAAGGATTACAAAATGCTCATATAACAATGCTCTTACATGATTTCTTCCTTTGACATCTCAATTCTCTGCTCTGCAACACATTCGGCTTCCTACTCTGTCTTTACTCTGTTTTGCTATTCAACCAGATCATCATAACTTAGAATCTTGCTTCACATTGTCATGCCGTCGATCACTTTCTAGAATCAACCCTTGACCTTTTATTTATATCATCCACAAACTTCCAAATCATCACCAAGTCAACCTAATTGCAATGGCTAGTTTATGTAACTTGTTCTTGGATAGGTTGGACTTAATTGTCTCACAATCCTCTTTGAATGAATAAAATGATGTGTGGACCTATTGGGAAGGTTGACCATGACCCAAAGAACATTGTAGAATAAGTCATTAGGATCCGCAAGTCAGCCGGTGCTCTAAATCTTTCTCCTTCAGCTGATTAAATTTCACTGTACCCTGTCAACTCTGTTCTTCAAGAAAAAGTTAATTTTTAGATAGCAATATGTTTCCAGTATAGATGCGCAGACCTCTGGATTTAGGATATGATGTAACTGACTATGTCTAGATGCTAAATCCAATTCCTCGACTTCTCATTTTCAAAATGTGGTATCTCCCAATTCACAATCTCAATACTTTGTCTTCACTGTCAACTGTCTCAGCTATCTTGAATTCTTCCAGATGCTCCTGCATCAGACTCTCGGGGTTATTTGTAAAGTGAGTCCCATCACTTGGATCTATATGATGACAAAATCAAATAGGTTCGGCGATCTACTTGTAAGCCTTGCACCACCTCATTGGTCGGTGGTCTGAGCAAGTCTTCTCCACAAGTTGCCTCAAGATCAAAGTCTGCTTCAATTAAATCCGGAACAATCAAGAACTACTTTCTAGTTCAACCAATACACTTTCTTAATTTCTTTGCAACACTATCTACTCTCAAGTTCTTAACACAATTTCTTTTGTGCTCATCAAAATCTTACAGTTTCCACTCTGTTTATACTACTTTTGTACTTTTCTTGTTTCTTTTACCATAATCATTTCAATCTGGTACACAATCTTCGCTTCTTTATCTACCTCATGAACTTCTCTTTTTTTATATGCTTTACATTGTTCACACAACTTTCTCTTGCACTATCCTCTTCTGATTAGTCTATAACATGATTCTTCTTAAGATTAATTCTTCTCCTTCTTCTAGTTTCTCTATCACATATGATGTCTTAAAAGATTCTCCCTCCTCTACATAAACTAATTCTGTATCAATAGGCTCTTCTTCTTCCTCTGCATAAATTCTCTCTGTATCATTTTCTTCTAGTTCTTCTATCAAACTTGGTGATTCCAAGAGTTCTTCTTCTTTAGTACAAATCATCTCTGTATCAATAGGTTTTTCATCTTCTGAATTACTTACTTCTTTACCCTTATCAATTTCTTTTAACCTTTTCCTTGCTTGATTCTTTTCTCCTCTAGACTTGACAACAGGTTCTTCCGGTATCCTTTACTGTGATAAGAATCATGACTCCTGTCACTTCTCCCTCTGTAGTTTGAATTACTATCCTCACAAGATCTTCTTTCTTTACATCCTATTTCAAAACATGAATACTTCAATCTATATTTTCCTCTGATCATACAACTAACATGTTTCCATTCCTGTCCACCAATCCATCCATAATTCTTTTGTATACAACCTGCCATAGATTTTCTTTTTCGCACTTTATCCCAACACATCTTCTCAGAATCATTCCTCAATCCACAAAGCTTACAAGGGTGTAGATCCCAACACAACTTATTATCATGTCCATGTCTAAAGCAATGTGAACAAAACATACATTTTCTACCTTGCTTTGATTTCTTCAAATTTTCCATAACCTCCTTATCTCTGTCATATCCAATCCCTTCACTTCTTGATCTAATTACTGGTTCAATAGGTTCTATAATTCCTTGCTGCTACTTTCCCAATCCTCTTCCTTCATATCCCATTCTTTGTATAAGTTTGAAACCAATTCCATCACCAACAACTCCAGGCTCAGTCACACTGTCATCTTTAATTTCACTATCTAAAGGAACTTTTGCATCATCACACAAATCATTAGTATCACAAAAAACATCACAAAACTTAGGCTTGGATCTCAAAATTTTAGTCTCCTTTCTACATGCTACAAGTGACTGTTCTAACTAATTAACTTGTTCTCTCAAATCTGATATTTCATTTTTCTACAATCTATTCTCTTTCTTCAATTCTTCCAAACTATCTTCTAGATCTCTGTTCCTCTTCTCAACCTTATAAAACAACTTAAGTCCTTCCAATTCTGTAAATTTCTTTTCAACATCCTCAAATACTTTAAGCTTTTCTTCTAGGTTTTTATTTCTACTTCTTACAACTTTCAGTTCTTCTTTAAGGCTTTCAAACTTGTCCACTCCTAGCTCTTTCATCCTCTCCAATAATTTTGCGTTACATTTCTTGAATTCGCACAATTTTCTTTCCAAAATGTCCTTTTCGTACACTAGGGTTTCATTTTCTTTCTTCATCCTCTTTCCTATCTTCCCCATTTGAAATAAATTAGATAAATGACTAAATTTGAAACTTACTAAATCTTTCCTATCTTGATCTTCTTCAGTGATGATATTCGTTACTCCCAAGGTTTTGCATAACAATTTATCAGATTTGCCAACTTCAAACAGATTCATAACCATCCGAGCAGATTCAAAACTAGCTCTCATACCATTTGATGCAGTCAAGGTAGGAGGCTCCAGTGAGGGACTGTCTAACCTTGCAGCCTTACCCAAACAACTAATAGAATGATTAATCAGAGATGCAACAGAAGTAAATGGATAACAATAGAAAGAAAAGATATTCATCAGCACATGACACAAGATATATCTTGGGAAAACCCTAACAGGGAAAAACCCATCCTTCAAAGCTCATTCTTCTTATATTGTCACTTCAAATTAAATTACACATGCCTCAAGGGATTTACAAATGCTAGGCTACAGCCCAGGGATTACAAAACATTCATATAACAATTCTCTTTTATGATTTCTTCCTTGAACATCTCAATTCACTACTCTGCAACACATTCAGCTTCCTACTCTACCTTTACTCTATTCTGCTATTCCACCAGATCATCATAACTTAGAATCTTTCTTCACATTGTCATTCCATCGATCACTTTCTAGAATCAACCCTTTACCTCTTATTTATATCATCCGCAAACTTCCAAATCATCACGAAGTTGACCTAATTGCAATGACTAGTTTATGTAATGTGTTCTTGGATAGGTCAGACTTAATCGGCTTACAATCCTCTTTGAATTAATAAAATGATGTGTGGACCTATTGGGAAGGTTGGCCACAACCCAAAGAACATTGTAGAATAAGTCATTAGGGTCCGCAAGTCAGTCGGTGCTATAAATCTTTCTCCTTCAGCTGATTAAACTTCATTGTACCCTATCGGCTCTGTTCTTCAAGAAATAATCAATTTTTAGATAGCGATATCTTTCCAGTACAGATGCGTGGACCTTTGGATTCAGGATATGATGTAACTGACTATGTCTAGATGCTAAATCCAAATCCTTAGCTTCTCATGTTCAAAATATAGTATCTCCCAATTCACTATCTCAATACTTTGTCTTGACTGTCAACTGTCTCAGCTATCTTGAATTCTTCTGGATGCTCCTACATCACTTATGAAAGGAATTGTTATTTGTACCGAAATTCCTCCAATAAGAGCAGCATTATGAAGAAATCATTTGAATTTATTCACCAAGAATAGCTAAGCCATATGAAACCATAGCCTATCAAATTAATGGCACAACCTGACACAACCAAAGTGAGCACAAAGGGGCACTACATCCTCCCCCCCTAAAACTCGACTTACTCCTAGAAGTCGCAACTAGGTGGAAACATTACACATTAGTAACAACATCAAAGTTGATTCACTTCATAAAAATAATATACACTAATTTGCCTATGTAAATGATTTGTCTCATTAAACTAAAAACTTATATAGTTCATTTCAAACATAATCTACCCTTCTAATTTTCAAGGTCACAATAGTAACACAATCAAAACATGCATTTCAAAAATGATTTCACAATACATAAACCACTCAAACTCCTTACAAGTTAACATTGACACCCAATCAGTTTCTTCAGGACAAAGAAAACATTGCACCCTTTTTAATATTAACCAGTAGAAATTCTCACATCATATACATATAAAGTATCCAATTTCAAATACACCACCATTGTACTTCCTCTACCAATTTGTTGTTAAGCAACCAATAGATCAAAATGTAACATGTCAACATATTTTTACATGTAGAACACACATTTTTCCATATGGTATCCATCATTTATAAGCAAGACATTTGACTTTAATTATTTTACAACACTAAATCTCATAACATATTTAGCAAAAGATCATGATTTTTCACCTTTTTTAAGCATGGAAACACAATTTATCATCTCATAGGTATAATTTTCATGATTTAACATACATTCTTCACATACACCTAAATTCACATCATCGAGAATCACATCACAAGGCTACACAAGGGTCCATCTGGATATCAGAAAGCAACATACTGATCCATGAGCCAAGAGTCAAAATCCATCTCACATAATCCATACCTCACACTCATTGACTTGTTAGTGTTAGGCCATACTCATAGGGTCAGACTATCTAAACAAGCCATAATGACCTCTCTCTTGTTGTATAAGGTGGTTAGCCTCCAAGAGATAGTCATCACACATAGGTGGGTATTGGGTCCTAGCTATAAAACAGCCTCACATACCCCCATCCTCAAGGGTCCCTACATCTGCTTCCTCGCATACACTCACCAATTCTGTCTCATACATCCTTGGAGAGGAATCACAATATGACACATGGCCAACATAAAAAACAATAAGGATAAACTAGTTTAGCCACCAAAGTCATAAAGAAGGATTTAATAAAAAATTCAATTTCAACAATAAAGCAAGAAATGCACGCTATTTCAACACTAAATCAAATGTAACCATGAGGGTTACTTGCAAATAAGATCACAAAGTGTGGGTAAACCATCACAATCAAATAGAAACAAAGTGTTGGCCTTCACAATCAATAGAAAATCATCAATAACCATAAAGAAAGTCCACAATATTTGAAATTACACTGTACAACATTGTGTGACTAGATGCTAGCCACCAAACAAGGAAGGAGGGAACAACATTAGGCTAGAGTAGTAGCCCTCATGTGGTGTGGAGTGAGCATGCCATCGACATGGCTCAGAGTGTACTCCTCGGCTACACCCTGCATTGCGTCGTCACGCAACATGGACTAGCCAAGTGGCCCTTGCACTCCTTGGCTGCCTACATGGAATGCGCACCTTGGCCACATCCCACATCGCATCTCAGCACAACATGGTCATACGTCATCCGGAGAAGGCACGCACTGGTCATATACCGCATGGTAGTGTGTCTGTGGCTCTACAGAAGTAGGCACGCATAGAGCACAACCCACATAGCGACACCTCATGGAAAAGGCACACGTAGGTACTCGCCATAGCTAGAGGTATACATGGATAAGCATACCCATATGCTAACTGACTCAAACACTGTTGAAAGCAAACATGTGTATCCCTCTGCAAGTGTGTGAGGCCCCATTATGCTCATCACACAAGTAGGCTATAACATAATCTCATATTGCACCTTCACATGTCTAAGAACGTGGCATCGTGTCCTTGAGCCCAACTCACTACCAATAGCAACACAACATCATCACCAATACTATGTTAGAACATCATCAAGGTGTGGCATCGTACCTATTGTATCATGTCAGAACATGTATAGATACAGAATCTATCTCAACATGGGTAACAAACCTCTCTCCACATGATGGTACTCAAATATACATGGGGCACATGGTCTCACTTGGGTTATCCATGTAGGTCTTAGACCCCTACCCCCAAGTGACAACACATGTCATCACATAGTTCCAGTTGGGTTATCCATGCAGGTCCTAGACCTTGTCCCCCAACTGGAAACTCATGTGGCATATCATACCTTACGTGAAGACAAAGTAGATGATTATCTAAGAAATACCATTGAGATGCTCAAGAACTGTGGGGATTAGGCTAGCACATATGGATCAAGTACCCTGATCCATCATAAGGGGAAGTAGTGAGTATGTTTCCTCAGGTTCGGTTGAGTGAGAGTGTAACATCCACATCCAAAATGACAAGAAGTAACTAAGTTTTCACAACGGTAAATTTTTTTTTTTTTTAACAAGGTAATCAAATACATAAATAAACTTATCCATAATCCAATACCACATTTTCATTTTATCATAAACATGATTGCATTTTCATAAAGACTGAAAGAAATGATATACATTGAAACACTTTGTTTTCTAACAAATGAAATTTTCTTGAAATAACAAATATCGGAAACATACCATTACCATGCATCTCGATTGTCAACCCATCACGTTCAAGACTCGGCAATTCCTCAATATTTGGAAGAGAAAGTATCTTCAAGGAGCTTAACCTCCAACCACAGACCGTTGGTCTCCCGCACTCCTTCCTAACCGGAAGTGGCCCTACCCTACTCAAGAGGATAGACTTAGGATAACCATCGGCGTTTGCCATCTGAGCTCTGGTGTTGTAACCTACGTGTCTTGTTATCGTGCAGATCCCTAGATACCCTCTAGTCATGCACGACCCTCCACAAGAAACGCCATCCAGTTACGGTGAACGTTTGATGCACTTGAGGATAGTACATCACCTTGGCCAAAGGATTTGTATTTAGTTAGCATTCTAAAAACGCATGAACTTGGTTCACCCACCCTACTCGACTTGAACTGGTCGAAATCCTACAGTTTCCTATTTGCATTGTTTGAACTATTTTGACGACCTTGATGACCTCAAGGGCTTAGGATATCCTCCTATAATAGCGCATGGCGCAACATTACTCTAATCCCGAGTTCATAGTTTCAAAACCCATTTCTTGTAAAAACATTATATATAAGCGCCCACTCCTAAGTGGTTTCATAGTTGTGTACTCGGTTCCCATGTTTGCGCAACACACTCAAGTATCTAATACATATTCCTGTTATCCCAGATTTTAGAGGTTCTAGACTCATAAGGTCTACCAAAACGAAACTAGAGTCAATGCATGCAACGTAATCTAAATTCCACATGCGGGTTTTCCACTCTACAAGCTCGTCATAAAAACATGACGTTTTACGACACAAGGACATTAACTCCCTACTTCGCTTTTAAGTCAATAATTTTGCGTAAGTTATTGAGGTAAGAATCGCACATTATCATAATAAAAGATTTGAACTCTTTCATATGACCTTAGAGATGACCCACACTCACGGTCGACCTCTAACAAAAGATAAAAGACGGAAACGACTCAAGCTAGTTGCAACTACAACTTCGGCTGTCAAACTCATTAAAGTTTACGCCGAGCATGCTCTAATTCTGTGGTTTTAGTCTTCCACACATCACGCACATGGAACAACATGATTTCTTGCAATGCAGCTATCGTTTAAAATACTTTAGGGTAATTTTACGTTAATACCTCAGTTTTAAAGGAACTCTTTAATATGCTACATCTTTTGAAGTTTGTAGTTCACATTAGCAATCATGCATTGTTCCATCTTTGAGGAAAAACATGGTGATCTACGTTCTATCATCTTACGGCATCTTCCAAGAGAAATAATAATCTATCTTCTAAGTTCTTGCAAACAATTCAACAGCAGCATTAAAGACACTTGAGGTTTTTATTACTATAAGACAGCAATGAAACATTTACAACAATAAACCTCACACAGTTTCGTAGTAGAAGAGATTGTCTTCACTTTTCATTCATTGAAACATAATTATTCTTTCATAAATTAGACTCATTTACTGATCTATTCCTAGAACAGAAGAGAAAATGGTGAAAACCTGTTGACAAAAATAAGGATTTCCGTGCCAAATTCTTTTCTCCTCTGGCTAGTCGTCCTCCTCTCAACCGGTCACTTCTCGAGCAAAGACAAGCTCCACAGTTTTCTTCTCTGCCAGACCAGTCTCTCACTGCCCCTTAGCAACTTCTAAGACCCTCTATCCTTTGGTGCACAAAATGTAACTCACCGTTCCCTCTCTGCTATTCGTTTCCCCACTTCTTCTAGACAGCACCTGACTTCCTTAACTCTCACCTCTCCCTCTGATGAAGGCCTCTCTCTACACAGCTGTGCTCTCTTTGTACAGCCAACCCCCTTCACACAGCGTTACAACTTAATAAACTATCTTCCCCTTATCTCTTCGTAGTTCTCTCTCTATACCACGATATGCTCTCCTTTTCCCCGTAAACAAATTCATCCACTGCCTTCTACACAGCCCCCCAAATCTCTGTTGCACTCCCCAGTCTCACTGCCCCCCGCCAGGTATCTCTTGATGCCGTTTCCCTTTTCCTCCCCCCGCGACTATCCTTCAACCATAACCAAGATGACTTCCTTAACTGTCTTCCTATCCCCGTCGAATCTCTCCCACTTCGCAGTTTTCCCTGCCTTCTTCTATCACGATCGCCCTTATTCCTCCTACTCGGCCATCTTCTAACCTCCTCTTCAATTCGCGATCCCATCTTCCTTCCATATTCCCCACTCATTCCTCAACACTTCGCAGTTTCCTCTCCTAAACAACAGCAACTCCATTGCCTCATGGAATCTCGGCCTCAACAAACGTATAACGGCTTCTCATTCGCCACCTCAAGCCCATGATGAGGGTTTTTCTAACCACATACGTCCCACCTCCAAAGTGAGACCTCACATGACGTGGAGAAGGGCTACCTAGCAGCGGTCTTCTCACGTTTTTGAACAACAGCAAAACGTGGCCTTCATATCCGCAATGAAGAAAGAACATCTGACGTAAAATGAACAATTACACCTATGATTCCATTCCCTCAATGATGAGGCAGCTTGGCATTAAATCAAACGGTTTAAGTTTCTATCATAATTCGCTAAACTTTCACTCTCTCTGATGGTGGAAGAAAATAAGACATTCAACATCTAGCGAAACATGCCTAAGCTTCAAGGTGGTCGGCATATCTGAGTATAACCGACTTCGATACTCACCACAACCACAAGAATGATTAAAGCTCCTTCGGTGGTATGGCTTGTTAAAGGACATAACAACTCCATCCTTTCCAGATAAAGAAAACATTTAACTTGCCAAGACTAATTTAAAGGTCGAATTGAGGAGTTAAACATTACAGGGTAATGAATAAACAATTGCCTACGGCATCTCTATGGCTGAATAAGAAAGGGCGATTAAGACCACTCTAAATAAGAGGCTCAAGGATAGACCAAAATAACTTGCGGTCAAAGCCAAAAGGAAGGACTCAAGCTAAATGACGGACACACAAATTATTACCCGCTATCGCGTTAAATTGACATTCGTCGATCTACAGAAAAGAATAAATTCACGAGTTCGACGCGTTTTACGTCAATCACGATGGATTGAACGTAACGCAAACAATTCTTACAACGTTAGGCGCACAAAGCCGGCTTCTCGCATTTTTCGACTACGAGACAAGATTTGCAATTTCGCCACAAGATGACTCATTAAATACTTATAGACATAAATATTAAACGTCTAAATAAGTCGACTTGCTATTATGGACTTACGACGCCATCGACGACTCCAAGATTCTACAAGACGACTTCCGACTAGGATGTTATACTTTATCCTTTGACGTCGACATCAAATAAAGTACCCAAACTGACAAACAAGACTTACTTGTTGGTTCCCAGGTTTATCTATCTGTTTGGTGATCTCAGTGGCAAACACCTTTGGTTAGTTTCCAGAGTCTATACTCTCTCTTGAAGATACTTTCTCTTCCGTCAAACACGGTCCACCTATTCCTGCATCGACAGACACGCATACAATTTTGTGGTCAAAGCATCTATGATCCAAATAGAATGTATTCAAACATCATTGCATTTATTATAAAGACATTTAGTCTACATATCTTGATCGTAATCAATAGATTCCTCAATTTCATATAACAACTTTGTAAGATAAATTGTCAGTTTTCATGTCGTTCTCAACATAGTAATTTACTGAAATTTGCAAGAAAGTAAATAGTATAATTGTTTTCAAAAGGAGGGATGTAACATATCCTTCCCCTTTAAAAATCATCGTCCCCGATGATTAAGTTTATCAAGCAAAAACTTAAACTTAAATCAAACTTTCTATAATGCAACATTAATGTCTTTAAAAATTTTTGGAAATCTTTGATAAATGTCTTTGTAGTCTTCCCAAGTGGCGCTATCCTCGCCATATTGGTCCCACTGTATTTTGCATTGCAAAACTTCTTGATTACGTAAACGAAGTTGACGCATTTCGAGCACCTTGAGTGGCTCGATCACAACCACCCCGGGTTCTTGCATCTATAAGGAATTCTAGTTAAGGATGTGGTTATTACCTACAAAATATTTCTTTAAATACGAACCATGAAAAACATTATGCATCTTAGACAAGGCTGGAGGTAGAGCAACTTTGTAGGCAACCGGGTTGATAATTTTAAGAACTTCGAAAGGTCTGACATAACGAGGAGCCAATTTCTAAGATTTACCAAACTTTATAGAACTCTTTTGGGGTTTCACTCGCAAAAGCACCTTCTCGCCAACAGAGAAGTGTCTAGGCACTCGCTTGCGATCTGCATAACTCTTTTGCCTGTCATTGGCTTCTGCCAATCTCTTCCTAATCACTTTAACTTTTTCTTCCATATCAGTAAGCATTTCAGGTCCAATGCTTATCCTATCTTCCAGCTTATCCCAGCTTATAGGAGTTCGGCATTTCCTTCCATATAATGCTTCAAATGGCGCCATCTTAATGGCAGAATGATAGGAGTTGTTATAGGCAAATTTGACAAGAGGTAAATATTCCTCCCATCTATATTGCTGATCCATGCAATACATTCTCAAAAGGTCTTCTAATACCTGGTTCACTCTTTCTATCTGACCATCAGTTTCAGGATGATAAGCAGTACTTACATTCAGTTTAGTCCCTAATGCAGAAAATAAGGTTTGCCAAAACCGTGAAGTTATCCAAGCATCTCTATCAGATATTATCTTTTCAGGTACCCCATGCAACCTGAAAATTTCTTGCACAAATTTTTGAGCCAAAAGATGTGCTCCATCTGTCAAGTTTCCCGGTATGAAATGTGCAACCTTGGTTAGTTTATCCACAACAACCAATATTGCATCATGCCTATTCTTAGACATTGGCAAACCCTGGACAAAATCCATACTAATAACTTGCCATTTCCATTCCGGAATATCGTGTGGGTACACCAACCCAGCAGGATGTTGGTGTTCTGCCTTCACTCTCTGACACTCCAAACAACTAGCTAAAAACTTTGCAGCATCGCTTTTCATTCCCTTCCAGAAATATAACTGCTTGACATTAGCTAACAGTTTTGTTACACCAGGGTGTCCAGAGTAAGGAGCATAGTGAACTTCCTTCCACACAAGGTTTCTAAGTTCCTCTGAATCAGGGACATAAATTCTTCCCTTGAATCTCAGTAATCCATCGGATTCAAAACTGAATCCGTCATATCTTGGGTCCTTAGGGTTTAGGTGCAGAGCCTATTTCACTTGATCAAAATACTCATCCCCAGATAAGTTTTGTAATACTAAATCTTTAAAGTTAGCATGTATAGAGATTATAGAGGCTATATGCCTTCTTCTGCTTAAGGCATCTGCTACTCGGTTTTCCTTGCCCTTGATATAAGAAATTTCAAAGTCATAATCTGATATTAGTTCAAACCATCTCCTTTGCCTTGCATTGAGATTAGGTTGTGTGAATATGTAGCGAAGGCTTTGGTGATCAGATTTTAAAATAAAAGACCTTCCCAACAAGTAATGTCGCCACATCTGAAGGGCGTGAACCACTGCTGCCATCTCTAAGTCATGAGGAGCGTAGTTCTGCTCATAATTTTTCAGCTTCCTTGACTCATAGGCTACTACCCTGCCATCTTGCATAAGCACACCTCCCAATGCTTCCCCCGAGGCATCAGTGATAACCTCAAACTCTCCCTCTGGATCAGGAACTTTCAGAATTGGAGCGGTTGTTAATTTTTCTTTTAACAAGTCAAAAGCCTTTTGACATTCATCCGTCCACACAAACCTTTTTCCTTTTCTCTGCAAAGAGGTAATAGGACTAGCAATGCTTGAGAAATTCAACACAAATTTCCTGTAGTACCCTGCCAATCCCATGAAACTTCGTACCTCTGACACATTGGTAGGCTCAGGCCATTCCATAATAGCTTTTATTTTGGCCGGATCAACTGATATCCCATTGGCTGATATTATGTGCCCTAAGTACTGTACCTCTTTCTGAAAGAAAGTGCACTTGGAGAGTTTCGCATACAGCTTATGCTCCCTTAATCGCTGCAAGACTATTTGAAGATGTCGTGCATGCTCCTCTTCATCCTTGGAATAGATCAGAATATCATCGATGAAGACTAGTACAAACTTATCAAGACAATCTCTGAATACACTATTCATGAGATTCATGAATGCAGCAGGTGCATTGGTCAATCCAAACGGCAGCACCATAAATTCATAATGACCATACCTCGTTCTAAAAGCTGTCTTAGGAATGTCTTCGTCTTTCAACCTTAACTGATGATATCCAGATCTCAGATCTATCTTGGAAAAGACCGATGTGCCACGCATTTGGTCAAATAGATCATCAATCCTCGGTAAGGGATACTTGTTCTTTATGGTTGCCTTGTTAAGCATCCTATAGTCTATACACAGCCTGAGAGTTCCATCTTTCTTTTTGACGAAGATAACCGGGGCTCCCCACGGTGATACACTTGGCCTAATCAAATTCTTAGACAAAAGCTCCTGCAACTGAGCTTTTAATTCCATAAGTTCAGTGGTAGTCATACGATACGGAGCTTTAGAGATTGGCTCCGATCCTGGTTTAATATCTATACCAAAGTCAAATGTTCTCCTCGGAGGCAAGCCAGGTAACTCCTTAGGAAATACGTCTCTAAGGTTGCACAGAAATGGATATCTTTCCTCAAAGATTGCTTCTCCGAGGTTTCCTCTACTAGGTCCATCTTAACTGCAAAAAGTTGACACCCCTTTCGCCTAGCCCGTTTCAGTTGTTTTGAAGAAATGGATCTAACCTTTATTTCCCTCTGAATTCCTTAGAGATTTACAGTTTTGCCCATCTCATCTAGACACTCAATGGTTTTATGAAAACAATCTACTTTGGCTCGATGTTTCCACAACTAGCTCATTCCTAGGATGACATCGTAGGACCCTAAAGGCGCTACGTACAAGTTTGCCTCAGTGGTGAAGTTAGAAACATCAATCCTAGCTTCGAACAAACATTGCTCTACCTGAGCCTTTGAATTATTTGCATACTCTACTGTCCAAGGTTTTGACATAAAGCGAGCTTTTCTAGAAAATTTACTTAGAACTCTAGGTGATACAAAATTTTTTGTTGCACCAGTATCAAATAGAATAGAAACAGGAACTCCAAATAAGGTACCTGTCATCTCAATAGGAGTGATCTGATACTCTGCTTGTCGATTGTCAAGAGCGGCATGAATCCTTTGCTGAAAGGCTTCTTGTTGGGAAGGAAGCTTTGTGTTCCTAGGCCTCCCATTCGGCTTCTTGTTGGGACAACGGTTGGCATAATGATCTCCTCCACAAGAGAAACATCCTCCTATAGGTCCTCGCTTTTCAGATGGCCTACTTGCAGAATCACCATTCTTCTTAAAATTTGCATTTCTCTTAAAATCTTCGCCTCTGTGCTCATTACCAAATCCTCCTTGATTCTTTCGATTTCCCTTATCAAACCTCCTGATTCCATATCCCTTATCATTTTTCCTTTTAAAAGACTGATCATTGAAGTTCTTATCAAACTTCTTGCATTTCTTGTCACGGTAAGTGGAGATAGACTTAATCTTCTGCTCCTATTTTATTGCCATTTCATAAACTTGATCCATTGTGCTTGGACCATGCACCTCCACTTCACCACCGATCTGAGGGTTGAGTCCCATGATGAACTTTCTAATTCGGAACCTTTCGTCCTTTTGGTATTGGGGAACATACTTCAGTAGCCTAGTGAATTTTTCTGCGTACTCGACCACAGATAGTTCACCTTGCCTGAGGTTTTGAAAATCCATTAGCTTCTGATCAAAATACAACTGTGGTAACCACCGTTTTCGGAATAGTTCCACGAACTCATCCCATGTCACCTTCAAGGGGCTTAGTTCCAACTCCATTTTCTTATTCATCCACCAAGTGGATGCTTCCCCAGACAGCTGATAGGCTCCCCACACAGCTTTAGTAACCTCCGAGTAGTTTCTGATCTCAAAATATTTCTCCATTTCAGTCAACCATGCTTCAGCTGCATCTCCAATTTTCGTTCCATCGAACTTTGGAGGGTTAACCTTCTTCATATCCTTAGATAACTCTAAGGCAAGTTTATCCTTGGTTCTTCTTTGGGCTTCACTGTCATCATGATGTTCACTTGACGTGCCATTTTCCCAATGCTTACTCTTGCTTGTGAAGTGTGAGTTCTCGTTTCCATCCTCTGTGTTACCAGTTTCATCTATTTTCCTCTCTAGTTTGTTCAACCTTTCCTTGGTTTCAGTGAGCATGTTGAGGATCCTATCCAACTTGTCAGTGGAGTTTTCCTGAGAGTTATGACCTTCCCGATCCTCTCCCTCGTTAAACCCTGATTGGTCCATGCTAATGAAATTTCACACCTGTTTAAACATATACTAATCAGTTTTATGCTTATTAAATTAAACACCAACAAAAGAACACAACATTTGATCATAATCATCATTGTTCTCAAACCAAAATTTTGTCTTTATTCATTTTGCAAAATTGTTTCTACATCATTAGAGATAGAGAAATCTCATGTTTCTACATAGTGTTATCTAGTGGAGTGTAACCTTCGGATTCATTGTCCGACACATAATCACGAGGTGTATACCCCTCAGAGTCACTATCAGAAGATAACTCAATAATCTCAGCTCTAGGCATTATACGTGAATCTCTAGTGATCATGGGTATAGTACTGGGTACAATCTCAGGTACACTATCAGTTTCAATCCAGGAGCAACGGTTGATCATGGTTTGAACCGCCATCGCTGCTCCCTCAAGAAGTTCTCTCCTCACTCGCTTAAGTCGTGACATTGCATTGGCTAAGGTTTCCACATCATCAAGCCAAATGTCATTCTCGTCATTGGTTTTCTCTATGGTCTTGACCATCGCAAGTCGTTTCTGCTTAGCTTGCAGATAACGCTTCTTACCTGCGAAGGATTTTCTTGCGGTTCTCTTGGTGTATGCCATCCTGGCACAGTAAACCATATCATTAGCTACACGCATAATGATGATTTCCTAATCAGGTTAGTGGACTCATCAGCCCTAGTGCTGAACCTGGCTCTGATACCATATGTAACATCCACATCCGAAATGACAAGAAGTAACTAAGTTTTCACAACGGTAATTTTTTTTTTTTTTAACAAGGTAATCAAATACATAAATAAACTTATCCATAATCCAATACCACATTTTCATTTTATCATAAACATGATTGCATTTTCATAAAGACTGAAAGAAATGATATACATTGAAACACTTTGTTTTCTAACAAATGAAATTTTCTTGAAATAACAAATATCGGAAACATACCATTACCATGCATCTCGATTGTCAACCCATCACGTTCAAGACTCGGCAATTCCTCAATATTTGGAAGAGAAAGTATCTTCAAGGAGCTTAACCTCCAACCACAGACCGTCGGTCTCCCGCACTCCTTCCTAACCGGAAGTGGCCCTACCCTACTCAAGAGGATAGACTTAGGATAACCATTGGCATTTGCCATCTGAGCTCTAGTGTTGTAACCTACATGTCTTGTTATGGTGCAGATCCCTAGATACCCTCTAGTCATGCATGACCCTCCACAAGAAATGCCATCCAGTTATGGTGAACGTTCGATGCACTTGAGGATAGTACATCACCTTGGCCAAAGGATTTGTATTTAGTTAGCATTCTAAAAATGCATGAACTTGGTTCACCCACCCTACTCGACTTGAACTGGTCGAAATCCTACAGTTTCCTATTTGCATTGTTTGAACTATTTTGACGACCTTGATGACCTCAAGGGCTTAGGATATCCTCCTATAATAGCACATGGCGCAACATTTACTCTAATCCCGAGTTCATAGTTTCAAAACCCATTTCTTGTAAGAACATTATATATAAGCGCCCACTCCTAAGTGGTTTCATAGTTGTGTACTCGGTTCCCATGTTTGCGCAACACACTCAAGTATCTAATACATATTCCCGTTATCCCAGATTTCAGAGGTTCTAGACTCATAAGGTCTACCAAAATGAAACTAGAGTCAACGCATGCACCGTAATCTAAATTCCACATGCGGGTTTTCCACTCTACAAGCTCGTCATAAAAACATGACGTTTTATGACACAAGGACATTAACTCCCTACTTCGCTTTTAAGTCAATAATTTTGCATCAGTTATTGAGGTAAGAATCACACATTATCATAATAAAAGATTTGAACTCTTTCATATGACTTTAGAGATGACCCACACTCACGGTCGACCTCTAACAAAAGATAAAAGATGGAAACGACTCAAGCTAGTTGCAACTACAACTTTAGCTGTCAAACTCATTAAAGTTTACGCCGAGCATGCTCTAATTCTGTGGTTTTAGTCTTCCACACATCACGCACGTGGAACAACATGATTTCTTGCAATGCAGCCATCGTTTAAAATAATTTAGGGTAATTTTACGTTAATACCTCAGTTTTAAAGGAACTCTTTAATATGCTACGTCTTTTGAAGTTTGTAGTTCACATTAGCAATCATGCATTGTTCCATCTTTGAGGAAAAACATGGTGACCTATGTTCTATCGTCTTACGGCATCTTCCAAGAGAAATAATAATCTATCTTCTAAGTTCTTGCAAAGAATTCAATAGCAGCATTAAAGACACTTGAGGTTTTTATTACTATAAGACAGCAATGAAACATTTACAACAATAAACCTCACACAGTTTCGCAGTAGAAGAGATTGTCTTCACTTTTCATTCATTGAAACATAATTATTCTTTCATAAATTAGACTCATTTACTGATCTATTCCTAGAATAGAAGAGAAAATGGTAAAAACCTGTTGACAGAAATAAGGATTTCCGTGCCAAGTTCTTTTCTCCTCTGGCTAGTCGTCCTCCTCTGAACCGGTCACTTCTCGAGCAAAGACAAGCTCCACAGTTTTCTTCTCTACCAGACCAGTCTCTCACTGCCCCTTAGCAACTTCTAAGACCTTCTATCCTTTCCACGGTGCACAAAATGTAACTCACCATTCCCTCTCTGCTGTTCGTTTCCCCACTTCTTCTAGACAGCACCTGACTTCCTTAACTCTCACCTCTCCCTCTGATGAAGGCCTCTCTCTACACAACTGTGCTCTCTTTGCATAGCCAACCCCCTTCACATAGCGTTACAACTTAATAAACTATCTTCCCCTTATCTCTTCGTAGTTCTCTCTCTATACCACGATATGCTCTCCTTTTCCCCGTAAACAAATTCATCCACTGCCTTCTACACAGCCCCTCGAATCTCTGTTGCACTCCCCAGTCTCACTGCCCCCCGTCGGGTATCTCTTGATGCCATTTCCCTTTTCCTCCCCCCGCGACTATCCTCCAACCATAACCAAGACGACTTCCTTAATTGTCTTCCTATCCCCGTCGAATCTCTCCCACTTCGTAGTTTTCCCTGCCTTCTTCTATCACGATCCCCCTTATTCCTCCTACTCGGCCGTCTTCTAATCTCCTCTTCAATTCGCGATCCCATCTTCCTTCCATATTCCCCACTCACTCCTCAACACTTCGCAGTTTCCTCTCCTAAACAACAGCAACTCCGTTGCCTCATGGAATCTTAGCCTCAACAAACGTATAACGGCTTCTCATTCGCCACCTCAAGCCCATGATGAGGGTTTTTCTAACAACATACATCCCACCTCCAAAGTGAGACCTCACATGACGTGGAGAAGGGCTACCTAGCGGCGGTCTTCTCACATTTTTGAACAACAGGAAAATGTGGCCTTCATATCCGCAATGAAGAAAGAACATCTGACGTAAAATGAACAATTACACCTATGATTCCGTTCCCTCAATGATGAGGCATCTTGGCATTAAATCAAACAATTTAAGTTTCTATCATAATTCGCTAAACTTTCACTCTCTCCGATGGTGGAGGAAAATAAGACATTCAACATCTAGCGAAACATGCCTAAGCTTCAAGGTGGTCGGCATATCCGAGTATAACCGACTTCGATACTCACCACAACCACAAGAATGATTAAAGCTCCTTTGGTGGTATCGCTTGTTAAAGGACATAACAACTCCGTCCTTTCTAGATAAACAAAACATTTAACTTTCCAAGACTAATTTAAAGGTCGAATTGAGGAGTTAAACATTACAGGGTAATGAATAAACAATTGCCTACGGCATCTCTATGGCTGAATAAGAAAGGGCGATTAAGACCACTCTAAATAAGAGGCTCAAGGTTAGACCAAAATAACTCGTGGTCAAAGCCAAAAAGAAGGACTCAAGCTAAACGACGGACACACAAATTATTACCCGCTATCGCGTTAAATCGACATTCATAGATCTACAGAAAAGAATAAATTCACGAGTTCGACGCGTTTTACGTCAATCATGATGGATTGAATGTAACGCAAACAATTCTTACAACGTTAGGCGCACAAAGCCGACTTCTCGCATTTTTCGACTACGAGACAAGATTTGCAATTTCGCCACAAGATGACTCATTAAATACTTATAGACGTAAATATTAAACGTCTAAATAAGTCGACTTGCTATTATGGACTTATGACGCCATCGACGACTCCAAGATTCTACAAGACGATTTCCGACTAGGATGTTATACTTTATCCTTTGACGTCGACATCAAATAAACTACCCAAACCGACAAACAAGACTTACTTGTTGGTTCCTAGGTTTATCTATCTGTTTGGCGATCTCAGTGGCAAACACCTTTGGTTAGTTTCCAGAGTCTATACTTTCTCTCGAAGATACTTTCTCTTCCGTCGAACACGGTCCACCTGTTCCTGCATCGACAGACTCGCATACAATTTTGTGGTCAAAGCATCTATGATCCAAATATAATATATTCAAACATCATTGCATTTATTATAGACATTTAGTCTACATATCTTGATCGTAATCAATAGATTCCGCAATTTCATATAACAACTTTGTAAGATAAATTGTCAGTTTTCATGTCGTTCTCAACATAGTAATTTACTGAAATTTGCAAGAAAGTAAATAGTATAATTGTTTTCAAAAGGAGGGATGTAACAGAGAGACTAGTCTGTGCCATCATATGTATACACTGCACACTCTGTCCAAGGAATTTTGTGGCTGCTACTACCCCTTCATAGTCTGAGGGACTAGAGAATCAAAAGAAGAGAATATATGAATCTAACTTTTGGCTACTCTTATATATATTTTCAACCACACATGGGTTGGCCCTCAATCGGGTAACAAACATAGCAACACACATAATGGTGTGGTTAATACACAACTGAAATATACATATTCCCCATGGATGGGTACCCAGTATCACCATACCAAAGGCACACAAAGCAAATATAGGGTATTCACAACACTCAACCAATGCATAGTTACTAGTTTCTTACATTTACAGGGACAAATTACATTTACATACACAATTCTATTACTACTATAAGTACATTTATTTCCATAAGCAATGTGATTCAAAATCATAACCTTACTTGTTATCCACTTCCCTTTTCCAGTTTTCTTCCACTCTACTTTTCTATGATACTGAATGTCAATATCATGATTATCTATCAAATACATCAAGCTAGGTGTTTATATTAAAGCATGGTATCCAACACAAGAGTTCATATCACATGTATAAGAAGAATTACGTGGACAACAACATTAACTAGAGATCTCAGTGATACAACCTGACTGTGATACCAAATGTAATGCCCTGCCATGCAACCCTAGAGATAAGTCAACTAAAGCAATAAAAAGGCAGAATTTTTTTTTTCAAATAGAATTAATGATAAAAAAATATATCATAGTTTGATACAACAACTTAACTAACATCTCTAGGGATAACATGACTACATTATTGTGATTAAGCAATATTCACAACATACATAACTCATTTAAATTACGTTTAACTACATGACTACATTACTAATTACTAACATGATCTAACTAATAGCCATAGTTTGTGCTAAATCCAAATGCACCAAATGAATACACACATGTACCATTTGTAAGGCCTACCCAAGAAAATAACAATAATGAACTCAATAGGATGATAAGATATCAATTGACAAAATTTATCTTAATAAACCTCAAGTCCAAAAAATAGAGTATATTAACATTCATAAAAAATGAAATGTAAGATACAAATGTTTCAATAAGTTTATACACATTTATACACCTTTACGAATATTGCCAGATAGCCATTTATTCACCAAGTGGAAAGGTACCTCCTTAGCTCTAGAATCCTGCATAGCTTATAGATCTCAAACAATACATCGAATGAAACATTAGTTCTGTTTAATTATTAATTACACAATACAATTATCTATTGTATCAGATGACAAGCCTAAGGCCCTAAGGGGCCAATCTAATGTCTCGGGGGCTCATTCTTGATGGCCTTGCCTACGTATGCGTAGCGCAAGTGACTTCGTAGTTCAGGACAAAGAACTTACAACAACATGATGATATCGAACAAATCTAAACCACTAAGATGATGTCAACATCTTCTAAATTTTAGATACACGTTCACATTTCAATCCATACTTGAGGATAGAAGAAGATCAAGGTTTACCTTTCTCATTCTCATAACAAAAATAAAATAATCTAAACATTCTCCTTTCTAATATACAAAACGTCCCAAAACACTATCAACTTATAATTCTATTTTCTTATGACATTGAAGTATTCAATAGTATCTTTCATAAATAACCTTGGCTAAACATTATCAACATTAACTTGATCATATAACAAACCTAAAATAAGTACTAACTAAAAATGTGATATGCATTTGCAATAAGACATATTTAATCAAAAGCATTCATTTATCAAGAACATTTATGACAATTACACGCATAAGTCATCAACAAACAAATAGATGGACTAACTTGCATATAAGTTTCAAAGATGCTCTAATCAACCAAACGTAGTTTCATTCATTATCTAATACTCATATCATCTATTGATAATCCTCTGTTCATGCAAAAGTTAGACATAACAACCATTATTGAACTATACTTTCCTTTTTAAATCGATTCTCAAATGTATTGTCAACATACATATTAACTAGGGAAAAAGAGATAAAATACATCTATTGAGGGTTCTAACCAAGTCCACAAGGTATAGTAAATCGATAAAAGGAAGGTTTCTATAATGTGACCCATTAAGAGTACTTAGGTAATAGTACTTGTCTAACATAAACTCTACTCTAAAACTCCCGTCTAGGACATACATGAGAATTGTAACAATAGGTTAAGTAAAGACTAGGAGCCTTATACATTCAAACTATAAATACTAAACTTCACCATGTTGTCACACCTATGAGTTAGTAGACTCAACAAAATTGTTTACAAAGAGAATTCAATGATATTAAATTACTAGGATAAAACTATTCCACTTTTACCTTATCTACATACGTATGATGGCAAAATAAATGCATGACTCATAGTAAAGTATCATATTACTAATGTGTCCATATAACTAACCTTTAGACAAAATTTCCTCAATAGATCCCACTACACAATCAATGACTTTTCCAAGATAATTCATTTTAAAACTTATGTTTATTTTTAATTTTAAAATAATAATAGAATTCTTTCTAAATTAAACATGATAAATTATCCAAAATTTCTTTCTATACATGACCACTTCTAGTTTCATTAAGTGTACAAATAAATGCTCATTTTATAATCTTGATAAGATCGTAATTTTAATATTCACAAAATTCCATGTAAAACAAATTCTATCTTAAATATCCTTTCTATAAACAAAATCATTCTATAAATAATCTATTTCTCTCATTTTAAAACATATTGAAAAAGTTCTTATTAAATTAAATATTAAAGAGGAAGAAGTTCTCATTAAATTAAGTATTAAAGAGGGGAGATTCCCTTTTTAGAATAAGTTCTAATTGAATAAAAAGCTAAAGAGGTACGGTTTCTTTTTAAAGAAAAGGCTTTAGTCCCCCCCTCCCCCCCTTTTCAATTCTAGCTACTTGTATTCACATTAAGATAGAATGGAATTAATAACCACTTAGAGAGATCATGCCGTAAGGGAGGAAGCTTAGACAATAATTGATTTAATTCCTATCCAGCATATATATAATACTCGGCCTACAATATTAATTTCTCCTGAAGACCAAAATGTTTATTCAAAGGAAGTAATATAAATGGGATCATTGCACCCCTCTCTGCCTGCATCAGAATGATGTTTTTGAACGGGTATGGATAACCATCAAGCATAAAGAGTAATATATAAGTCTGATGTACATATTTAATTGGTTGGGAAGAGAGATAAATGTAGAAGAATACGTTGGGAACATGTAAAAGAGACCCACAGACACTGTGCAAGGAGCTATTTAAAGTATGCCTCAAAGAGACGTCATATCAAGGACTACAATGATGGCAGAATATGCACAAACTAATTCATTAAAAAGGATTTACATTATAATGGTGACAAAACACTGAAAATAAGTTTATATAAAAAAAGTGTAGTACCAGATTCCAAAGATGAAGAATGGACGCCCATTACCGCTTAAAAGAAAAGAAAATGATATGAGACAACTGGACCATTTTCATCTTAACACTTCCCATCTGTTGTTGGTTCTCCAGCATCGTTAACATCTACTCCTTTCTCCAAATCCACAGTACTGTCCACATGCTTGACTATGACAAATGTGACATTTTTCACCTTGGGCTTCTCAGGAGGATTCAACCTCCCATCCACAAGCTCAAGGGAATCGTCCTCAGCACTACTCACACCCAAATCAACTGCAACAGCTGGTTCAGCTGAATCCACAACTGGGGCAGTTGGGTTGTGAGATACAGTTGTCTCAGAATTCTCCTTCTCATCCACAATGAAATTGGAAGGCACATCAACCGAGCATGCCATATCTGGGATCTACTAAACCATGTTTGTATACACCAGCAGTGGCTCAAACATAGCATACAACAAGTGTGTGTGTGTGTATTAGCTAAATCAAATGTGTAAGGACTAAATCATATGGTTGTAGACTATTCCATCCAATGTTCACTGTAGGGCTTGCGGGAATTGATCAAGTTGGTCACTAGCTTACACATTACAATCATCCATGCAAGAATAATTTTGATTCATTCCTTGTTTACATGATAACAAAGCCAGCTTTCATTTCCGGCCCTACACATAAACCACTATTCGAGACCTTTACCTGCTTCCATTGGCTTATTGCATTCCTAATCCTCACAGGCCGGTTTGCATTCTATATTGTCCTAATCTCAATCCTAGCCATGAAAATCTTAAATTTCCCACTTCTTTAAATGATAAACAATCAGTAAGTCAGGGAAATCTCAAGTCCCATTGATTTAAATGATAAAAAAACTAGTTTTTCCGTAAATGGATTCATAGTGACCGAATGTAATTTAACATCTGAAGACCCATTAATCCAATAACTAGGTTGTACATACCCATAATCATAACTAAAACCCCGAGCCCTATCCCTATCGAATTCGATGTGAATAAATCTTGAAAATCTTGGAAATACGGGCGATCAATCATATTTTAATCACACGATTGCAATGGCAAAATCTCTTAAACAATAATTACAAGAACCAAAACAAGAGCATAATCAAGAACAAATAAAGATACATCTACATACCTTACACAATGGCTCAAAAGAAAAACAACCATACCTACTTGTTGTACTCTTAGGAATTCAAAGTTGTAACTTGTTCTTGGAGCCCCAACTACGCATGCAAATTACGGAAGCAGAGACAAGGCGGTCAATCTTTGGAAGATCTATTACGTCAAGGAATGAGATGATTGCATAATATACATAAAATGGATTTGTTGATGGAACTTAAAAACTTTAGGAAATGCGATTGGTAGGCGTAAATACAGAATCTTCAACCCTTGTCAGTAACCTGCTTGTTGCACGCCGTGCATGCCCCTGCAACTCAAACCTAGGTCCTCCCATATTGTCTATGCTTCCTTCCTCCTTCTTTAGAAGGCATTCCCCTTTCTTTTTTCTTTTTTTTCAATTTGCAATCCCCCCTTCTAATCATTCCAACACTAGGAATATATTTACTGATTTATTACTAGCATGTGACCGGAGTTAACGACGAATGATGGTAATATTAAACTGGCGACTTCTCTTAATATGGCAAACAGCGTGGTTAAAAAAATAATATTAGCGGATTATGATAGGTGACTCTTCACATTTGGCATCTGACATAATGAGAAGTTATTTCCCCCGACGATTTATGGCTAGGAGCTTCCTTATTATAGCATCGGTGTGATGAGGAGTTATTGGTTGCGGCTCTAGGATAGCATTTCCATTAAAAGACCTTAGTGTATTCCTCATTTTAGTATTGGCAGTTACAAAAGAAGCATCCCCTGCAATCTGTTGAATGAAACGGCCAGCTGAATAATATCACACCTTTCATGTCACTGCGTACATGTATTTTCATACTGGGTGGCTGGTATTAATTGCTAACAATGAATTTTAATCATAAATATGGAATCAAACTCAAATACTATTTTCTACGTGCATTGAAATCTTGTTGAAGAGACTAGGTTTTTCGACAAGGCACAAGAATTGTTCGAGAGAATGCAGCAAAGGAATGTCATCTCAAGGAATGCAATGATTGCAGTATATGCACATAATGGATTTATTATAAAGGCATTTTAAAATCCTTAAGCAAAGACAGTCGGCAAGCGATAAGCTAGATTTCCTGGCAGTTTGTACTAAGTCTAATAGTCATGCATCAAATTAAGAAAGAGTAAACAAGGCATGCGAATTGTTTAACAAAATACCTCAATGAAATGTCTTCACCAAAAATAAAGATTATAGGATACGTGCAAAAATACTCACCAAATCAACCTTAGGAATTAATGTGGAGAAAGAAAGCAATGATCAAGGAGAAAGTAGTATAATTAAGATTACCCTTGCTAGGAAGTTTTAAAGAAAGAATTTGCGAAATAAAAGAATTTCATCGACTATTTGTGATCTATTATTTCAAATAATAATGATAATATTGGAAAGAGACAAAGTAACCTATATAATAACCTATGTCTGGTAAATCCAATCCAAACCAAGCAAAGAGCTACCCCTGTCACTTATGAAAGGCTTTGTTATTTGCACCAGATTTCCTCCAAGAAGAGCAGCATTATGAAGAAATCATTTGAAGTTATTCACCAAGAATATCCAAGCCATATGAAACCATGGCCTATCAAATTAATGGCGCAACCTGACACAACCAAAGTGAGTACCGAGGGGCACTACATAGAAAGTAAAAACATCTTATTTTAAATATCTACTAGAGTATTGAAATTGCTAATTTAATCCTTACTAAGTCACTTACTGGAGGTGGAAGGCTAAAATAAAGATCTATGTCATGTAACCTATTTCCTTTCTGCATCACATTCCACATTATTAAGCTACTTACATATATTTAGATCCAATATGCTACATACATACACACAAGTAGATCAAATGGTATAGGAGCACCCTCAGGACCTTATGCCTATAGGAGGAAAATTTTAGTTTTTGTATTATTTAGTGTTTTTCAATATTAATAAGATCATTTTAGGCCAATATAAGTCATTTGGAGTCATTGACGAAGGTTTGGTGTCATTTAGTTGAAACAATGAAAACATTGTCAAAAGTTGTCGAGTGTTGTCATAACAACTTTTCTTGTCAAATGACAACTTTTTAAAAGTTTGTTAAAATTTGTTAAATGTTAGTTGTAGGTTAGTTGGGAGGCATAACTTGATTTTACAAGTATAAATATGAGCCTCCAAGTCGAATGGAGGGTTGGTGGTTGGATTTTGGAAGTTGAAGCAATAAAAATACCTTGTTTTCTGCAGTTTCCAAATGTTTTATGTTGTTATCTTGTATGGTACAGATCTGTATGACCTAGTACTAGTTTGAGACCAATTGGTGATGAAATTAAGTGAATCTACTTTCCATTTCTTTTTTTGGCATCTAATTTCATAGATATTTGAATAAGTTATGGCATTTTTATTGAGGGTAGGTCTGTAAAATTCAATTTTCTAAAAATGCAATCTAAAAATATGCATGGTATAACCTGGTACGGCCTCATTTCAGGGAATGTAATAGATGTATGGAAATATATTTGTTTCTAGTTTACAATTCTTTTGGTTTCATGTGATTTCATTAGGTTTTGAGTGAGTTATGACCATTTTGCTAATAGCAGGTGTGAACTCTACCTAGGGTTCCTAGTTTGGAACAACCTTATTTTGCACTATTCCATACAAAACAACCCTATCCCATTTTGACATATGTTTAGTAAGGGCCAAAAGGGTATCTCAAACAGGTCTTATAGTTTTAATATCAGGTCTGCAATAAAATTCATGCTCAAAAATGTCTAAATTGTTTCACATAACTTACATGTCTTACATTTCCAAACATGACACAAATCAACCATTCACTCACATAACTCAAGCTTAACTTTAACACACAAAAATGGCTATGCATGTTCAACTCAACAAGATGGAACTCCTACCCACACAAACCCCAACACACACAACATCCTCACAAGGAAACCAACATTAACTCTTCACATACATTTCAATCAGAAATACCCATTTAAACAAGGATCAACAAAGATATACATAGACCAATGAAAACTCCAATCATTCATTTTCATATCAACAAAACTCTATTCCAAAAGTGTACATCTTACCAAGATAATTGGCGACCCAAATATGGTAGAAACCCTCACTTTCTCCAAGCACTTTCCACCATTCTTCCTCGCCCATCCTTTCCTTTTCTTTCCATCAAGAAATCTCCTCCCAAATGAGGAAAAACAAGAACAACCAAGAGAAAGTGAGAGAAGTCAAGGCAAAAAGAGAAAAACCCCCTCTCCTTTCAAAGAGAAGGAATATATATAGAAGGAAAAAGGCAACCAACTCCCCATAACTTCCCAACCACCCAACCAACTCCAATTTTCGCCACTTTTCATAAGTGGGTAATTAGAGTGGGTATTAGACTTTATTTAAGGGGTTTTATGGAATAAAGGACCCCTAATCCTTAGACCTACCACCTAGGAAACTTTTTAGACAATTAAAACCACATAAAGACTTCATAAAACATACAATAAGTAATGACATTTAAAAAGGGGACTCAAGGGTCTAATAAAACAACCTCCCACACATTCACAACCCTTATAAACAAGGTTAAAACACATTCAAAAGAATAACATAAGGGAAGTAGCTATGTGAACCTTTTATCAACATTGGCCATTTTTTTTACCTGTATACTCAACCAAAAGTGCTAGTACTTCTCATAATTAATAGTAATTTAAACAAATGGCATATGAAAAATAACCTTCCAATAATAATAATCGAATAGAGGATTAAATCTACACAAGTATAATTTAACTCTACCTGCTTGCATAATATCTTTTAGAATCAACCAATGATTGATCATACTATTTAATATTAAAATCATGTAACAAATACTACTACAAGAAAATATTTAATATCAATCATTACCTTTATATGCACACTTACTCACACTCATAATATAAAATCACCTAACATGATGCAATCTATTTGATATACGTAACAATATTACCAACAATGAAACATCTTGATCATTGCATACTTACATAGATAAGGGATATAACTCATTTGACTATCACACAAAATCACAACAACCACTAGTTAGTTAGTTAACAATCAAAGTATAAGCAAATTGATGTATAGGAACAATAATAACTAATGTATATTGTTCAACATAAAAGATCATAAAATATAGGACATAAACCATTGATGACTAGCAGGATCAATAAGGCCACAAGGGACGGGAGCTTACACTATCCCCCCTAGGATTAGGCTTCCTCTTGGAAGTCCCTAGAAATGAAGGTAAACACAGACACTTGACAATAATATTTTTTGCAAAAAATTCCCAAATATGAGAATAGAAAATTTTATCTTCCAAGGCATTCTAAAATACTAGGCAACTTACATTTTAAGTGTCTACTCAAAATATCATCCATCCATGTTGCACAACAATATTGTAGTTATCAATTTCAAACATCAACTACTTAACATCATTAGCACATACCTTTAAATATCCCTATTATTTTACCTTCATCTCCAAGTTCCAAAGAAAACTACCTACACATCCATGGTGAGAATGTTGGGGCACTACACTATGCTACTCACAAATCAAGATTACAAGAAATAGAGGTTACATAAAGAGATACAAACAGAGATACATTCCAAATTACAAATACATGATAATAGATCTTCTCAAATAGGAACAATACATCTCTCATGCATTTACAAACAATTATAGAAAGAACCATAAGGTCATCCTTAGCATAGTGGAAAAACATATTCCTTGCTCCAGTAATCTGCTCAGTTAACAAACCGGTATCTATGCATCTAGAAGCGAACATTAGTTCCAAAAGATTATCAATCAACATAAAAGAGAACAATATACTAGCCTAAGGCCCTAAGGGCCGACCTATTGCCTCAGGGGCTCATATCAGATGGCCTTGACTACATATGTGCAACACATAGGCATTGTAGTTTGGTACTTGACCATTTAATCACAAAATGATATCATACAAAACCAATCCTCTAAGATGATATCGACATCTTCTATTTGTAGATACACAATTGCATTTCAATCCTTACTTGAGGGTAGAAGAATGTTAAGCTTTCCTTTACATAAACATCACAAATATAAATGAATATTTTCAAACTAAAATTCAAATTACTATAATGCTTAATAAATCATGCAAGCATAAAGCTAACATTAAATACTGTTATAATCTAATTAACATCATACTACTAAATTAATGATATTACATACAACTACCTTTGATACCCTATGAATGGTAGACAACACATCCTAGAACATCAAGCATTCATTAACCAATCATTTGTAGACAAGAAATATTTATTAGAAGAGAGCATTAACTGATGTGCTATAAGTATCATTATTACCTCTAAATCATCAACTAAGGCATATGCATACTTTCTTAATATACACACCATCCTTGACAACTAGTAAGAAGTAGGGATTCTAACATATTTGAGAGCTAAAGAACACAATTAGTAGGAATAGGTCCTTAAGTTAAAGGAGAAATCCATGCTCCTTCAGTAAAACCAAGATCACAAATTAAATCAAAGGTAATCACAATACAATATATAATTCCAAATAGTGAACACACCAAACCCAAACAATTAAGTCTATACATCATAAAGAATATGAACTTCTCTTAAATATCTTTACTCTTCTCATGATAGCATTAAATTTTAAATTAAAATAATGATAGTAAATTATAATCTAAAAGGTGAAATAGTTTTAATCTAAATTTAATCAATCCTTACCTTAATTAAGATTAGCCTTGAGTCCAAGCACCTAAAGTATTTCTAACCTTACAAGATATATAATTTTATAATTCGAATAGCACAAAAAAAAAAACACATTCTTCCAAAATTTAATTCTCAAGAGAACTATTTAACATTATGAGTTATCTAACACCATAAACTCCAACATAACTGAGTAAGATTTAGTTTAATAGAAATAAGACAAATAATATCAAATGACAAAATCATACATCAATGCATATACAAACATGCCACTAGATACCCAAGGAATTATTGAAACAACATCTATCTCATATAACAATACCAAATCAAGTAGCATAGAACCATGTCCAAACAAGACAAGTAAAAGAATAATAAATATAAACATCACTACTTTAATGAGGATGGAAAACATGACAAATCTGCACCATAATGCATCAAGGCAACCTATTATACTATTAGAATTATCATAAAATGATAACATTATCTCTGTTCTTAAATACTATGCACCACAATGTAGGAATTTGAAGATGGCAGGGTGACAATATGCAAAATAAATAAGAATGATATGTAGATCATACTCAGCACAATAGGATAATGGGTTTCACCTTAGTTAACTCTATCAATATGGTGACTAAACATAACAAAATATACAATCCAAGAGTATTCTTTCCCATAACTAATATCAAACCTATTTTATTTAATTTAATATCCCACTCAATCAAATATAATCTAATTATTCAATTTCAGAAACAAGATAAGACATTTATATATAGTATCTTCTATTATCAAGATAGCAACATCACTTTCAAGAGATCGACTTTATTAGAATTGATAAGAATCTTCTAGTATGAACTGAACACTGAACTATACTCTCAAGATTGTCTCAAGATTAATAATCTTGATATAGTTGAGCTGTTTGAGAAGAGGTACCATTTTCTTGGGGGAATAATAGGTGATGCTAAAAAAAGAAGAAATAGACTTGCACTATAACAATGTGTTGAACTACATAATTATTGCATTTTACTCTATGATAACATTTATTCCATATTAGCATCTGCTTTGTGTTCATATTTATTCTATCATGCTATTATGTTCATACATTTGTCCTAAGCATTCTATCATAGTTAGATGTATTTTTTCTATATTATAAATATTTTCATTTCATCCTACTATAACATTCTTATTTTATTATTATTGACTTAGAAAAATCCTTAATAAGTGCATTATCATGAATAGACTAGATTAAGTTAAGTAAAATACCTTGTAGTAATGAATATAGATTGCTAGTTGCAAAAATATATTAAAATTCCTTACTATTGCAGGAGGCATCAGTCTGCTATAAGTGAATAATGATTCGATGATAGCTATTGTTTTGTTCTATTTCTATTTGTTGTTCTCTATTTGATGGTTTTTGGAGTTGTAGTGTTCTTCCAAATGTGTGATTTGATGATGCTGATGAGCTGATCTCCCCCGTGGATGCCTACACTGATCGATATTAATAGATTGTGAGGGGTTTCTTTCTTGCTAAGGGACATCACTTCATATGATGATCACCACTCTTCCAAATCTCAATCACTTTACTTGCTTTTATTTTATAATCGACGGTATTTCCTAATTTGATTTCTATGTCTCTTTTAGCAAGCATTCCTTAATCGCTTCCTTGATAATTTTATTGTTAGTTGTTGGCATCGATTTGTTTGCTAAGACAAGTTTATTTGGGAAATCCTTGTATTATTACACATGATTCCTTCCCACGGAAAACCAAAGCAAGGATCCGAAATCTAATTGTTCAGGGAAAACACTTTCTACACCTCTCTAAGAGCATTAACGTCATCCCTAGAGGTCACATGTTGGGTGGCAATGAGACTGTACATCTCAACAGTATTGATTATAGGACTATGATGATGAAAATTGGATTGTCGACTCATGGTTGCACCTCTCGTTCCCTTATATTGGAAGGCTACCTCTATAGCAGAAAAAAATCATCCACCAAATCAATTTGTGGCTTCGAGATGAGGTTATTAATTCCAATTTAGAAGGATTTGGTTTCTGATAAATCAAGCTTTGCAAAATACAATAGCATTATGGCTTTTTTAGTCATGGATTTTTTGAGGCTCAAATATATGTCGTCAAAGTCGCTTGTGTCACTAGCGACGGTTGTCTACATTACATTAACTGGAGGAAAGTTGTTGGTTTTGTTTATTGAAACTAACTTGGAAGTCTTCACCAAATTAGTTCCTAAAGGCCACCAAGGATACCATAGTCGGTCGAATTGGTCTTGAGGATACATAATTGTGTTGGCGTCACCTCCCAAATTATCTCTTTCTATTAAACCCAACATGGTTTCTTGTTTAGCCATTTTATACATCCCTTTCTTAAGACATCTCAACTCTATAGCTGAGATAAATGGATCATCACATTCTGAGGTTTGGATCTAGCAAATATGTACAACTTCATCTGCACTCACCAAAATGATCTCACTCTATATATAGTAACTGTCCAATATCTCTACTTCCATGTATAACATATTGAGGGTCTCGATAGAGTAATTGAAGTCTCAGGATCTAGTTGAATTAGCATCGACAAATGTTACTCCCAAAAGGTGGGGCACATTTGGGGTGTGGGGTAATTCATAGAAAGACTTATTAAGAGGCCTGGGAAACACTCGAAGGCTTCCCAAATAAAATCAACATTGTCCTTGTAGTATGATTATGATTTCTCACTGAGGTTTATGTAATAGTCATCAGTAACCCATGAAATATTAGTTATAGGATTAGTACCATTTCCTTTTCCCCCATAATCAATACTAAAAAAAATCCCGATTGAGCATTAGCAAAAAGTGTGCACCATAATAGGAAGAGGAAGAGACTCATGACACCAACATATTTATTTTAAATATCCCTATTATTTTACCTTCATCTCCACATTCCAAAGATACTACCTACACATCCATGGTGAGAATGGAGGGGCACTGCAGCATATCTATATTTAAAAATATATCTAAAGTACATCAAGAGATATCCTTCTCGAGGCATTTGTTCCACCTATGTGTGGTAAATTGATTAAAAAATAAGAGCCTCGAGAAGGATATCTCTCAGCGTACTTTATATATATTTTAAATATAGATATCCCAGTAGCATCCAGAGTGACAAGCTTAATTCTAACTATATTATATATCTTAAGAATTATTATAATTATATAATATAATATTATAATATAGGTTAGATATATTATTATAATTTATTATATATAATATAACCCAACCCTAACCCTAACATTAATCCTAAGAATAATTCTAACCCTAATTATGTCAAAGGCATTCCCTTTGTGAACAGAGTGGGCTAACTTTGCAAATCCATGGTCTCCATTGGTGCAGAGGTGTGCAAGACAATTGCAGCGTCCTCAACTGTTAGATTTTGCAATTTTTTTTCGGTCATTGTTTAGTCTGCGTTGTCATTTTTTTTGTCAATGCCTAAAAATAGCCACACCAGTCAACCAACGGTTGAAACAATCTCTCCCATTCATTTTTTTACTAGTTTCTTTTCCCTCTCACCATTTCACAAAATTTTCTAAACTCGTCAGTTAAAAAAATCACGTTAGAAGAAGTCTCATTGTCCCCCACTAGATACCCTAGGAAAGGAAAATGATTTAAAGAAAATAACTCAGGCGAGCATATCAAATATATATGATTACTAGATACTTTAATAGTTTTTTTGTTTTTGCTTCACACCCCCATATAGCATAGCCATTATTAACATTTCATTACTAATCTTTAAAGAAAGGTTTGTGGAACATAAAACTTTAAAAAAATGTAGATAACAAAATATTAATTTATATTAATATGATTTATATATGATAATGGTTTTTAAAAATATATAATTATAATATATAAATATTCTTAATTATTAAGCAATGAAATAAAAATCATATTAATTATATATAAAATTCATTATAATAAATAATTATAATTAACTTTTAGAATAAGAAAATTGTTTATTATAATTAAAATGTCTATGACAAGATATTATTTAATCATGGGATATTTTTGTTTTGTTCTAAAATCATGAGCTTTACTAACATCTTGATAGTGTGGCCTATGAATTAAGTCATTTGTTTTATATTGCTTTCAAATTTGGGGTTCAATGGCGATATTGTCTTGCCTATTTCATATTTCCATCGCTACCTTACATATTTTCGGTGACTGAAAGGGTTATCACATGTTTTCAGTGTCTATTGCACCCACATCTAGATCACCACTTCATTCACTATGTTCTTCTGAGGATAGATGTGTAAGAATCCTTTCAGAGCTGGAAAATGCATAGGTTTTCATGAGTGGGAGGTGATCTCATTCACACGTAGGAGAGCTTTCTTGTTGCATTGTCTATAGGCAGGTATGACCATCAAGTCTTGTAGATTAAATGCATCCTAATGATGCTTTCAGTATTTTTTGAATTCTACAAACTGCTCACACTATGGGCATTATGGTAATTTCTAAAAAAAATATTAAAATTAAAATCTAAAAATTAAATGATATACAATTTTTAAAAAATAAAATATATATTTTTAAAAATTATTAAATATTGAGATAAATAATATAACAATATAAGTAAGCTATTTACATTTGAAAAGAAATATTTTTATTTTGGCAAATGAAATTAATAAAGTAATATAATTAGATTAACTTAAGAAATTGGTTTAGAAGGTAAAAATATTTAGTTTCATTTGTGGTTGGAAGATGTTCTAAATTATAATTACATCTATTAAAAGTATGCAATGGGTATGTTGAGATAGCATGTGTCTAGTCCAAGTTCAATCCTACATATATTTTTATTTAATTATAGATTTGTTTATGTTATATTTTTTATATATTTAATAATGTATATTATGTAAAATATAATATATAATAAATATAATTACATTGCAAAAACACCCTAATGTGTTGAACCATTCTACTATCTACTGGATTGATCTACCAAACTATGTACCTGCAGGACTTGATAGATTGAATTCACAATTGTCGAAGAATATTGAAGACAACAAGCTCAAGCATGCAAGTGTCCTAGATGATTTCATGTAAATTTGACTTGTTCATCAACAACACTCAACAACACATATCACTACATTCTTTCAATTCTACTAATGGATAGACAACAACCATTCACCATCAACAAAACTGTATGCTCTCATCTCAAAAAATTATTCATTACTTTTATCAACATGCTATCTCAATGTACTCATTGACAACTACCTTGCTTTTGGAGGACATGAAGAAAGAAGTGTTCAATAAGATCATGGCTAGACCTTCAATCATTGAAGCCATTCTAGTGTCCAGAAAAGAGCACATTCTTGATAAGGGGTACTTCTCTACAAAGACTAGAATGGAAGAGACACTGAAGCAACCCCATGAAATCAATATCGAATGCATCTCTCTCTCTCTCTCTCTCTCTCTCTCTCTCTCTCTCTCCCTCCTTCCCTCCCTCTCTCTCCCTCCCTCTTCTTCCCTCTCCCTCTCTCCCTTCCTCCTTCCCTCCCTCCCTCTCCCTCTCCATCTCTCCCTCTACCCCCTCTCCCTCCCCCTTCCCCTCCCTGGTCCCTCCCTCCCCTGTCCCTCCATCCCTCCATCCCTCTCTCTTTCCCTCCCTCTGCTTCCCTCTCTCCCTTCCGCCTTCTCTCCCTCCCTCTCCCTCTCCCTCTCCCCCTCTCCCCCCTCTACCTCTCCCTCTCCTTCCCCCTCCCTCTATCCCCCTCCCTCTCCCTCTCTCCCCTCCACTCCCCCCTCCCTCTCCCTCTCCCTCTCCTTCTCCCCTCTCCCACTCTACCCTTCCCCCTCTCGCACCGTCTCCATCTCCATCTCCCTCTCCCCCCTCTCCATCTCTCCATCTCCATCCCTCCCTCTCCCTCCCCCTCTCCTTCTCTCCCTCCCTCTCCCTCTCCCTCTCCCTCTCCCTCCTCCCCACTCCCCTCCCCCCTCCTCCACTCCCTCCATCTCCCTCCCTCCCTCTCCCTCTCACCCTCTCCCCCCTCTCACCCTCTCCTCCCTCTCCCCTTCCCCCTCTCTCACCATCTCCATCTCCATCTCCCTCTCCCCCCTCTCCATCTCTCCATCCCCATCCCCATCCCTCCCTCTCCCTCCCCCTCCCCCTCTCCTTCTTGTTGATGATGTTTTCTTGACAACAACAACATTAGAATAAAACACCAAGTGCTCTATCCTCTCTTGAACAAAGCGTCTCGAATGCTAAACTATGTGATCAAACAAGAATGCTCCAAGGTTTCTTGTACGTGATTTGCAACGGATAGCCTCGGTGGTGTGATGTGATTTGCTTTGTCACAAAGGGACATATGCTGAATATGCTCCTTAGTTCATTCAAATATGTACTCTTTCCTTATGAAATGGAACTTCTTCTAATCAACTATGAAAAGAAAAGGCAAAAGGTAACGGTTAAGAAGGCTAATCTAAAGACAATGACATGATGAACGATGGTATGATAGACAAATTCCCTTAGAAAACCAAATTTCACTTCGCCATGACGAGTAACAACTACATGAAATAGGTGCAATCTCCAAGGGATAAACCAAGGATTTTCATATCGTTAACACACTCCAAAGTACCCACAGCTGGCACAACTCAAAGGAGCATCAACAATTGAACTATTTGCAAGATGTGGTTCAGGCTAACTTTACACGATGACTTGCCAATGACAAACCATCAAAAGTATGAACCAACGGGAATTTATCAAACATCATTGCATATATCCATTACATCAATGACCTCTATCTACTTTATTATCTATGCTACTTGGAACCACATCTTCATCATATTCAAGAAATTGAAACCATGCTAACATTTCAAAGCCACAAAATCACCATGCCAAACAACACAATGAGCTTGTATTACTTTGAAGTGTGTCATTACAACAATCTCATGTCTCTCTTCATGACTTTGAAGAGTTCCCCCTCTACTCTACTTGCTATTCTACTCTCCTACAGCAACTCTACTCCTAATCTCCTCTCTATATCTTACAAATGAGAAGAATGAGCCTTTTATAGACTCCAAAAATTACATGAAGGGCTAGGATTGATTTGACAATCAACGGCCGAGATCGAGACAACCAGGTAGTTTGTTACAAAATTTGCTATTTTTAGAACATGAGAGGCAATGAAGGCACATTTCCCAATGTGATAAGAATATCTGGAGCATCTTTATGGTAGACCCTCGTACATGGCAAAATGCTATTGGCTTGATGATGTGTACGCGCCACCTCAGCATCTTTGAATGAACTAGCGTGATTCACTTCATGTTCACTTTACTTAGAATATTTTCTTCTAGTTGTCTTGATGTAACTCATGGATCACTTTGATGATCATGCTCATCTCTCATCTAGTGATGTGCCTGTGCAGGATCATGCCTCTAGACAGTTGCATGGACTCATGAAGTAGACTAGTGCTTGATGAGAGTT
>BSBN01002169.1:0-208720 GCA_027924645.1 Cunninghamia lanceolata | reverse complement strand
GGGCACGATTGGAAACGATTGCCTTGAAATTGTCACGATCGGCTTCGTCTAGATGCTTTATGTCGTGAAACCGAAACATTTCTGGAAATGAGCGGAAGCATTTGTTTGAAGATTTGACGCTTAGTTTCAGCCTGGTGCAGGAGGCATCCAGGGGTGTAAGGGGGCAATCTTGCGTCGCCCAAAATTGATGCATTTTGTTTTCACTTCTTTCCAAGATTTGCGCTTTCGGACACCCATTTGCTTGAATAACGGTCCAGAACCTTCGAAGTTTCCAACGGGGTAAGGATACAAACTCGCTATTTTTAGCGAGTCTTGCCGGAGAAGCGGTTGACCGCCAAATTTTCCCCAGAGCTTCGGAATAGTAAAATAAGCATTCCTGGTCGAGCTCAACTCAAGATTGCGTATGGATTTCAAGATATTGAAGTTTCGAGTTTGTGAGGGGTTCATCCCCTGATTGTGTGTATTTCGTGATAATGGATCATTCGGGGGCACGATTGGAAACGATTGCCTTGAAATGTCACGATCGGCTTCGTCTAGATGCTTTATGTCGTGAAACCGAAACATTTCTGGAAATGAGCGGAAGCATTTGTTTGAAGATTTGACGCTTAGTTTCAGCCTGGTGCAGGAGCATCCAGGGGTGTAAGGGGCAATCTTGCGTCGCCCAAAATTGATGCATTTTGTTTTCACTTCTTTCCAAGATTTGCGCTTTCGGACACCCATTTGCTTGAATAACGGTCCAGAACCTTCGAAGTTTCCAACGGGGTAAGGATACAAACTCGCTATTTTTAGCGAGTCTTGCCGGAGAAGCGGTTGACCGCCAAATTTTCCCCAGAGCTTCGGAATAGTAAAATAAGCATTCCTGGTCGAGCTCAACTCAAGATTGCGTATGGATTTCAAGATATTGAAGTTTCGAGTTTGTGAGGGTTCATCCCCTGATTGTGTGTATTTCGTGATAATGGATCATTCGGGGGCACGATTGGAAACGATTGCCTTGAAATGTCACGATCGGCTTCGTCTAGATGCTTTATGTCGTGAAACCGAAACATTTCTGGAAATGAGCGGAAGCATTTGTTTGAAGATTTGACGCTTAGTTTCAGCCTGGTGCAGGAGCATCCAGGGGTGTAAGGGGCAATCTTGCGTCGCCCAAAATTGATGCATTTTGTTTTCACTTCTTTCCAAGATTTGCGCTTTCGGACACCCATTTGCTTGAATAACGGTCCAGAACCTTCGAAGTTTCCAACGGGGTAAGGATACAAACTCGCTATTTTTAGCGAGTCTTGCCGGAGAAGCGGTTGACCGCCAAATTTTCCCCAGAGCTTCGGAATAGTAAAATAAGCATTCCTGGTCGAGCTCAACTCAAGATTGCGTATGGATTTCAAGATATTGAAGTTTCGAGTTTGTGAGGGTTCATCCCCTGATTGTGTGTATTTCGTGATAATGGATCATTCGGGGGCACGATTGGAAACGATTGCCTTGAAATGTCACGATCGGCTTCGTCTAGATGCTTTATGTCGTGAAACCGAAACATTTCTGGAAATGAGCGGAAGCATTTGTTTGAAGATTTGACGCTTAGTTTCAGCCTGGTGCAGGAGCATCCAGGGGTGTAAGGGGCAATCTTGCGTCGCCCAAAATTGATGCATTTTGTTTTCACTTCTTTCCAAGATTTGCGCTTTCGGACACCCATTTGCTTGAATAACGGTCCAGAACCTTCGAAGTTTCCAACGGGGTAAGGATACAAACTCGCTATTTTTAGCGAGTCTTGCCGGAGAAGCGGTTGACCGCCAAATTTTCCCCAGAGCTTCGGAATAGTAAAATAAGCATTCCTGGTCGAGCTCAACTCAAGATTGCGTATGGATTTCAAGATATTGAAGTTTCGAGTTTGTGAGGGTTCATCCCCTGATTGTGTGTATTTCGTGATAATGGATCATTCGGGGGCACGATTGGAAACGATTGCCTTGAAATGTCACGATCGGCTTCGTCTAGATGCTTTATGTCGTGAAACCGAAACATTTCTGGAAATGAGCGGAAGCATTTGTTTGAAGATTTGACGCTTAGTTTCAGCCTGGTGCAGGAGCATCCAGGGGTGTAAGGGGCAATCTTGCGTCGCCCAAAATTGATGCATTTTGTTTTCACTTCTTTCCAAGATTTGCGCTTTCGGACACCCATTTGCTTGAATAACGGTCCAGAACCTTCGAAGTTTCCAACGGGGTAAGGATACAAACTCGCTATTTTTAGCGAGTCTTGCCGGAGAAGCGGTTGACCGCCAAATTTTCCCCAGAGCTTCGGAATAGTAAAATAAGCATTCCTGGTCGAGCTCAACTCAAGATTGCGTATGGATTTCAAGATATTGAAGTTTCGAGTTTGTGAGGGTTCATCCCCTGATTGTGTGTATTTCGTGATAATGGATCATTCGGGGGCACGATTGGAAACGATTGCCTTGAAATGTCACGATCGGCTTCGTCTAGATGCTTTATGTCGTGAAACCGAAACATTTCTGGAAATGAGCGGAAGCATTTGTTTGAAGATTTGACGCTTAGTTTCAGCCTGGTGCAGGAGCATCCAGGGGTGTAAGGGGCAATCTTGCGTCGCCCAAAATTGATGCATTTTGTTTTCACTTCTTTCCAAGATTTGCGCTTTCGGACACCCATTTGCTTGAATAACGGTCCAGAACCTTCGAAGTTTCCAACGGGGTAAGGATACAAACTCGCTATTTTTAGCGAGTCTTGCCGGAGAAGCGGTTGACCGCCAAATTTTCCCCAGAGCTTCGGAATAGTAAAATAAGCATTCCTGGTCGAGCTCAACTCAAGATTGCGTATGGATTTCAAGATATTGAAGTTTCGAGTTTGTGAGGGTTCATCCCCTGATTGTGTGTATTTCGTGATAATGGATCATTCGGGGGCACGATTGGAAACGATTGCCTTGAAATGTCACGATCGGCTTCGTCTAGATGCTTTATGTCGTGAAACCGAAACATTTCTGGAAATGAGCGGAAGCATTTGTTTGAAGATTTGACGCTTAGTTTCAGCCTGGTGCAGGAGCATCCAGGGGTGTAAGGGGCAATCTTGCGTCGCCCAAAATTGATGCATTTTGTTTTCACTTCTTTCCAAGATTTGCGCTTTCGGACACCCATTTGCTTGAATAACGGTCCAGAACCTTCGAAGTTTCCAACGGGGTAAGGATACAAACTCGCTATTTTTAGCGAGTCTTGCCGGAGAAGCGGTTGACCGCCAAATTTTCCCCAGAGCTTCGGAATAGTAAAATAAGCATTCCTGGTCGAGCTCAACTCAAGATTGCGTATGGATTTCAAGATATTGAAGTTTCGAGTTTGTGAGGGTTCATCCCCTGATTGTGTGTATTTCGTGATAATGGATCATTCGGGGGCACGATTGGAAACGATTGCCTTGAAATGTCACGATCGGCTTCGTCTAGATGCTTTATGTCGTGAAACCGAAACATTTCTGGAAATGAGCGGAAGCATTTGTTTGAAGATTTGACGCTTAGTTTCAGCCTGGTGCAGGAGCATCCAGGGGTGTAAGGGGCAATCTTGCGTCGCCCAAAATTGATGCATTTTGTTTTCACTTCTTTCCAAGATTTGCGCTTTCGGACACCCATTTGCTTGAATAACGGTCCAGAACCTTCGAAGTTTCCAACGGGGTAAGGATACAAACTCGCTATTTTTAGCGAGTCTTGCCGGAGAAGCGGTTGACCGCCAAATTTTCCCCAGAGCTTCGGAATAGTAAAATAAGCATTCCTGGTCGAGCTCAACTCAAGATTGCGTATGGATTTCAAGATATTGAAGTTTCGAGTTTGTGAGGGTTCATCCCCTGATTGTGTGTATTTCGTGATAATGGATCATTCGGGGGCACGATTGGAAACGATTGCCTTGAAATGTCACGATCGGCTTCGTCTAGATGCTTTATGTCGTGAAACCGAAACATTTCTGGAAATGAGCGGAAGCATTTGTTTGAAGATTTGACGCTTAGTTTCAGCCTGGTGCAGGAGCATCCAGGGGTGTAAGGGGCAATCTTGCGTCGCCCAAAATTGATGCATTTTGTTTTCACTTCTTTCCAAGATTTGCGCTTTCGGACACCCATTTGCTTGAATAACGGTCCAGAACCTTCGAAGTTTCCAACGGGGTAAGGATACAAACTCGCTATTTTTAGCGAGTCTTGCCGGAGAAGCGGTTGACCGCCAAATTTTCCCCAGAGCTTCGGAATAGTAAAATAAGCATTCCTGGTCGAGCTCAACTCAAGATTGCGTATGGATTTCAAGATATTGAAGTTTCGAGTTTGTGAGGGTTCATCCCCTGATTGTGTGTATTTCGTGATAATGGATCATTCGGGGGCACGATTGGAAACGATTGCCTTGAAATGTCACGATCGGCTTCGTCTAGATGCTTTATGTCGTGAAACCGAAACATTTCTGGAAATGAGCGGAAGCATTTGTTTGAAGATTTGACGCTTAGTTTCAGCCTGGTGCAGGAGCATCCAGGGGTGTAAGGGGCAATCTTGCGTCGCCCAAAATTGATGCATTTTGTTTTCACTTCTTTCCAAGATTTGCGCTTTCGGACACCCATTTGCTTGAATAACGGTCCAGAACCTTCGAAGTTTCCAACGGGGTAAGGATACAAACTCGCTATTTTTAGCGAGTCTTGCCGGAGAAGCGGTTGACCGCCAAATTTTCCCCAGAGCTTCGGAATAGTAAAATAAGCATTCCTGGTCGAGCTCAACTCAAGATTGCGTATGGATTTCAAGATATTGAAGTTTCGAGTTTGTGAGGGTTCATCCCCTGATTGTGTGTATTTCGTGATAATGGATCATTCGGGGGCACGATTGGAAACGATTGCCTTGAAATGTCACGATCGGCTTCGTCTAGATGCTTTATGTCGTGAAACCGAAACATTTCTGGAAATGAGCGGAAGCATTTGTTTGAAGATTTGACGCTTAGTTTCAGCCTGGTGCAGGAGCATCCAGGGGTGTAAGGGGCAATCTTGCGTCGCCCAAAATTGATGCATTTTGTTTTCACTTCTTTCCAAGATTTGCGCTTTCGGACACCCATTTGCTTGAATAACGGTCCAGAACCTTCGAAGTTTCCAACGGGGTAAGGATACAAACTCGCTATTTTTAGCGAGTCTTGCCGGAGAAGCGGTTGACCGCCAAATTTTCCCCAGAGCTTCGGAATAGTAAAATAAGCATTCCTGGTCGAGCTCAACTCAAGATTGCGTATGGATTTCAAGATATTGAAGTTTCGAGTTTGTGAGGGTTCATCCCCTGATTGTGTGTATTTCGTGATAATGGATCATTCGGGGGCACGATTGGAAACGATTGCCTTGAAATGTCACGATCGGCTTCGTCTAGATGCTTTATGTCGTGAAACCGAAACATTTCTGGAAATGAGCGGAAGCATTTGTTTGAAGATTTGACGCTTAGTTTCAGCCTGGTGCAGGAGCATCCAGGGGTGTAAGGGGCAATCTTGCGTCGCCCAAAATTGATGCATTTTGTTTTCACTTCTTTCCAAGATTTGCGCTTTCGGACACCCATTTGCTTGAATAACGGTCCAGAACCTTCGAAGTTTCCAACGGGGTAAGGATACAAACTCGCTATTTTTAGCGAGTCTTGCCGGAGAAGCGGTTGACCGCCAAATTTTCCCCAGAGCTTCGGAATAGTAAAATAAGCATTCCTGGTCGAGCTCAACTCAAGATTGCGTATGGATTTCAAGATATTGAAGTTTCGAGTTTGTGAGGGTTCATCCCCTGATTGTGTGTATTTCGTGATAATGGATCATTCGGGGGCACGATTGGAAACGATTGCCTTGAAATGTCACGATCGGCTTCGTCTAGATGCTTTATGTCGTGAAACCGAAACATTTCTGGAAATGAGCGGAAGCATTTGTTTGAAGATTTGACGCTTAGTTTCAGCCTGGTGCAGGAGCATCCAGGGGTGTAAGGGGCAATCTTGCGTCGCCCAAAATTGATGCATTTTGTTTTCACTTCTTTCCAAGATTTGCGCTTTCGGACACCCATTTGCTTGAATAACGGTCCAGAACCTTCGAAGTTTCCAACGGGGTAAGGATACAAACTCGCTATTTTTAGCGAGTCTTGCCGGAGAAGCGGTTGACCGCCAAATTTTCCCCAGAGCTTCGGAATAGTAAAATAAGCATTCCTGGTCGAGCTCAACTCAAGATTGCGTATGGATTTCAAGATATTGAAGTTTCGAGTTTGTGAGGGTTCATCCCCTGATTGTGTGTATTTCGTGATAATGGATCATTCGGGGGCACGATTGGAAACGATTGCCTTGAAATGTCACGATCGGCTTCGTCTAGATGCTTTATGTCGTGAAACCGAAACATTTCTGGAAATGAGCGGAAGCATTTGTTTGAAGATTTGACGCTTAGTTTCAGCCTGGTGCAGGAGCATCCAGGGGTGTAAGGGGCAATCTTGCGTCGCCCAAAATTGATGCATTTTGTTTTCACTTCTTTCCAAGATTTGCGCTTTCGGACACCCATTTGCTTGAATAACGGTCCAGAACCTTCGAAGTTTCCAACGGGGTAAGGATACAAACTCGCTATTTTTAGCGAGTCTTGCCGGGAGAAGCGGTTGACCGCCAAATTTTCCCCAGAGCTTCGGAATAGTAAAATAAGCATTCCTGGTCGAGCTCAACTCAAGATTGCGTATGGATTTCAAGATATTGAAGTTTCGAGTTTGTGAGGGTTCATCCCCTGATTGTGTGTATTTCGTGATAATGGATCATTCGGGGGCACGATTGGAAACGATTGCCTTGAAATGTCACGATCGGCTTCGTCTAGATGCTTTATGTCGTGAAACCGAAACATTTCTGGAAATGAGCGGAAGCATTTGTTTGAAGATTTGACGCTTAGTTTCAGCCTGGTGCAGGAGCATCCAGGGGTGTAAGGGGCAATCTTGCGTCGCCCAAAATTGATGCATTTTGTTTTCACTTCTTTCCAAGATTTGCGCTTTCGGACACCCATTTGCTTGAATAACGGTCCAGAACCTTCGAAGTTTCCAACGGGGTAAGGATACAAACTCGCTATTTTTAGCGAGTCTTGCCGGAGAAGCGGTTGACCGCCAAATTTTCCCCAGAGCTTCGGAATAGTAAAATAAGCATTCCTGGTCGAGCTCAACTCAAGATTGCGTATGGATTTCAAGATATTGAAGTTTCGAGTTTGTGAGGGTTCATCCCCTGATTGTGTGTATTTCGTGATAATGGATCATTCGGGGGCACGATTGGAAACGATTGCCTTGAAATGTCACGATCGGCTTCGTCTAGATGCTTTATGTCGTGAAACCGAAACATTTCTGGAAATGAGCGGAAGCATTTGTTTGAAGATTTGACGCTTAGTTTCAGCCTGGTGCAGGAGCATCCAGGGTGTAAGGGGCAATCTTGCGTCGCCCAAAATTGATGCATTTTGTTTTCACTTCTTTCCAAGATTTGCGCTTTCGGACACCCATTTGCTTGAATAACGGTCCAGAACCTTCGAAGTTTCCAACGGGGTAAGGATACAAACTCGCTATTTTTAGCGAGTCTTGCCGGAGAAGCGGTTGACCGCCAAATTTTCCCCAGAGCTTCGGAATAGTAAAATAAGCATTCCTGGTCGAGCTCAACTCAAGATTGCGTATGGATTTCAAGATATTGAAGTTTCGAGTTTGTGAGGGTTCATCCCCTGATTGTGTGTATTTCGTGATAATGGATCATTCGGGGGCACGATTGGAAACGATTGCCTTGAAATGTCACGATCGGCTTCGTCTAGATGCTTTATGTCGTGAAACCGAAACATTTCTGGAAATGAGCGGAAGCATTTGTTTGAAGATTTGACGCTTAGTTTCAGCCTGGTGCAGGAGCATCCAGGGGTGTAAGGGGCAATCTTGCGTCGCCCAAAATTGATGCATTTTGTTTTCACTTCTTTCCAAGATTTGCGCTTTCGGACACCCATTTGCTTGAATAACGGTCCAGAACCTTCGAAGTTTCCAACGGGGTAAGGATACAAACTCGCTATTTTTAGCGAGTCTTGCCGGAGAAGCGGTTGACCGCCAAATTTTCCCCAGAGCTTCGGAATAGTAAAATAAGCATTCCTGGTCGAGCTCAACTCAAGATTGCGTATGGATTTCAAGATATTGAAGTTTCGAGTTTGTGAGGGTTCATCCCCTGATTGTGTGTATTTCGTGATAATGGATCATTCGGGGGCACGATTGGAAACGATTGCCTTGAAATGTCACGATCGGCTTCGTCTAGATGCTTTATGTCGTGAAACCGAAACATTTCTGGAAATGAGCGGAAGCATTTGTTTGAAGATTTGACGCTTAGTTTCAGCCTGGTGCAGGAGCATCCAGGGGTGTAAGGGGCAATCTTGCGTCGCCCAAAATTGATGCATTTTGTTTTCACTTCTTTCCAAGATTTGCGCTTTCGGACACCCATTTGCTTGAATAACGGTCCAGAACCTTCGAAGTTTCCAACGGGGTAAGGATACAAACTCGCTATTTTTAGCGAGTCTTGCCGGAGAAGCGGTTGACCGCCAAATTTTCCCCAGAGCTTCGGAATAGTAAAATAAGCATTCCTGGTCGAGCTCAACTCAAGATTGCGTATGGATTTCAAGATATTGAAGTTTCGAGTTTGTGAGGGTTCATCCCCTGATTGTGTGTATTTCGTGATAATGGATCATTCGGGGGCACGATTGGAAACGATTGCCTTGAAATGTCACGATCGGCTTCGTCTAGATGCTTTATGTCGTGAAACCGAAACATTTCTGGAAATGAGCGGAAGCATTTGTTTGAAGATTTGACGCTTAGTTTCAGCCTGGTGCAGGAGCATCCAGGGGTGTAAGGGGCAATCTTGCGTCGCCCAAAATTGATGCATTTTGTTTTCACTTCTTTCCAAGATTTGCGCTTTCGGACACCCATTTGCTTGAATAACGGTCCAGAACCTTCGAAGTTTCCAACGGGGTAAGGATACAAACTCGCTATTTTTAGCGAGTCTTGCCGGAGAAGCGGTTGACCGCCAAATTTTCCCCAGAGCTTCGGAATAGTAAAATAAGCATTCCTGGTCGAGCTCAACTCAAGATTGCGTATGGATTTCAAGATATTGAAGTTTCGAGTTTGTGAGGGTTCATCCCCTGATTGTGTGTATTTCGTGATAATGGATCATTCGGGGGCACGATTGGAAACGATTGCCTTGAAATGTCACGATCGGCTTCGTCTAGATGCTTTATGTCGTGAAACCGAAACATTTCTGGAAATGAGCGGAAGCATTTGTTTGAAGATTTGACGCTTAGTTTCAGCCTGGTGCAGGAGCATCCAGGGGTGTAAGGGGCAATCTTGCGTCGCCCAAAATTGATGCATTTTGTTTTCACTTCTTTCCAAGATTTGCGCTTTCGGACACCCATTTGCTTGAATAACGGTCCAGAACCTTCGAAGTTTCCAACGGGGTAAGGATACAAACTCGCTATTTTTAGCGAGTCTTGCCGGAGAAGCGGTTGACCGCCAAATTTTCCCCAGAGCTTCGGAATAGTAAAATAAGCATTCCTGGTCGAGCTCAACTCAAGATTGCGTATGGATTTCAAGATATTGAAGTTTCGAGTTTGTGAGGGTTCATCCCTGATTGTGTGTATTTCGTGATAATGGATCATTCGGGGGCACGATTGGAAACGATTGCCTTGAAATGTCACGATCGGCTTCGTCTAGATGCTTTATGTCGTGAAACCGAAACATTTCTGGAAATGAGCGGAAGCATTTGTTTGAAGATTTGACGCTTAGTTTCAGCCTGGTGCAGGAGCATCCAGGGGTGTAAGGGGCAATCTTGCGTCGCCCAAAATTGATGCATTTTGTTTTCACTTCTTTCCAAGATTTGCGCTTTCGGACACCCATTTGCTTGAATAACGGTCCAGAACCTTCGAAGTTTCCAACGGGGTAAGGATACAAACTCGCTATTTTTAGCGAGTCTTGCCGGAGAAGCGGTTGACCGCCAAATTTTCCCCAGAGCTTCGGAATAGTAAAATAAGCATTCCTGGTCGAGCTCAACTCAAGATTGCGTATGGATTTCAAGATATTGAAGTTTCGAGTTTGTGAGGGTTCATCCCCTGATTGTGTGTATTTCGTGATAATGGATCATTCGGGGGCACGATTGGAAACGATTGCCTTGAAATGTCACGATCGGCTTCGTCTAGATGCTTTATGTCGTGAAACCGAAACATTTCTGGAAATGAGCGGAAGCATTTGTTTGAAGATTTGACGCTTAGTTTCAGCCTGGTGCAGGAGCATCCAGGGGTGTAAGGGGCAATCTTGCGTCGCCCAAAATTGATGCATTTTGTTTTCACTTCTTTCCAAGATTTGCGCTTTCGGACACCCATTTGCTTGAATAACGGTCCAGAACCTTCGAAGTTTCCAACGGGGTAAGGATACAAACTCGCTATTTTTAGCGAGTCTTGCCGGAGAAGCGGTTGACCGCCAAATTTTCCCCAGAGCTTCGGAATAGTAAAATAAGCATTCCTGGTCGAGCTCAACTCAAGATTGCGTATGGATTTCAAGATATTGAAGTTTCGAGTTTGTGAGGGTTCATCCCCTGATTGTGTGTATTTCGTGATAATGGATCATTCGGGGGCACGATTGGAAACGATTGCCTTGAAATGTCACGATCGGCTTCGTCTAGATGCTTTATGTCGTGAAACCGAAACATTTCTGGAAATGAGCGGAAGCATTTGTTTGAAGATTTGACGCTTAGTTTCAGCCTGGTGCAGGAGCATCCAGGGGTGTAAGGGGCAATCTTGCGTCGCCCAAAATTGATGCATTTTGTTTTCACTTCTTTCCAAGATTTGCGCTTTCGGACACCCATTTGCTTGAATAACGGTCCAGAACCTTCGAAGTTTCCAACGGGGTAAGGATACAAACTCGCTATTTTTAGCGAGTCTTGCCGGAGAAGCGGTTGACCGCCAAATTTTCCCCAGAGCTTCGGAATAGTAAAATAAGCATTCCTGGTCGAGCTCAACTCAAGATTGCGTATGGATTTCAAGATATTGAAGTTTCGAGTTTGTGAGGGTTCATCCCCTGATTGTGTGTATTTCGTGATAATGGATCATTCGGGGGCACGATTGGAAACGATTGCCTTGAAATGTCACGATCGGCTTCGTCTAGATGCTTTATGTCGTGAAACCGAAACATTTCTGGAAATGAGCGGAAGCATTTGTTTGAAGATTTGACGCTTAGTTTCAGCCTGGTGCAGGAGCATCCAGGGGTGTAAGGGGCAATCTTGCGTCGCCCAAAATTGATGCATTTTGTTTTCACTTCTTTCCAAGATTTGCGCTTTCGGACACCCATTTGCTTGAATAACGGTCCAGAACCTTCGAAGTTTCCAACGGGGTAAGGATACAAACTCGCTATTTTTAGCGAGTCTTGCCGGAGAAGCGGTTGACCGCCAAATTTTCCCCAGAGCTTCGGAATAGTAAAATAAGCATTCCTGGTCGAGCTCAACTCAAGATTGCGTATGGATTTCAAGATATTGAAGTTTCGAGTTTGTGAGGGTTCATCCCCTGATTGTGTGTATTTCGTGATAATGGATCATTCGGGGGCACGATTGGAAACGATTGCCTTGAAATGTCACGATCGGCTTCGTCTAGATGCTTTATGTCGTGAAACCGAAACATTTCTGGAAATGAGCGGAAGCATTTGTTTGAAGATTTGACGCTTAGTTTCAGCCTGGTGCAGGAGCATCCAGGGGTGTAAGGGGCAATCTTGCGTCGCCCAAAATTGATGCATTTTGTTTTCACTTCTTTCCAAGATTTGCGCTTTCGGACACCCATTTGCTTGAATAACGGTCCAGAACCTTCGAAGTTTCCAACGGGGTAAGGATACAAACTCGCTATTTTTAGCGAGTCTTGCCGGAGAAGCGGTTGACCGCCAAATTTTCCCCAGAGCTTCGGAATAGTAAAATAAGCATTCCTGGTCGAGCTCAACTCAAGATTGCGTATGGATTTCAAGATATTGAAGTTTCGAGTTTGTGAGGGTTCATCCCCTGATTGTGTGTATTTCGTGATAATGGATCATTCGGGGGCACGATTGGAAACGATTGCCTTGAAATGTCACGATCGGCTTCGTCTAGATGCTTTATGTCGTGAAACCGAAACATTTCTGGAAATGAGCGGAAGCATTTGTTTGAAGATTTGACGCTTAGTTTCAGCCTGGTGCAGGAGCATCCAGGGGTGTAAGGGGCAATCTTGCGTCGCCCAAAATTGATGCATTTTGTTTTCACTTCTTTCCAAGATTTGCGCTTTCGGACACCCATTTGCTTGAATAACGGTCCAGAACCTTCGAAGTTTCCAACGGGGTAAGGATACAAACTCGCTATTTTTAGCGAGTCTTGCCGGAGAAGCGGTTGACCGCCAAATTTTCCCCAGAGCTTCGGAATAGTAAAATAAGCATTCCTGGTCGAGCTCAACTCAAGATTGCGTATGGATTTCAAGATATTGAAGTTTCGAGTTTGTGAGGGTTCATCCCCTGATTGTGTGTATTTCGTGATAATGGATCATTCGGGGGCACGATTGAAACGATTGCCTTGAAATGTCACGATCGGCTTCGTCTAGATGCTTTATGTCGTGAAACCGAAACATTTCTGGAAATGAGCGGAAGCATTTGTTTGAAGATTTGACGCTTAGTTTCAGCCTGGTGCAGGAGCATCCAGGGGTGTAAGGGGCAATCTTGCGTCGCCCAAAATTGATGCATTTTGTTTTCACTTCTTTCCAAGATTTGCGCTTTCGGACACCCATTTGCTTGAATAACGGTCCAGAACCTTCGAAGTTTCCAACGGGGGTAAGGATACAAACTCGCTATTTTTAGCGAGTCTTGCCGGAGAAGCGGTTGACCGCCAAATTTTCCCCAGAGCTTCGGAATAGTAAAATAAGCATTCCTGGTCGAGCTCAACTCAAGATTGCGTATGGATTTCAAGATATTGAAGTTTCGAGTTTGTGAGGGTTCATCCCCTGATTGTGTGTATTTCGTGATAATGGATCATTCGGGGGCACGATTGGAAACGATTGCCTTGAAATGTCACGATCGGCTTCGTCTAGATGCTTTATGTCGTGAAACCGAAACATTTCTGGAAATGAGCGGAAGCATTTGTTTGAAGATTTGACGCTTAGTTTCAGCCTGGTGCAGGAGCATCCAGGGGTGTAAGGGGCAATCTTGCGTCGCCCAAAATTGATGCATTTTGTTTTCACTTCTTTCCAAGATTTGCGCTTTCGGACACCCATTTGCTTGAATAACGGTCCAGAACCTTCGAAGTTTCCAACGGGGGTAAGGATACAAACTCGCTATTTTTAGCGAGTCTTGCCGGAGAAGCGGTTGACCGCCAAATTTTCCCCAGAGCTTCGGAATAGTAAAATAAGCATTCCTGGTCGAGCTCAACTCAAGATTGCGTATGGATTTCAAGATATTGAAGTTTCGAGTTTGTGAGGGTTCATCCCCTGATTGTGTGTATTTCGTGATAATGGATCATTCGGGGGCACGATTGGAAACGATTGCCTTGAAATGTCACGATCGGCTTCGTCTAGATGCTTTATGTCGTGAAACCGAAACATTTCTGGAAATGAGCGGAAGCATTTGTTTGAAGATTTGACGCTTAGTTTCAGCCTGGTGCAGGAGCATCCAGGGGTGTAAGGGGCAATCTTGCGTCGCCCAAAATTGATGCATTTTGTTTTCACTTCTTTCCAAGATTTGCGCTTTCGGACACCCATTTGCTTGAATAACGGTCCAGAACCTTCGAAGTTTCCAACGGGGTAAGGATACAAACTCGCTATTTTTAGCGAGTCTTGCCGGAGAAGCGGTTGACCGCCAAATTTTCCCCAGAGCTTCGGAATAGTAAAATAAGCATTCCTGGTCGAGCTCAACTCAAGATTGCGTATGGATTTCAAGATATTGAAGTTTCGAGTTTGTGAGGGTTCATCCCCTGATTGTGTGTATTTCGTGATAATGGATCATTCGGGGGCACGATTGGAAACGATTGCCTTGAAATGTCACGATCGGCTTCGTCTAGATGCTTTATGTCGTGAAACCGAAACATTTCTGGAAATGAGCGGAAGCATTTGTTTGAAGATTTGACGCTTAGTTTCAGCCTGGTGCAGGAGCATCCAGGGGTGTAAGGGGCAATCTTGCGTCGCCCAAAATTGATGCATTTTGTTTTCACTTCTTTCCAAGATTTGCGCTTTCGGACACCCATTTGCTTGAATAACGGTCCAGAACCTTCGAAGTTTCCAACGGGGTAAGGATACAAACTCGCTATTTTTAGCGAGTCTTGCCGGAGAAGCGGTTGACCGCCAAATTTTCCCCAGAGCTTCGGAATAGTAAAATAAGCATTCCTGGTCGAGCTCAACTCAAGATTGCGTATGGATTTCAAGATATTGAAGTTTCGAGTTTGTGAGGGTTCATCCCCTGATTGTGTGTATTTCGTGATAATGGATCATTCGGGGGCACGATTGGAAACGATTGCCTTGAAATGTCACGATCGGCTTCGTCTAGATGCTTTATGTCGTGAAACCGAAACATTTCTGGAAATGAGCGGAAGCATTTGTTTGAAGATTTGACGCTTAGTTTCAGCCTGGTGCAGGAGCATCCAGGGGTGTAAGGGGCAATCTTGCGTCGCCCAAAATTGATGCATTTTGTTTTCACTTCTTTCCAAGATTTGCGCTTTCGGACACCCATTTGCTTGAATAACGGTCCAGAACCTTCGAAGTTTCCAACGGGGTAAGGATACAAACTCGCTATTTTTAGCGAGTCTTGCCGGAGAAGCGGTTGACCGCCAAATTTTCCCCAGAGCTTCGGAATAGTAAAATAAGCATTCCTGGTCGAGCTCAACTCAAGATTGCGTATGGATTTCAAGATATTGAAGTTTCGAGTTTGTGAGGGTTCATCCCCTGATTGTGTGTATTTCGTGATAATGGATCATTCGGGGGCACGATTGGAAACGATTGCCTTGAAATGTCACGATCGGCTTCGTCTAGATGCTTTATGTCGTGAAACCGAAACATTTCTGGAAATGAGCGGAAGCATTTGTTTGAAGATTTGACGCTTAGTTTCAGCCTGGTGCAGGAGCATCCAGGGGTGTAAGGGGCAATCTTGCGTCGCCCAAAATTGATGCATTTTGTTTTCACTTCTTTCCAAGATTTGCGCTTTCGGACACCCATTTGCTTGAATAACGGTCCAGAACCTTCGAAGTTTCCAACGGGGTAAGGATACAAACTCGCTATTTTTAGCGAGTCTTGCCGGAGAAGCGGTTGACCGCCAAATTTTCCCCAGAGCTTCGGAATAGTAAAATAAGCATTCCTGGTCGAGCTCAACTCAAGATTGCGTATGGATTTCAAGATATTGAAGTTTCGAGTTTGTGAGGGTTCATCCCCTGATTGTGTGTATTTCGTGATAATGGATCATTCGGGGGCACGATTGGAAACGATTGCCTTGAAATGTCACGATCGGCTTCGTCTAGATGCTTTATGTCGTGAAACCGAAACATTTCTGGAATGAGCGGAAGCATTTGTTTGAAGATTTGACGCTTAGTTTCAGCCTGGTGCAGGAGCATCCAGGGGTGTAAGGGGCAATCTTGCGTCGCCCAAAATTGATGCATTTTGTTTTCACTTCTTTCCAAGATTTGCGCTTTCGGACACCCATTTGCTTGAATAACGGTCCAGAACCTTCGAAGTTTCCAACGGGGTAAGGATACAAACTCGCTATTTTTAGCGAGTCTTGCCGGAGAAGCGGTTGACCGCCAAATTTTCCCCAGAGCTTCGGAATAGTAAAATAAGCATTCCTGGTCGAGCTCAACTCAAGATTGCGTATGGATTTCAAGATATTGAAGTTTCGAGTTTGTGAGGGTTCATCCCCTGATTGTGTGTATTTCGTGATAATGGATCATTCGGGGGCACGATTGGAAACGATTGCCTTGAAATGTCACGATCGGCTTCGTCTAGATGCTTTATGTCGTGAAACCGAAACATTTCTGGAAATGAGCGGAAGCATTTGTTTGAAGATTTGACGCTTAGTTTCAGCCTGGTGCAGGAGCATCCAGGGGGTGTAAGGGGCAATCTTGCGTCGCCCAAAATTGATGCATTTTGTTTTCACTTCTTTCCAAGATTTGCGCTTTCGGACACCCATTTGCTTGAATAACGGTCCAGAACCTTCGAAGTTTCCAACGGGGTAAGGATACAAACTCGCTATTTTTAGCGAGTCTTGCCGGAGAAGCGGTTGACCGCCAAATTTTCCCCAGAGCTTCGGAATAGTAAAATAAGCATTCCTGGTCGAGCTCAACTCAAGATTGCGTATGGATTTCAAGATATTGAAGTTTCGAGTTTGTGAGGGTTCATCCCCTGATTGTGTGTATTTCGTGATAATGGATCATTCGGGGGGCACGATTGGAAACGATTGCCTTGAAATGTCACGATCGGCTTCGTCTAGATGCTTTATGTCGTGAAACCGAAACATTTCTGGAAATGAGCGGAAGCATTTGTTTGAAGATTTGACGCTTAGTTTCAGCCTGGTGCAGGAGCATCCAGGGGTGTAAGGGGCAATCTTGCGTCGCCCAAAATTGATGCATTTTGTTTTCACTTCTTTCCAAGATTTGCGCTTTCGGACACCCATTTGCTTGAATAACGGTCCAGAACCTTCGAAGTTTCCAACGGGGTAAGGATACAAACTCGCTATTTTTAGCGAGTCTTGCCGGAGAAGCGGTTGACCGCCAAATTTTCCCCAGAGCTTCGGAATAGTAAAATAAGCATTCCTGGTCGAGCTCAACTCAAGATTGCGTATGGATTTCAAGATATTGAAGTTTCGAGTTTGTGAGGGTTCATCCCCTGATTGTGTGTATTTCGTGATAATGGATCATTCGGGGGCACGATTGGAAACGATTGCCTTGAAATGTCACGATCGGCTTCGTCTAGATGCTTTATGTCGTGAAACCGAAACATTTCTGGAAATGAGCGGAAGCATTTGTTTGAAGATTTGACGCTTAGTTTCAGCCTGGTGCAGGAGCATCCAGGGGTGTAAGGGGCAATCTTGCGTCGCCCAAAATTGATGCATTTTGTTTTCACTTCTTTCCAAGATTTGCGCTTTCGGACACCCATTTGCTTGAATAACGGTCCAGAACCTTCGAAGTTTCCAACGGGGTAAGGATACAAACTCGCTATTTTTAGCGAGTCTTGCCGGAGAAGCGGTTGACCGCCAAATTTTCCCCAGAGCTTCGGAATAGTAAAATAAGCATTCCTGGTCGAGCTCAACTCAAGATTGCGTATGGATTTCAAGATATTGAAGTTTCGAGTTTGTGAGGGTTCATCCCCTGATTGTGTGTATTTCGTGATAATGGATCATTCGGGGGCACGATTGGAAACGATTGCCTTGAAATGTCACGATCGGCTTCGTCTAGATGCTTTATGTCGTGAAACCGAAACATTTCTGGAAATGAGCGGAAGCATTTGTTTGAAGATTTGACGCTTAGTTTCAGCCTGGTGCAGGAGCATCCAGGGGTGTAAGGGGCAATCTTGCGTCGCCCAAAATTGATGCATTTTGTTTTCACTTCTTTCCAAGATTTGCGCTTTCGGACACCCATTTGCTTGAATAACGGTCCAGAACCTTCGAAGTTTCCAACGGGGTAAGGATACAAACTCGCTATTTTTAGCGAGTCTTGCCGGAGAAGCGGTTGACCGCCAAATTTTCCCCAGAGCTTCGGAATAGTAAAATAAGCATTCCTGGTCGAGCTCAACTCAAGATTGCGTATGGATTTCAAGATATTGAAGTTTCGAGTTTGTGAGGGTTCATCCCCTGATTGTGTGTATTTCGTGATAATGGATCATTCGGGGGCACGATTGGAAACGATTGCCTTGAAATGTCACGATCGGCTTCGTCTAGATGCTTTATGTCGTGAAACCGAAACATTTCTGGAAATGAGCGGAAGCATTTGTTTGAAGATTTGACGCTTAGTTTCAGCCTGGTGCAGGAGCATCCAGGGGTGTAAGGGGCAATCTTGCGTCGCCCAAAATTGATGCATTTTGTTTTCACTTCTTTCCAAGATTTGCGCTTTCGGACACCCATTTGCTTGAATAACGGTCCAGAACCTTCGAAGTTTCCAACGGGGTAAGGATACAAACTCGCTATTTTTAGCGAGTCTTGCCGGAGAAGCGGTTGACCGCCAAATTTTCCCCAGAGCTTCGGAATAGTAAAATAAGCATTCCTGGTCGAGCTCAACTCAAGATTGCGTATGGATTTCAAGATATTGAAGTTTCGAGTTTGTGAGGGTTCATCCCCTGATTGTGTGTATTTCGTGATAATGGATCATTCGGGGGCACGATTGGAAACGATTGCCTTGAAATGTCACGATCGGCTTCGTCTAGATGCTTTATGTCGTGAAACCGAAACATTTCTGGAAATGAGCGGAAGCATTTGTTTGAAGATTTGACGCTTAGTTTCAGCCTGGTGCAGGAGCATCCAGGGGTGTAAGGGGCAATCTTGCGTCGCCCAAAATTGATGCATTTTGTTTTCACTTCTTTCCAAGATTTGCGCTTTCGGACACCCATTTGCTTGAATAACGGTCCAGAACCTTCGAAGTTTCCAACGGGGTAAGGATACAAACTCGCTATTTTTAGCGAGTCTTGCCGGAGAAGCGGTTGACCGCCAAATTTTCCCCAGAGCTTCGGAATAGTAAAATAAGCATTCCTGGTCGAGCTCAACTCAAGATTGCGTATGGATTTCAAGATATTGAAGTTTCGAGTTTGTGAGGGTTCATCCCCTGATTGTGTGTATTTCGTGATAATGGATCATTCGGGGGCACGATTGGAAACGATTGCCTTGAAATGTCACGATCGGCTTCGTCTAGATGCTTTATGTCGTGAAACCGAAACATTTCTGGAAATGAGCGGAAGCATTTGTTTGAAGATTTGACGCTTAGTTTCAGCCTGGTGCAGGAGCATCCAGGGGTGTAAGGGGCAATCTTGCGTCGCCCAAAATTGATGCATTTTGTTTTCACTTCTTTCCAAGATTTGCGCTTTCGGACACCCATTTGCTTGAATAACGGTCCAGAACCTTCGAAGTTTCCAACGGGGGTAAGGATACAAACTCGCTATTTTTAGCGAGTCTTGCCGGAGAAGCGGTTGACCGCCAAATTTTCCCCAGAGCTTCGGAATAGTAAAATAAGCATTCCTGGTCGAGCTCAACTCAAGATTGCGTATGGATTTCAAGATATTGAAGTTTCGAGTTTGTGAGGGTTCATCCCCTGATTGTGTGTATTTCGTGATAATGGATCATTCGGGGGCACGATTGGAAACGATTGCCTTGAAATGTCACGATCGGCTTCGTCTAGATGCTTTATGTCGTGAAACCGAAACATTTCTGGAAATGAGCGGAAGCATTTGTTTGAAGATTTGACGCTTAGTTTCAGCCTGGTGCAGGAGCATCCAGGGGTGTAAGGGGCAATCTTGCGTCGCCCAAAATTGATGCATTTTGTTTTCACTTCTTTCCAAGATTTGCGCTTTCGGACACCCATTTGCTTGAATAACGGTCCAGAACCTTCGAAGTTTCCAACGGGGTAAGGATACAAACTCGCTATTTTTAGCGAGTCTTGCCGGAGAAGCGGTTGACCGCCAAATTTTCCCCAGAGCTTCGGAATAGTAAAATAAGCATTCCTGGTCGAGCTCAACTCAAGATTGCGTATGGATTTCAAGATATTGAAGTTTCGAGTTTGTGAGGGTTCATCCCCTGATTGTGTGTATTTCGTGATAATGGATCATTCGGGGGCACGATTGGAAACGATTGCCTTGAAATGTCACGATCGGCTTCGTCTAGATGCTTTATGTCGTGAAACCGAAACATTTCTGGAAATGAGCGGAAGCATTTGTTTGAAGATTTGACGCTTAGTTTCAGCCTGGTGCAGGAGCATCCAGGGGTGTAAGGGGCAATCTTGCGTCGCCCAAAATTGATGCATTTTGTTTTCACTTCTTTCCAAGATTTGCGCTTTCGGACACCCATTTGCTTGAATAACGGTCCAGAACCTTCGAAGTTTCCAACGGGGTAAGGATACAAACTCGCTATTTTTAGCGAGTCTTGCCGGAGAAGCGGTTGACCGCCAAATTTTCCCCAGAGCTTCGGAATAGTAAAATAAGCATTCCTGGTCGAGCTCAACTCAAGATTGCGTATGGATTTCAAGATATTGAAGTTTCGAGTTTGTGAGGGTTCATCCCCTGATTGTGTGTATTTCGTGATAATGGATCATTCGGGGGCACGATTGGAAACGATTGCCTTGAAATGTCACGATCGGCTTCGTCTAGATGCTTTATGTCGTGAAACCGAAACATTTCTGGAAATGAGCGGAAGCATTTGTTTGAAGATTTGACGCTTAGTTTCAGCCTGGTGCAGGAGCATCCAGGGGTGTAAGGGGCAATCTTGCGTCGCCCAAAATTGATGCATTTTGTTTTCACTTCTTTCCAAGATTTGCGCTTTCGGACACCCATTTGCTTGAATAACGGTCCAGAACCTTCGAAGTTTCCAACGGGGTAAGGATACAAACTCGCTATTTTTAGCGAGTCTTGCCGGAGAAGCGGTTGACCGCCAAATTTTCCCAGAGCTTCGGAATAGTAAAATAAGCATTCCTGGTCGAGCTCAACTCAAGATTGCGTATGGATTTCAAGATATTGAAGTTTCGAGTTTGTGAGGGTTCATCCCCTGATTGTGTGTATTTCGTGATAATGGATCATTCGGGGGCACGATTGGAAACGATTGCCTTGAAATGTCACGATCGGCTTCGTCTAGATGCTTTATGTCGTGAAACCGAAACATTTCTGGAAATGAGCGGAAGCATTTGTTTGAAGATTTGACGCTTAGTTTCAGCCTGGTGCAGGAGCATCCAGGGGTGTAAGGGGCAATCTTGCGTCGCCCAAAATTGATGCATTTTGTTTTCACTTCTTTCCAAGATTTGCGCTTTCGGACACCCATTTGCTTGAATAACGGTCCAGAACCTTCGAAGTTTCCAACGGGGTAAGGATACAAACTCGCTATTTTTAGCGAGTCTTGCCGGAGAAGCGGTTGACCGCCAAATTTTCCCCAGAGCTTCGGAATAGTAAAATAAGCATTCCTGGTCGAGCTCAACTCAAGATTGCGTATGGATTTCAAGATATTGAAGTTTCGAGTTTGTGAGGGTTCATCCCCTGATTGTGTGTATTTCGTGATAATGGATCATTCGGGGGCACGATTGGAAACGATTGCCTTGAAATGTCACGATCGGCTTCGTCTAGATGCTTTATGTCGTGAAACCGAAACATTTCTGGAAATGAGCGGAAGCATTTGTTTGAAGATTTGACGCTTAGTTTCAGCCTGGTGCAGGAGCATCCAGGGGTGTAAGGGGCAATCTTGCGTCGCCCAAAATTGATGCATTTTGTTTTCACTTCTTTCCAAGATTTGCGCTTTCGGACACCCATTTGCTTGAATAACGGTCCAGAACCTTCGAAGTTTCCAACGGGGTAAGGATACAAACTCGCTATTTTTAGCGAGTCTTGCCGGAGAAGCGGTTGACCGCCAAATTTTCCCCAGAGCTTCGGAATAGTAAAATAAGCATTCCTGGTCGAGCTCAACTCAAGATTGCGTATGGATTTCAAGATATTGAAGTTTCGAGTTTGTGAGGGTTCATCCCCTGATTGTGTGTATTTCGTGATAATGGATCATTCGGGGGCACGATTGGAAACGATTGCCTTGAAATGTCACGATCGGCTTCGTCTAGATGCTTTATGTCGTGAAACCGAAACATTTCTGGAAATGAGCGGAAGCATTTGTTTGAAGATTTGACGCTTAGTTTCAGCCTGGTGCAGGAGCATCCAGGGGTGTAAGGGGCAATCTTGCGTCGCCCAAAATTGATGCATTTTGTTTTCACTTCTTTCCAAGATTTGCGCTTTCGGACACCCATTTGCTTGAATAACGGTCCAGAACCTTCGAAGTTTCCAACGGGGTAAGGATACAAACTCGCTATTTTTAGCGAGTCTTGCCGGAGAAGCGGTTGACCGCCAAATTTTCCCCAGAGCTTCGGAATAGTAAAATAAGCATTCCTGGTCGAGCTCAACTCAAGATTGCGTATGGATTTCAAGATATTGAAGTTTCGAGTTTGTGAGGGTTCATCCCCTGATTGTGTGTATTTCGTGATAATGGATCATTCGGGGGCACGATTGGAAACGATTGCCTTGAAATGTCACGATCGGCTTCGTCTAGATGCTTTATGTCGTGAAACCGAAACATTTCTGGAAATGAGCGGAAGCATTTGTTTGAAGATTTGACGCTTAGTTTCAGCCTGGTGCAGGAGCATCCAGGGGTGTAAGGGGCAATCTTGCGTCGCCCAAAATTGATGCATTTTGTTTTCACTTCTTTCCAAGATTTGCGCTTTCGGACACCCATTTGCTTGAATAACGGTCCAGAACCTTCGAAGTTTCCAACGGGGTAAGGATACAAACTCGCTATTTTTAGCGAGTCTTGCCGGAGAAGCGGTTGACCGCCAAATTTTCCCCAGAGCTTCGGAATAGTAAAATAAGCATTCCTGGTCGAGCTCAACTCAAGATTGCGTATGGATTTCAAGATATTGAAGTTTCGAGTTTGTGAGGGTTCATCCCCTGATTGTGTGTATTTCGTGATAATGGATCATTCGGGGGCACGATTGGAAACGATTGCCTTGAAATGTCACGATCGGCTTCGTCTAGATGCTTTATGTCGTGAAACCGAAACATTTCTGGAAATGAGCGGAAGCATTTGTTTGAAGATTTGACGCTTAGTTTCAGCCTGGTGCAGGAGCATCCAGGGGTGTAAGGGGCAATCTTGCGTCGCCCAAAATTGATGCATTTTGTTTTCACTTCTTTCCAAGATTTGCGCTTTCGGACACCCATTTGCTTGAATAACGGTCCAGAACCTTCGAAGTTTCCAACGGGGTAAGGATACAAACTCGCTATTTTTAGCGAGTCTTGCCGGAGAAGCGGTTGACCGCCAAATTTTCCCCAGAGCTTCGGAATAGTAAAATAAGCATTCCTGGTCGAGCTCAACTCAAGATTGCGTATGGATTTCAAGATATTGAAGTTTCGAGTTTGTGAGGGTTCATCCCCTGATTGTGTGTATTTCGTGATAATGGATCATTCGGGGGCACGATTGGAAACGATTGCCTTGAAATGTCACGATCGGCTTCGTCTAGATGCTTTATGTCGTGAAACCGAAACATTTCTGGAAATGAGCGGAAGCATTTGTTTGAAGATTTGACGCTTAGTTTCAGCCTGGTGCAGGAGCATCCAGGGGTGTAAGGGGCAATCTTGCGTCGCCCAAAATTGATGCATTTTGTTTTCACTTCTTTCCAAGATTTGCGCTTTCGGACACCCATTTGCTTGAATAACGGTCCAGAACCTTCGAAGTTTCCAACGGGGTAAGGATACAAACTCGCTATTTTTAGCGAGTCTTGCCGGAGAAGCGGTTGACCGCCAAATTTTCCCCAGAGCTTCGGAATAGTAAAATAAGCATTCCTGGTCGAGCTCAACTCAAGATTGCGTATGGATTTCAAGATATTGAAGTTTCGAGTTTGTGAGGGTTCATCCCCTGATTGTGTGTATTTCGTGATAATGGATCATTCGGGGGCACGATTGGAAACGATTGCCTTGAAATGTCACGATCGGCTTCGTCTAGATGCTTTATGTCGTGAAACCGAAACATTTCTGGAAATGAGCGGAAGCATTTGTTTGAAGATTTGACGCTTAGTTTCAGCCTGGTGCAGGAGCATCCAGGGGTGTAAGGGGCAATCTTGCGTCGCCCAAAATTGATGCATTTTGTTTTCACTTCTTTCCAAGATTTGCGCTTTCGGACACCCATTTGCTTGAATAATGGTCCAGAACCTTCGAAGTTTCCAACGGGGTAAGGATACAAACTTGCTATTTTTAGCGAGTCTTGCCGGAGAAGCGGTTGACCGCCAAATTTTCCCCAGAGCTTCGGAATAGTAAAATAAGCATTCCTGGTCGAGCTCAACTCAAGATTGCGTATGGATTTCAAGATATTGAAGTTTCGAGTTTGTGAGGGTTCATCCCCTGATTGTGTGTATTTCGTGATAATGGATCATTCGGGGGCACGATTGGAAACGATTGCCTTGAAATGTCACGATCGGCTTCGTCTAGATGCTTTATGTCGTGAAACCGAAACATTTCTGGAAATGAGCGGAAGCATTTGTTTGAAGATTTGACGCTTAGTTTCAGCCTGGTGCAGGAGCATCCAGGGGTGTAAGGGGCAATCTTGCGTCGCCCAAAATTGATGCATTTTGTTTTCACTTCTTTCCAAGATTTGCGCTTTCGGACACCCATTTGCTTGAATAACGGTCCAGAACCTTCGAAGTTTCCAACGGGGTAAGGATACAAACTCGCTATTTTTAGCGAGTCTTGCCGGAGAAGCGGTTGACCGCCAAATTTTCCCCAGAGCTTCGGAATAGTAAAATAAGCATTCCTGGTCGAGCTCAACTCAAGATTGCGTATGGATTTCAAGATATTGAAGTTTCGAGTTTGTGAGGGTTCATCCCCTGATTGTGTGTATTTCGTGATAATGGATCATTCGGGGGCACGATTGGAAACGATTGCCTTGAAATGTCACGATCGGCTTCGTCTAGATGCTTTATGTCGTGAAACCGAAACATTTCTGGAAATGAGCGGAAGCATTTGTTTGAAGATTTGACGCTTAGTTTCAGCCTGGTGCAGGAGCATCCAGGGGTGTAAGGGGCAATCTTGCGTCGCCCAAAATTGATGCATTTTGTTTTCACTTCTTTCCAAGATTTGCGCTTTCGGACACCCATTTGCTTGAATAACGGTCCAGAACCTTCGAAGTTTCCAACGGGGTAAGGATACAAACTCGCTATTTTTAGCGAGTCTTGCCGGAGAAGCGGTTGACCGCCAAATTTTCCCCAGAGCTTCGGAATAGTAAAATAAGCATTCCTGGTCGAGCTCAACTCAAGATTGCGTATGGATTTCAAGATATTGAAGTTTCGAGTTTGTGAGGGTTCATCCCCTGATTGTGTGTATTTCGTGATAATGGATCATTCGGGGGCACGATTGGAAACGATTGCCTTGAAATGTCACGATCGGCTTCGTCTAGATGCTTTATGTCGTGAAACCGAAACATTTCTGGAAATGAGCGGAAGCATTTGTTTGAAGATTTGACGCTTAGTTTCAGCCTGGTGCAGGAGCATCCAGGGGTGTAAGGGGCAATCTTGCGTCGCCCAAAATTGATGCATTTTGTTTTCACTTCTTTCCAAGATTTGCGCTTTCGGACACCCATTTGCTTGAATAACGGTCCAGAACCTTCGAAGTTTCCAACGGGGTAAGGATACAAACTCGCTATTTTTAGCGAGTCTTGCCGGAGAAGCGGTTGACCGCCAAATTTTCCCCAGAGCTTCGGAATAGTAAAATAAGCATTCCTGGTCGAGCTCAACTCAAGATTGCGTATGGATTTCAAGATATTGAAGTTTCGAGTTTGTGAGGGTTCATCCCCTGATTGTGTGTATTTCGTGATAATGGATCATTCGGGGGCACGATTGGAAACGATTGCCTTGAAATGTCACGATCGGCTTCGTCTAGATGCTTTATGTCGTGAAACCGAAACATTTCTGGAAATGAGCGGAAGCATTTGTTTGAAGATTTGACGCTTAGTTTCAGCCTGGTGCAGGAGCATCCAGGGGTGTAAGGGGCAATCTTGCGTCGCCCAAAATTGATGCATTTTGTTTTCACTTCTTTCCAAGATTTGCGCTTTCGGACACCCATTTGCTTGAATAACGGTCCAGAACCTTCGAAGTTTCCAACGGGGTAAGGATACAAACTCGCTATTTTTAGCGAGTCTTGCCGGAGAAGCGGTTGACCGCCAAATTTTCCCCAGAGCTTCGGAATAGTAAAATAAGCATTCCTGGTCGAGCTCAACTCAAGATTGCGTATGGATTTCAAGATATTGAAGTTTCGAGTTTGTGAGGGTTCATCCCCTGATTGTGTGTATTTCGTGATAATGGATCATTCGGGGGCACGATTGGAAACGATTGCCTTGAAATGTCACGATCGGCTTCGTCTAGATGCTTTATGTCGTGAAACCGAAACATTTCTGGAAATGAGCGGAAGCATTTGTTTGAAGATTTGACGCTTAGTTTCAGCCTGGTGCAGGAGCATCCAGGGGTGTAAGGGGCAATCTTGCGTCGCCCAAAATTGATGCATTTTGTTTTCACTTCTTTCCAAGATTTGCGCTTTCGGACACCCATTTGCTTGAATAACGGTCCAGAACCTTCGAAGTTTCCAACGGGGTAAGGATACAAACTCGCTATTTTTAGCGAGTCTTGCCGGAGAAGCGGTTGACCGCCAAATTTTCCCCAGAGCTTCGGAATAGTAAAATAAGCATTCCTGGTCGAGCTCAACTCAAGATTGCGTATGGATTTCAAGATATTGAAGTTTCGAGTTTGTGAGGGTTCATCCCCTGATTGTGTGTATTTCGTGATAATGGATCATTCGGGGGCACGATTGGAAACGATTGCCTTGAAATGTCACGATCGGCTTCGTCTAGATGCTTTATGTCGTGAAACCGAAACATTTCTGGAAATGAGCGGAAGCATTTGTTTGAAGATTTGACGCTTAGTTTCAGCCTGGTGCAGGAGCATCCAGGGGTGTAAGGGGCAATCTTGCGTCGCCCAAAATTGATGCATTTTGTTTTCACTTCTTTCCAAGATTTGCGCTTTCGGACACCCATTTGCTTGAATAACGGTCCAGAACCTTCGAAGTTTCCAACGGGGTAAGGATACAAACTCGCTATTTTTAGCGAGTCTTGCCGGAGAAGCGGTTGACCGCCAAATTTTCCCCAGAGCTTCGGAATAGTAAAATAAGCATTCCTGGTCGAGCTCAACTCAAGATTGCGTATGGATTTCAAGATATTGAAGTTTCGAGTTTGTGAGGGTTCATCCCCTGATTGTGTGTATTTCGTGATAATGGATCATTCGGGGGCACGATTGGAAACGATTGCCTTGAAATGTCACGATCGGCTTCGTCTAGATGCTTTATGTCGTGAAACCGAAACATTTCTGGAAATGAGCGGAAGCATTTGTTTGAAGATTTGACGCTTAGTTTCAGCCTGGTGCAGGAGCATCCAGGGGTGTAAGGGGCAATCTTGCGTCGCCCAAAATTGATGCATTTTGTTTTCACTTCTTTCCAAGATTTGCGCTTTCGGACACCCATTTGCTTGAATAACGGTCCAGAACCTTCGAAGTTTCCAACGGGGTAAGGATACAAACTCGCTATTTTTAGCGAGTCTTGCCGGAGAAGCGGTTGACCGCCAAATTTTCCCCAGAGCTTCGGAATAGTAAAATAAGCATTCCTGGTCGAGCTCAACTCAAGATTGCGTATGGATTTCAAGATATTGAAGTTTCGAGTTTGTGAGGGTTCATCCCCTGATTGTGTGTATTTCGTGATAATGGATCATTCGGGGGCACGATTGGAAACGATTGCCTTGAAATGTCACGATCGGCTTCGTCTAGATGCTTTATGTCGTGAAACCGAAACATTTCTGGAAATGAGCGGAAGCATTTGTTTGAAGATTTGACGCTTAGTTTCAGCCTGGTGCAGGAGCATCCAGGGGTGTAAGGGGCAATCTTGCGTCGCCCAAAATTGATGCATTTTGTTTTCACTTCTTTCCAAGATTTGCGCTTTCGGACACCCATTTGCTTGAATAACGGTCCAGAACCTTCGAAGTTTCCAACGGGGTAAGGATACAAACTCGCTATTTTTAGCGAGTCTTGCCGGAGAAGCGGTTGACCGCCAAATTTTCCCCAGAGCTTCGGAATAGTAAAATAAGCATTCCTGGTCGAGCTCAACTCAAGATTGCGTATGGATTTCAAGATATTGAAGTTTCGAGTTTGTGAGGGTTCATCCCCTGATTGTGTGTATTTCGTGATAATGGATCATTCGGGGGCACGATTGGAAACGATTGCCTTGAAATGTCACGATCGGCTTCGTCTAGATGCTTTATGTCGTGAAACCGAAACATTTCTGGAAATGAGCGGAAGCATTTGTTTGAAGATTTGACGCTTAGTTTCAGCCTGGTGCAGGAGCATCCAGGGGTGTAAGGGGCAATCTTGCGTCGCCCAAAATTGATGCATTTTGTTTTCACTTCTTTCCAAGATTTGCGCTTTCGGACACCCATTTGCTTGAATAACGGTCCAGAACCTTCGAAGTTTCCAACGGGGTAAGGATACAAACTCGCTATTTTTAGCGAGTCTTGCCGGAGAAGCGGTTGACCGCCAAATTTTCCCCAGAGCTTCGGAATAGTAAAATAAGCATTCCTGGTCGAGCTCAACTCAAGATTGCGTATGGATTTCAAGATATTGAAGTTTCGAGTTTGTGAGGGTTCATCCCCTGATTGTGTGTATTTCGTGATAATGGATCATTCGGGGGCACGATTGGAAACGATTGCCTTGAAATGTCACGATCGGCTTCGTCTAGATGCTTTATGTCGTGAAACCGAAACATTTCTGGAAATGAGCGGAAGCATTTGTTTGAAGATTTGACGCTTAGTTTCAGCCTGGTGCAGGAGCATCCAGGGGTGTAAGGGGCAATCTTGCGTCGCCCAAAATTGATGCATTTTGTTTTCACTTCTTTCCAAGATTTGCGCTTTCGGACACCCATTTGCTTGAATAACGGTCCAGAACCTTCGAAGTTTCCAACGGGGTAAGGATACAAACTCGCTATTTTTAGCGAGTCTTGCCGGAGAAGCGGTTGACCGCCAAATTTTCCCCAGAGCTTCGGAATAGTAAAATAAGCATTCCTGGTCGAGCTCAACTCAAGATTGCGTATGGATTTCAAGATATTGAAGTTTCGAGTTTGTGAGGGTTCATCCCCTGATTGTGTGTATTTCGTGATAATGGATCATTCGGGGGCACGATTGGAAACGATTGCCTTGAAATGTCACGATCGGCTTCGTCTAGATGCTTTATGTCGTGAAACCGAAACATTTCTGGAAATGAGTGGAAGCATTTGTTTGAAGATTTGACGCTTAGTTTCAGCCTGGTGCAGGAGCATCCAGGGGTGTAAGGGGCAATCTTGCGTCGCCCAAAATTGATGCATTTTGTTTTCACTTCTTTCCAAGATTTGCGCTTTCGGACACCCATTTGCTTGAATAACGGTCCAGAACCTTCGAAGTTTCCAACGGGGTAAGGATACAAACTCGCTATTTTTAGCGAGTCTTGCCGGAGAAGCGGTTGACCGCCAAATTTTCCCCAGAGCTTCGGAATAGTAAAATAAGCATTCCTGGTCGAGCTCAACTCAAGATTGCGTATGGATTTCAAGATATTGAAGTTTCGAGTTTGTGAGGGTTCATCCCCTGATTGTGTGTATTTCGTGATAATGGATCATTCGGGGGCACGATTGGAAACGATTGCCTTGAAATGTCACGATCGGCTTCGTCTAGATGCTTTATGTCGTGAAACCGAAACATTTCTGGAAATGAGCGGAAGCATTTGTTTGAAGATTTGACGCTTAGTTTCAGCCTGGTGCAGGAGCATCCAGGGGTGTAAGGGGCAATCTTGCGTCGCCCAAAATTGATGCATTTTGTTTTCACTTCTTTCCAAGATTTGCGCTTTCGGACACCCATTTGCTTGAATAACGGTCCAGAACCTTCGAAGTTTCCAACGGGGTAAGGATACAAACTCGCTATTTTTAGCGAGTCTTGCCGGAGAAGCGGTTGACCGCCAAATTTTCCCCAGAGCTTCGGAATAGTAAAATAAGCATTCCTGGTCGAGCTCAACTCAAGATTGCGTATGGATTTCAAGATATTGAAGTTTCGAGTTTGTGAGGGTTCATCCCCTGATTGTGTGTATTTCGTGATAATGGATCATTCGGGGGCACGATTGGAAACGATTGCCTTGAAATGTCACGATCGGCTTCGTCTAGATGCTTTATGTCGTGAAACCGAAACATTTCTGGAAATGAGCGGAAGCATTTGTTTGAAGATTTGACGCTTAGTTTCAGCCTGGTGCAGGAGCATCCAGGGGTGTAAGGGGCAATCTTGCGTCGCCCAAAATTGATGCATTTTGTTTTCACTTCTTTCCAAGATTTGCGCTTTCGGACACCCATTTGCTTGAATAACGGTCCAGAACCTTCGAAGTTTCCAACGGGGTAAGGATACAAACTCGCTATTTTTAGCGAGTCTTGCCGGAGAAGCGGTTGACCGCCAAATTTTCCCCAGAGCTTCGGAATAGTAAAATAAGCATTCCTGGTCGAGCTCAACTCAAGATTGCGTATGGATTTCAAGATATTGAAGTTTCGAGTTTGTGAGGGTTCATCCCCTGATTGTGTGTATTTCGTGATAATGGATCATTCGGGGGCACGATTGGAAACGATTGCCTTGAAATGTCACGATCGGCTTCGTCTAGATGCTTTATGTCGTGAAACCGAAACATTTCTGGAAATGAGCGGAAGCATTTGTTTGAAGATTTGACGCTTAGTTTCAGCCTGGTGCAGGAGCATCCAGGGGTGTAAGGGGCAATCTTGCGTCGCCCAAAATTGATGCATTTTGTTTTCACTTCTTTCCAAGATTTGCGCTTTCGGACACCCATTTGCTTGAATAACGGTCCAGAACCTTCGAAGTTTCCAACGGGGTAAGGATACAAACTCGCTATTTTTAGCGAGTCTTGCCGGAGAAGCGGTTGACCGCCAAATTTTCCCCAGAGCTTCGGAATAGTAAAATAAGCATTCCTGGTCGAGCTCAACTCAAGATTGCGTATGGATTTCAAGATATTGAAGTTTCGAGTTTGTGAGGGTTCATCCCCTGATTGTGTGTATTTCGTGATAATGGATCATTCGGGGGCACGATTGGAAACGATTGCCTTGAAATGTCACGATCGGCTTCGTCTAGATGCTTTATGTCGTGAAACCGAAACATTTCTGGAAATGAGCGGAAGCATTTGTTTGAAGATTTGACGCTTAGTTTCAGCCTGGTGCAGGAGCATCCAGGGGTGTAAGGGGCAATCTTGCGTCGCCCAAAATTGATGCATTTTGTTTTCACTTCTTTCCAAGATTTGCGCTTTCGGACACCCATTTGCTTGAATAACGGTCCAGAACCTTCGAAGTTTCCAACGGGGTAAGGATACAAACTCGCTATTTTTAGCGAGTCTTGCCGGAGAAGCGGTTGACCGCCAAATTTTCCCCAGAGCTTCGGAATAGTAAAATAAGCATTCCTGATCGAGCTCAACTCAAGATTGCGTATGGATTTCAAGATATTGAAGTTTCGAGTTTGTGAGGGTTCATCCCCTGATTGTGTGTATTTCGTGATAATGGATCATTCGGGGGCACGATTGGAAACGATTGCCTTGAAATGTCACGATCGGCTTCGTCTAGATGCTTTATGTCGTGAAACCGAAACATTTCTGGAAATGAGCGGAAGCATTTGTTTGAAGATTTGACGCTTAGTTTCAGCCTGGTGCAGGAGCATCCAGGGGTGTAAGGGGCAATCTTGCGTCGCCCAAAATTGATGCATTTTGTTTTCACTTCTTTCCAAGATTTGCGCTTTCAGACACCCATTTGCTTGAATAACGGTCCAGAACCTTCGAAGTTTCCAACGGGGTAAGGATACAAACTCGCTATTTTTAGCGAGTCTTGCCGGAGAAGCGGTTGACCGCCAAATTTTCCCCAGAGCTTCGGAATAGTAAAATAAGCATTCCTGGTCGAGCTCAACTCAAGATTGCGTATGGATTTCAAGATATTGAAGTTTCGAGTTTGTGAGGGTTCATCCCCTGATTGTGTGTATTTCGTGATAATGGATCATTCGGGGGCACGATTGGAAACGATTGCCTTGAAATGTCACGATCGGCTTCGTCTAGATGCTTTATGTCGTGAAACCGAAACATTTCTGGAAATGAGCGGAAGCATTTGTTTGAAGATTTGACGCTTAGTTTCAGCCTGGTGCAGGAGCATCCAGGGGTGTAAGGGGCAATCTTGCGTCGCCCAAAATTGATGCATTTTGTTTTCACTTCTTTCCAAGATTTGCGCTTTCGGACACCCATTTGCTTGAATAACGGTCCAGAACCTTCGAAGTTTCCAACGGGGTAAGGATACAAACTCGCTATTTTTAGCGAGTCTTGCCGGAGAAGCGGTTGACCGCCAAATTTTCCCCAGAGCTTCGGAATAGTAAAATAAGCATTCCTGGTCGAGCTCAACTCAAGATTGCGTATGGATTTCAAGATATTGAAGTTTCGAGTTTGTGAGGGTTCATCCCCTGATTGTGTGTATTTCGTGATAATGGATCATTCGGGGGCACGATTGGAAACGATTGCCTTGAAATGTCACGATCGGCTTCGTCTAGATGCTTTATGTCGTGAAACCGAAACATTTCTGGAAATGAGCGGAAGCATTTGTTTGAAGATTTGACGCTTAGTTTCAGCCTGGTGCAGGAGCATCCAGGGGTGTAAGGGGCAATCTTGCGTCGCCCAAAATTGATGCATTTTGTTTTCACTTCTTTCCAAGATTTGCGCTTTCGGACACCCATTTGCTTGAATAACGGTCCAGAACCTTCGAAGTTTCCAACGGGGTAAGGATACAAACTCGCTATTTTTAGCGAGTCTTGCCGGAGAAGCGGTTGACCGCCAAATTTTCCCCAGAGCTTCGGAATAGTAAAATAAGCATTCCTGGTCGAGCTCAACTCAAGATTGCGTATGGATTTCAAGATATTGAAGTTTCGAGTTTGTGAGGGTTCATCCCCTGATTGTGTGTATTTCGTGATAATGGATCATTCGGGGGCACGATTGGAAACGATTGCCTTGAAATGTCACGATCGGCTTCGTCTAGATGCTTTATGTCGTGAAACCGAAACATTGAGCATGAGCGGAAGCATTTGTTTGAAGATTTGACGCTTAGTTTCAGCCTGGTGCAGGAGCATCCAGGGGTGTAAGGGGCAATCTTGCGTCGCCCAAAATTGATGCATTTTGTTTTCACTTCTTTCCAAGATTTGCGCTTTCGGACACCCATTTGCTTGAATAACGGTCCAGAACCTTCGAAGTTTCCAACGGGGTAAGGATACAAACTCGCTATTTTTAGCGAGTCTTGCCGGAGAAGCGGTTGACCGCCAAATTTTCCCCAGAGCTTCGGAATAGTAAAATAAGCATTCCTGGTCGAGCTCAACTCAAGATTGCGTATGGATTTCAAGATATTGAAGTTTCGAGTTTGTGAGGGTTCATCCCCTGATTGTGTGTATTTCGTGATAATGGATCATTCGGGGGCACGATTGGAAACGATTGCCTTGAAATGTCACGATCGGCTTCGTCTAGATGCTTTATGTCGTGAAACCGAAACATTTCTGGAAATGAGCGGAAGCATTTGTTTGAAGATTTGACGCTTAGTTTCAGCCTGGTGCAGGAGCATCCAGGGGTGTAAGGGGCAATCTTGCGTCGCCCAAAATTGATGCATTTTGTTTTCACTTCTTTCCAAGATTTGCGCTTTCGGACACCCATTTGCTTGAATAACGGTCCAGAACCTTCGAAGTTTCCAACGGGGTAAGGATACAAACTCGCTATTTTTAGCGAGTCTTGCCGGAGAAGCGGTTGACCGCCAAATTTTCCCCAGAGCTTCGGAATAGTAAAATAAGCATTCCTGGTCGAGCTCAACTCAAGATTGCGTATGGATTTCAAGATATTGAAGTTTCGAGTTTGTGAGGGTTCATCCCCTGATTGTGTGTATTTCGTGATAATGGATCATTCGGGGGCACGATTGGAAACGATTGCCTTGAAATGTCACGATCGGCTTCGTCTAGATGCTTTATGTCGTGAAACCGAAACATTTCTGGAAATGAGCGGAAGCATTTGTTTGAAGATTTGACGCTTAGTTTCAGCCTGGTGCAGGAGCATCCAGGGGTGTAAGGGGCAATCTTGCGTCGCCCAAAATTGATGCATTTTGTTTTCACTTCTTTCCAAGATTTGCGCTTTCGGACACCCATTTGCTTGAATAACGGTCCAGAACCTTCGAAGTTTCCAACGGGGTAAGGATACAAACTCGCTATTTTTAGCGAGTCTTGCCGGAGAAGCGGTTGACCGCCAAATTTTCCCCAGAGCTTCGGAATAGTAAAATAAGCATTCCTGGTCGAGCTCAACTCAAGATTGCGTATGGATTTCAAGATATTGAAGTTTCGAGTTTGTGAGGGTTCATCCCCTGATTGTGTGTATTTCGTGATAATGGATCATTCGGGGGCACGATTGGAAACGATTGCCTTGAAATGTCACGATCGGCTTCGTCTAGATGCTTTATGTCGTGAAACCGAAACATTTCTGGAAATGAGCGGAAGCATTTGTTTGAAGATTTGACGCTTAGTTTCAGCCTGGTGCAGGAGCATCCAGGGGTGTAAGGGGCAATCTTGCGTCGCCCAAAATTGATGCATTTTGTTTTCACTTCTTTCCAAGATTTGCGCTTTCGGACACCCATTTGCTTGAATAACGGTCCAGAACCTTCGAAGTTTCCAACGGGGTAAGGATACAAACTCGCTATTTTTAGCGAGTCTTGCCGGAGAAGCGGTTGACCGCCAAATTTTCCCCAGAGCTTCGGAATAGTAAAATAAGCATTCCTGGTCGAGCTCAACTCAAGATTGCGTATGGATTTCAAGATATTGAAGTTTCGAGTTTGTGAGGGTTCATCCCCTGATTGTGTGTATTTCGTGATAATGGATCATTCGGGGGCACGATTGGAAACGATTGCCTTGAAATGTCACGATCGGCTTCGTCTAGATGCTTTATGTCGTGAAACCGAAACATTTCTGGAAATGAGCGGAAGCATTTGTTTGAAGATTTGACGCTTAGTTTCAGCCTGGTGCAGGAGCATCCAGGGGTGTAAGGGGCAATCTTGCGTCGCCCAAAATTGATGCATTTTGTTTTCACTTCTTTCCAAGATTTGCGCTTTCGGACACCCATTTGCTTGAATAACGGTCCAGAACCTTCGAAGTTTCCAACGGGGTAAGGATACAAACTCGCTATTTTTAGCGAGTCTTGCCGGAGAAGCGGTTGACCGCCAAATTTTCCCCAGAGCTTCGGAATAGTAAAATAAGCATTCCTGGTCGAGCTCAACTCAAGATTGCGTATGGATTTCAAGATATTGAAGTTTCGAGTTTGTGAGGGTTCATCCCCTGATTGTGTGTATTTCGTGATAATGGATCATTCGGGGGCACGATTGGAAACGATTGCCTTGAAATGTCACGATCGGCTTCGTCTAGATGCTTTATGTCGTGAAACCGAAACATTTCTGGAAATGAGCGGAAGCATTTGTTTGAAGATTTGACGCTTAGTTTCAGCCTGGTGCAGGAGCATCCAGGGGTGTAAGGGGCAATCTTGCGTCGCCCAAAATTGATGCATTTTGTTTTCACTTCTTTCCAAGATTTGCGCTTTCGGACACCCATTTGCTTGAATAACGGTCCAGAACCTTCGAAGTTTCCAACGGGGTAAGGATACAAACTCGCTATTTTTAGCGAGTCTTGCCGGAGAAGCGGTTGACCGCCAAATTTTCCCCAGAGCTTCGGAATAGTAAAATAAGCATTCCTGGTCGAGCTCAACTCAAGATTGCGTATGGATTTCAAGATATTGAAGTTTCGAGTTTGTGAGGGTTCATCCCCTGATTGTGTGTATTTCGTGATAATGGATCATTCGGGGGCACGATTGGAAACGATTGCCTTGAAATGTCACGATCGGCTTCGTCTAGATGCTTTATGTCGTGAAACCGAAACATTTCTGGAAATGAGCGGAAGCATTTGTTTGAAGATTTGACGCTTAGTTTCAGCCTGGTGCAGGAGCATCCAGGGGTGTAAGGGGCAATCTTGCGTCGCCCAAAATTGATGCATTTTGTTTTCACTTCTTTCCAAGATTTGCGCTTTCGGACACCCATTTGCTTGAATAACGGTCCAGAACCTTCGAAGTTTCCAACGGGGTAAGGATACAAACTCGCTATTTTTAGCGAGTCTTGCCGGAGAAGCGGTTGACCGCCAAATTTTCCCCAGAGCTTCGGAATAGTAAAATAAGCATTCCTGGTCGAGCTCAACTCAAGATTGCGTATGGATTTCAAGATATTGAAGTTTCGAGTTTGTGAGGGTTCATCCCCTGATTGTGTGTATTTCGTGATAATGGATCATTCGGGGGCACGATTGGAAACGATTGCCTTGAAATGTCACGATCGGCTTCGTCTAGATGCTTTATGTCGTGAAACCGAAACATTTCTGGAAATGAGCGGAAGCATTTGTTTGAAGATTTGACGCTTAGTTTCAGCCTGGTGCAGGAGCATCCAGGGGTGTAAGGGGCAATCTTGCGTCGCCCAAAATTGATGCATTTTGTTTTCACTTCTTTCCAAGATTTGCGCTTTCGGACACCCATTTGCTTGAATAACGGTCCAGAACCTTCGAAGTTTCCAACGGGGTAAGGATACAAACTCGCTATTTTTAGCGAGTCTTGCCGGAGAAGCGGTTGACTGCCAAATTTTCCCCAGAGCTTCGGAATAGTAAAATAAGCATTCCTGGTCGAGCTCAACTCAAGATTGCGTATGGATTTCAAGATATTGAAGTTTCGAGTTTGTGAGGGTTCATCCCCTGATTGTGTGTATTTCGTGATAATGGATCATTCGGGGGCACGATTGGAAACGATTGCCTTGAAATGTCACGATCGGCTTCGTCTAGATGCTTTATGTCGTGAAACCGAAACATTGAGCATGAGCGGAAGCATTTGTTTGAAGATTTGACGCTTAGTTTCAGCCTGGTGCAGGAGCATCCAGGGGTGTAAGGGGCAATCTTGCGTCGCCCAAAATTGATGCATTTTGTTTTCACTTCTTTCCAAGATTTGCGCTTTCGGACACCCATTTGCTTGAATAACGGTCCAGAACCTTCGAAGTTTCCAACGGGGTAAGGATACAAACTCGCTATTTTTAGCGAGTCTTGCCGGAGAAGCGGTTGACCGCCAAATTTTCCCCAGAGCTTCGGAATAGTAAAATAAGCATTCCTGGTCGAGCTCAACTCAAGATTGCGTATGGATTTCAAGATATTGAAGTTTCGAGTTTGTGAGGGTTCATCCCCTGATTGTGTGTATTTCGTGATAATGGATCATTCGGGGGCACGATTGGAAACGATTGCCTTGAAATGTCACGATCGGCTTCGTCTAGATGCTTTATGTCGTGAAACCGAAACATTTCTGGAAATGAGCGGAAGCATTTGTTTGAAGATTTGACGCTTAGTTTCAGCCTGGTGCAGGAGCATCCAGGGGTGTAAGGGGCAATCTTGCGTCGCCCAAAATTGATGCATTTTGTTTTCACTTCTTTCCAAGATTTGCGCTTTCGGACACCCATTTGCTTGAATAACGGTCCAGAACCTTCGAAGTTTCCAACGGGGTAAGGATACAAACTCGCTATTTTTAGCGAGTCTTGCCGGAGAAGCGGTTGACCGCCAAATTTTCCCCAGAGCTTCGGAATAGTAAAATAAGCATTCCTGGTCGAGCTCAACTCAAGATTGCGTATGGATTTCAAGATATTGAAGTTTCGAGTTTGTGAGGGTTCATCCCCTGATTGTGTGTATTTCGTGATAATGGATCATTCGGGGGCACGATTGGAAACGATTGCCTTGAAATGTCACGATCGGCTTCGTCTAGATGCTTTATGTCGTGAAACCGAAACATTGAGCATGAGCGGAAGCATTTGTTTGAAGATTTGACGCTTAGTTTCAGCCTGGTGCAGGAGCATCCAGGGGTGTAAGGGGCAATCTTGCGTCGCCCAAAATTGATGCATTTTGTTTTCACTTCTTTCCAAGATTTGCGCTTTCGGACACCCATTTGCTTGAATAACGGTCCAGAACCTTCGAAGTTTCCAACGGGGTAAGGATACAAACTCGCTATTTTTAGCGAGTCTTGCCGGAGAAGCGGTTGACCGCCAAATTTTCCCCAGAGCTTCGGAATAGTAAAATAAGCATTCCTGGTCGAGCTCAACTCAAGATTGCGTATGGATTTCAAGATATTGAAGTTTCGAGTTTGTGAGGGTTCATCCCCTGATTGTGTGTATTTCGTGATAATGGATCATTCGGGGGCACGATTGGAAACGATTGCCTTGAAATGTCACGATCGGCTTCGTCTAGATGCTTTATGTCGTGAAACCGAAACATTGAGCATGAGCGGAAGCATTTGTTTGAAGATTTGACGCTTAGTTTCAGCCTGGTGCAGGAGCATCCAGGGGTGTAAGGGGCAATCTTGCGTCGCCCAAAATTGATGCATTTTGTTTTCACTTCTTTCCAAGATTTGCGCTTTCGGACACCCATTTGCTTGAATAACGGTCCAGAACCTTCGAAGTTTCCAACGGGGTAAGGATACAAACTCGCTATTTTTAGCGAGTCTTGCCGGAGAAGCGGTTGACCGCCAAATTTTCCCCAGAGCTTCGGAATAGTAAAATAAGCATTCCTGGTCGAGCTCAACTCAAGATTGCGTATGGATTTCAAGATATTGAAGTTTCGAGTTTGTGAGGGTTCATCCCCTGATTGTGTGTATTTCGTGATAATGGATCATTCGGGGGCACGATTGGAAACGATTGCCTTGAAATGTCACGATCGGCTTCGTCTAGATGCTTTATGTCGTGAAACCGAAACATTTCTGGAAATGAGCGGAAGCATTTGTTTGAAGATTTGACGCTTAGTTTCAGCCTGGTGCAGGAGCATCCAGGGGTGTAAGGGGCAATCTTGCGTCGCCCAAAATTGATGCATTTTGTTTTCACTTCTTTCCAAGATTTGCGCTTTCGGACACCCATTTGCTTGAATAACGGTCCAGAACCTTCGAAGTTTCCAACGGGGTAAGGATACAAACTCGCTATTTTTAGCGAGTCTTGCCGGAGAAGCGGTTGACCGCCAAATTTTCCCCAGAGCTTCGGAATAGTAAAATAAGCATTCCTGGTCGAGCTCAACTCAAGATTGCGTATGGATTTCAAGATATTGAAGTTTCGAGTTTGTGAGGGTTCATCCCCTGATTGTGTGTATTTCGTGATAATGGATCATTCGGGGGCACGATTGGAAACGATTGCCTTGAAATGTCACGATCGGCTTCGTCTAGATGCTTTATGTCGTGAAACCGAAACATTTCTGGAAATGAGCGGAAGCATTTGTTTGAAGATTTGACGCTTAGTTTCAGCCTGGTGCAGGAGCATCCAGGGGTGTAAGGGGCAATCTTGCGTCGCCCAAAATTGATGCATTTTGTTTTCACTTCTTTCCAAGATTTGCGCTTTCGGACACCCATTTGCTTGAATAACGGTCCAGAACCTTCGAAGTTTCCAACGGGGTAAGGATACAAACTCGCTATTTTTAGCGAGTCTTGCCGGAGAAGCGGTTGACCGCCAAATTTTCCCCAGAGCTTCGGAATAGTAAAATAAGCATTCCTGGTCGAGCTCAACTCAAGATTGCGTATGGATTTCAAGATATTGAAGTTTCGAGTTTGTGAGGGTTCATCCCCTGATTGTGTGTATTTCGTGATAATGGATCATTCGGGGGCACGATTGGAAACGATTGCCTTGAAATGTCACGATCGGCTTCGTCTAGATGCTTTATGTCGTGAAACCGAAACATTGAGCATGAGCGGAAGCATTTGTTTGAAGATTTGACGCTTAGTTTCAGCCTGGTGCAGGAGCATCCAGGGGTGTAAGGGGCAATCTTGCGTCGCCCAAAATTGATGCATTTTGTTTTCACTTCTTTCCAAGATTTGCGCTTTCGGACACCCATTTGCTTGAATAACGGTCCAGAACCTTCGAAGTTTCCAACGGGGTAAGGATACAAACTCGCTATTTTTAGCGAGTCTTGCCGGAGAAGCGGTTGACCGCCAAATTTTCCCCAGAGCTTCGGAATAGTAAAATAAGCATTCCTGGTCGAGCTCAACTCAAGATTGCGTATGGATTTCAAGATATTGAAGTTTCGAGTTTGTGAGGGTTCATCCCCTGATTGTGTGTATTTCGTGATAATGGATCATTCGGGGGCACGATTGGAAACGATTGCCTTGAAATGTCACGATCGGCTTCGTCTAGATGCTTTATGTCGTGAAACCGAAACATTTCTGGAAATGAGCGGAAGCATTTGTTTGAAGATTTGACGCTTAGTTTCAGCCTGGTGCAGGAGCATCCAGGGGTGTAAGGGGCAATCTTGCGTCGCCCAAAATTGATGCATTTTGTTTTCACTTCTTTCCAAGATTTGCGCTTTCGGACACCCATTTGCTTGAATAACGGTCCAGAACCTTCGAAGTTTCCAACGGGGTAAGGATACAAACTCGCTATTTTTAGCGAGTCTTGCCGGAGAAGCGGTTGACCGCCAAATTTTCCCCAGAGCTTCGGAATAGTAAAATAAGCATTCCTGGTCGAGCTCAACTCAAGATTGCGTATGGATTTCAAGATATTGAAGTTTCGAGTTTGTGAGGGTTCATCCCCTGATTGTGTGTATTTCGTGATAATGGATCATTCGGGGGCACGATTGGAAACGATTGCCTTGAAATGTCACGATCGGCTTCGTCTAGATGCTTTATGTCGTGAAACCGAAACATTTCTGGAAATGAGCGGAAGCATTTGTTTGAAGATTTGACGCTTAGTTTCAGCCTGGTGCAGGAGCATCCAGGGGTGTAAGGGGCAATCTTGCGTCGCCCAAAATTGATGCATTTTGTTTTCACTTCTTTCCAAGATTTGCGCTTTCGGACACCCATTTGCTTGAATAACGGTCCAGAACCTTCGAAGTTTCCAACGGGGTAAGGATACAAACTCGCTATTTTTAGCGAGTCTTGCCGGAGAAGCGGTTGACCGCCAAATTTTCCCCAGAGCTTCGGAATAGTAAAATAAGCATTCCTGGTCGAGCTCAACTCAAGATTGCGTATGGATTTCAAGATATTGAAGTTTCGAGTTTGTGAGGGTTCATCCCCTGATTGTGTGTATTTCGTGATAATGGATCATTCGGGGGCACGATTGGAAACGATTGCCTTGAAATGTCACGATCGGCTTCGTCTAGATGCTTTATGTCGTGAAACCGAAACATTGAGCATGAGCGGAAGCATTTGTTTGAAGATTTGACGCTTAGTTTCAGCCTGGTGCAGGAGCATCCAGGGGTGTAAGGGGCAATCTTGCGTCGCCCAAAATTGATGCATTTTGTTTTCACTTCTTTCCAAGATTTGCGCTTTCGGACACCCATTTGCTTGAATAACGGTCCAGAACCTTCGAAGTTTCCAACGGGGTAAGGATACAAACTCGCTATTTTTAGCGAGTCTTGCCGGAGAAGCGGTTGACCGCCAAATTTTCCCCAGAGCTTCGGAATAGTAAAATAAGCATTCCTGGTCGAGCTCAACTCAAGATTGCGTATGGATTTCAAGATATTGAAGTTTCGAGTTTGTGAGGGTTCATCCCCTGATTGTGTGTATTTCGTGATAATGGATCATTCGGGGGCACGATTGGAAACGATTGCCTTGAAATGTCACGATCGGCTTCGTCTAGATGCTTTATGTCGTGAAACCGAAACATTTCTGGAAATGAGCGGAAGCATTTGTTTGAAGATTTGACGCTTAGTTTCAGCCTGGTGCAGGAGCATCCAGGGGTGTAAGGGGCAATCTTGCGTCGCCCAAAATTGATGCATTTTGTTTTCACTTCTTTCCAAGATTTGCGCTTTCGGACACCCATTTGCTTGAATAACGGTCCAGAACCTTCGAAGTTTCCAACGGGGTAAGGATACAAACTCGCTATTTTTAGCGAGTCTTGCCGGAGAAGCGGTTGACCGCCAAATTTTCCCCAGAGCTTCGGAATAGTAAAATAAGCATTCCTGGTCGAGCTCAACTCAAGATTGCGTATGGATTTCAAGATATTGAAGTTTCGAGTTTGTGAGGGTTCATCCCCTGATTGTGTGTATTTCGTGATAATGGATCATTCGGGGGCACGATTGGAAACGATTGCCTTGAAATGTCACGATCGGCTTCGTCTAGATGCTTTATGTCGTGAAACCGAAACATTGAGCATGAGCGGAAGCATTTGTTTGAAGATTTGACGCTTAGTTTCAGCCTGGTGCAGGAGCATCCAGGGGTGTAAGGGGCAATCTTGCGTCGCCCAAAATTGATGCATTTTGTTTTCACTTCTTTCCAAGATTTGCGCTTTCGGACACCCATTTGCTTGAATAACGGTCCAGAACCTTCGAAGTTTCCAACGGGGTAAGGATACAAACTCGCTATTTTTAGCGAGTCTTGCCGGAGAAGCGGTTGACCGCCAAATTTTCCCCAGAGCTTCGGAATAGTAAAATAAGCATTCCTGGTCGAGCTCAACTCAAGATTGCGTATGGATTTCAAGATATTGAAGTTTCGAGTTTGTGAGGGTTCATCCCCTGATTGTGTGTATTTCGTGATAATGGATCATTCGGGGGCACGATTGGAAACGATTGCCTTGAAATGTCACGATCGGCTTCGTCTAGATGCTTTATGTCGTGAAACCGAAACATTTCTGGAAATGAGCGGAAGCATTTGTTTGAAGATTTGACGCTTAGTTTCAGCCTGGTGCAGGAGCATCCAGGGGTGTAAGGGGCAATCTTGCGTCGCCCAAAATTGATGCATTTTGTTTTCACTTCTTTCCAAGATTTGCGCTTTTGGACACCCATTTGCTTGAATAACGGTCCAGAACCTTCGAAGTTTCCAACGGGGTAAGGATACAAACTCGCTATTTTTAGCGAGTCTTGCCGGAGAAGCAGTTGACCGCCAAATTTTCCCCAGAGCTTCGGAATAGTAAAATAAGCATTCCTGGTCGAGCTCAACTCAAGATTGCGTATGGATTTCAAGATATTGAAGTTTCGAGTTTGTGAGGGTTCATCCCCTGATTGTGTGTATTTCGTGATAATGGATCATTCGGGGGCACGATTGGAAACGATTGCCTTGAAATGTCACGATCGGCTTCGTCTAGATGCTTTATGTCGTGAAACCGAAACATTGAGCATGAGCGGAAGCATTTGTTTGAAGATTTGACGCTTAGTTTCAGCCTGGTGCAGGAGCATCCAGGGGTGTAAGGGGCAATCTTGCGTCGCCCAAAATTGATGCATTTTGTTTTCACTTCTTTCCAAGATTTGCGCTTTCGGACACCCATTTGCTTGAATAACGATCCAGAACCTTCGAAGTTTCCAACGGGGTAAGGATACAAACTCGCTATTTTTAGCGAGTCTTGCCGGAGAAGCGGTTGACCGCCAAATTTTCCCCAGAGCTTCGGAATAGTAAAATAAGCATTCCTGGTCGAGCTCAACTCAAGATTGCGTATGGATTTCAAGATATTGAAGTTTCGAGTTTGTGAGGGTTCATCCCCTGATTGTGTGTATTTCGTGATAATGGATCATTCGGGGGCACGATTGGAAACGATTGCCTTGAAATGTCACGATCGGCTTCGTCTAGATGCTTTATGTCGTGAAACCGAAACATTTCTGGAAATGAGCGGAAGCATTTGTTTGAAGATTTGACGCTTAGTTTCAGCCTGGTGCAGGAGCATCCAGGGGTGTAAGGGGCAATCTTGCGTCGCCCAAAATTGATGCATTTTGTTTTCACTTCTTTCCAAGATTTGCGCTTTCGGACACCCATTTGCTTGAATAACGGTCCAGAACCTTCGAAGTTTCCAACGGGGTAAGGATACAAACTCGCTATTTTTAGCGAGTCTTGCCGGAGAAGCGGTTGACCGCCAAATTTTCCCCAGAGCTTCGGAATAGTAAAATAAGCATTCCTGGTCGAGCTCAACTCAAGATTGCGTATGGATTTCAAGATATTGAAGTTTCGAGTTTGTGAGGGTTCATCCCCTGATTGTGTGTATTTCGTGATAATGGATCATTCGGGGGCATGATTGGAAACGATTGCCTTGAAATGTCACGATCGGCTTCGTCTAGATGCTTTATGTCGTGAAACCGAAACATTGAGCATGAGCGGAAGCATTTGTTTGAAGATTTGACGCTTAGTTTCAGCCTGGTGCAGGAGCATCCAGGGGTGTAAGGGGCAATCTTGCGTCGCCCAAAATTGATGCATTTTGTTTTCACTTCTTTCCAAGATTTGCGCTTTCGGACACCCATTTGCTTGAATAACGGTCCAGAACCTTCGAAGTTTCCAACGGGGTAAGGATACAAACTCGCTATTTTTAGCGAGTCTTGCCGGAGAAGCGGTTGACCGCCAAATTTTCCCCAGAGCTTCGGAATAGTAAAATAAGCATTCCTGGTCGAGCTCAACTCAAGATTGCGTATGGATTTCAAGATATTGAAGTTTCGAGTTTGTGAGGGTTCATCCCCTGATTGTGTGTATTTCGTGATAATGGATCATTCGGGGGCACGATTGGAAACGATTGCCTTGAAATGTCACGATCGGCTTCGTCTAGATGCTTTATGTCGTGAAACCGAAACATTTCTGGAAATGAGCGGAAGCATTTGTTTGAAGATTTGACGCTTAGTTTCAGCCTGGTGCAGGAGCATCCAGGGGTGTAAGGGGCAATCTTGCGTCGCCCAAAATTGATGCATTTTGTTTTCACTTCTTTCCAAGATTTGCGCTTTCGGACACCCATTTGCTTGAATAACGGTCCAGAACCTTCGAAGTTTCCAACGGGGTAAGGATACAAACTCGCTATTTTTAGCGAGTCTTGCCGGAGAAGCGGTTGACCGCCAAATTTTCCCCAGAGCTTCGGAATAGTAAAATAAGCATTCCTGGTCGAGCTCAACTCAAGATTGCGTATGGATTTCAAGATATTGAAGTTTCGAGTTTGTGAGGGTTCATCCCCTGATTGTGTGTATTTCGTGATAATGGATCATTCGGGGGCACGATTGGAAACGATTGCCTTGAAATGTCACGATCGGCTTCGTCTAGATGCTTTATGTCGTGAAACCGAAACATTTCTGGAAATGAGCGGAAGCATTTGTTTGAAGATTTGACGCTTAGTTTCAGCCTGGTGCAGGAGCATCCAGGGGTGTAAGGGGCAATCTTGCGTCGCCCAAAATTGATGCATTTTGTTTTCACTTCTTTCCAAGATTTGCGCTTTCGGACACCCATTTGCTTGAATAACGGTCCAGAACCTTCGAAGTTTCCAACGGGGTAAGGATACAAACTCGCTATTTTTAGCGAGTCTTGCCGGAGAAGCGGTTGACCGCCAAATTTTCCCCAGAGCTTCGGAATAGTAAAATAAGCATTCCTGGTCGAGCTCAACTCAAGATTGCGTATGGATTTCAAGATATTGAAGTTTCGAGTTTGTGAGGGTTCATCCCCTGATTGTGTGTATTTCGTGATAATGGATCATTCGGGGGCACGATTGGAAACGATTGCCTTGAAATGTCACGATCGGCTTCGTCTAGATGCTTTATGTCGTGAAACCGAAACATTTCTGGAAATGAGCGGAAGCATTTGTTTGAAGATTTGACGCTTAGTTTCAGCCTGGTGCAGGAGCATCCAGGGGTGTAAGGGGCAATCTTGCGTCGCCCAAAATTGATGCATTTTGTTTTCACTTCTTTCCAAGATTTGCGCTTTCGGACACCCATTTGCTTGAATAACGGTCCAGAACCTTCGAAGTTTCCAACGGGGTAAGGATACAAACTCGCTATTTTTAGCGAGTCTTGCCGGAGAAGCGGTTGACCGCCAAATTTTCCCCAGAGCTTCGGAATAGTAAAATAAGCATTCCTGGTCGAGCTCAACTCAAGATTGCGTATGGATTTCAAGATATTGAAGTTTCGAGTTTGTGAGGGTTCATCCCCTGATTGTGTGTATTTCGTGATAATGGATCATTCGGGGGCACGATTGGAAACGATTGCCTTGAAATGTCACGATCGGCTTCGTCTAGATGCTTTATGTCGTGAAACCGAAACATTGAGCATGAGCGGAAGCATTTGTTTGAAGATTTGACGCTTAGTTTCAGCCTGGTGCAGGAGCATCCAGGGGTGTAAGGGGCAATCTTGCGTCGCCCAAAATTGATGCATTTTGTTTTCACTTCTTTCCAAGATTTGCGCTTTCGGACACCCATTTGCTTGAATAACGGTCCAGAACCTTCGAAGTTTCCAACGGGGTAAGGATACAAACTCGCTATTTTTAGCGAGTCTTGCCGGAGAAGCGGTTGACCGCCAAATTTTCCCCAGAGCTTCGGAATAGTAAAATAAGCATTCCTGGTCGAGCTCAACTCAAGATTGCGTATGGATTTCAAGATATTGAAGTTTCAAGTTTGTGAGGGTTCATCCCCTGATTGTGTGTATTTCGTGATAATGGATCATTCGGGGGCACGATTGGAAACGATTGCCTTGAAATGTCACGATCGGCTTCGTCTAGATGCTTTATGTCGTGAAACCGAAACATTTCTGGAAATGAGCGGAAGCATTTGTTTGAAGATTTGACGCTTAGTTTCAGCCTGGTGCAGGAGCATCCAGGGGTGTAAGGGGCAATCTTGCGTCGCCCAAAATTGATGCATTTTGTTTTCACTTCTTTCCAAGATTTGCGCTTTCGGACACCCATTTGCTTGAATAACGGTCCAGAACCTTCGAAGTTTCCAACGGGGTAAGGATACAAACTCGCTATTTTTAGCGAGTCTTGCCGGAGAAGCGGTTGACCGCCAAATTTTCCCCAGAGCTTCGGAATAGTAAAATAAGCATTCCTGGTCGAGCTCAACTCAAGATTGCGTATGGATTTCAAGATATTGAAGTTTCGAGTTTGTGAGGGTTCATCCCCTGATTGTGTGTATTTCGTGATAATGGATCATTCGGGGGCACGATTGGAAACGATTGCCTTGAAATGTCACGATCGGCTTCGTCTAGATGCTTTATGTCGTGAAACCGAAACATTGAGCATGAGCGGAAGCATTTGTTTGAAGATTTGACGCTTAGTTTCAGCCTGGTGCAGGAGCATCCAGGGGTGTAAGGGGCAATCTTGCGTCGCCCAAAATTGATGCATTTTGTTTTCACTTCTTTCCAAGATTTGCGCTTTCGGACACCCATTTGCTTGAATAACGGTCCAGAACCTTCGAAGTTTCCAACGGGGTAAGGATACAAACTCGCTATTTTTAGCGAGTCTTGCCGGAGAAGCGGTTGACCGCCAAATTTTCCCCAGAGCTTCGGAATAGTAAAATAAGCATTCCTGGTCGAGCTCAACTCAAGATTGCGTATGGATTTCAAGATATTGAAGTTTCGAGTTTGTGAGGGTTCATCCCCTGATTGTGTGTATTTCGTGATAATGGATCATTCGGGGGCACGATTGGAAACGATTGCCTTGAAATGTCACGATCGGCTTCGTCTAGATGCTTTATGTCGTGAAACCGAAACATTGAGCATGAGCGGAAGCATTTGTTTGAAGATTTGACGCTTAGTTTCAGCCTGGTGCAGGAGCATCCAGGGGTGTAAGGGGCAATCTTGCGTCGCCCAAAATTGATGCATTTTGTTTTCACTTCTTTCCAAGATTTGCGCTTTCGGACACCCATTTGCTTGAATAACGGTCCAGAACCTTCGAAGTTTCCAACGGGGTAAGGATACAAACTCGCTATTTTTAGCGAGTCTTGCCAGAGAAGCGGTTGACCGCCAAATTTTCCCCAGAGCTTCGGAATAGTAAAATAAGCATTCCTGGTCGAGCTCAACTCAAGATTGCGTATGGATTTCAAGATATTGAAGTTTCGAGTTTGTGAGGGTTCATCCCCTGATTGTGTGTATTTCGTGATAATGGATCATTCGGGGGCACGATTGGAAACGATTGCCTTGAAATGTCACGATCGGCTTCGTCTAGATGCTTTATGTCGTGAAACCGAAACATTTCTGGAAATGAGCGGAAGCATTTGTTTGAAGATTTGACGCTTAGTTTCAGCCTGGTGCAGGAGCATCCAGGGGTGTAAGGGGCAATCTTGCGTCGCCCAAAATTGATGCATTTTGTTTTCACTTCTTTCCAAGATTTGCGCTTTCGGACACCCATTTGCTTGAATAACGGTCCAGAACCTTCGAAGTTTCCAACGGGGTAAGGATACAAACTCGCTATTTTTAGCGAGTCTTGCCGGAGAAGCGGTTGACCGCCAAATTTTCCCCAGAGCTTCGGAATAGTAAAATAAGCATTCCTGGTCGAGCTCAACTCAAGATTGCGTATGGATTTCAAGATATTGAAGTTTCGAGTTTGTGAGGGTTCATCCCCTGATTGTGTGTATTTCGTGATAATGGATCATTCGGGGGCACGATTGGAAACGATTGCCTTGAAATGTCACGATCGGCTTCGTCTAGATGCTTTATGTCGTGAAACCGAAACATTGAGCATGAGCGGAAGCATTTGTTTGAAGATTTGACGCTTAGTTTCAGCCTGGTGCAGGAGCATCCAGGGGTGTAAGGGGCAATCTTGCGTCGCCCAAAATTGATGCATTTTGTTTTCACTTCTTTCCAAGATTTGCGCTTTCGGACACCCATTTGCTTGAATAACGGTCCAGAACCTTCGAAGTTTCCAACGGGGTAAGGATACAAACTCGCTATTTTTAGCGAGTCTTGCCGGAGAAGCGGTTGACCGCCAAATTTTCCCCAGAGCTTCGGAATAGTAAAATAAGCATTCCTGGTCGAGCTCAACTCAAGATTGCGTATGGATTTCAAGATATTGAAGTTTCGAGTTTGTGAGGGTTCATCCCCTGATTGTGTGTATTTCGTGATAATGGATCATTCGGGGGCACGATTGGAAACGATTGCCTTGAAATGTCACGATCGGCTTCGTCTAGATGCTTTATGTCGTGAAACCGAAACATTGAGCATGAGCGGAAGCATTTGTTTGAAGATTTGACGCTTAGTTTCAGCCTGGTGCAGGAGCATCCAGGGGTGTAAGGGGCAATCTTGCGTCGCCCAAAATTGATGCATTTTGTTTTCACTTCTTTCCAAGATTTGCGCTTTCGGACACCCATTTGCTTGAATAACGGTCCAGAACCTTCGAAGTTTCCAACGGGGTAAGGATACAAACTCGCTATTTTTAGCGAGTCTTGCCGGAGAAGCGGTTGACCGCCAAATTTTCCCCAGAGCTTCGGAATAGTAAAATAAGCATTCCTGGTCGAGCTCAACTCAAGATTGCGTATGGATTTCAAGATATTGAAGTTTCGAGTTTGTGAGGGTTCATCCCCTGATTGTGTGTATTTCGTGATAATGGATCATTCGGGGGCACGATTGGAAACGATTGCCTTGAAATGTCACGATCGGCTTCGTCTAGATGCTTTATGTCGTGAAACCGAAACATTTCTGGAAATGAGCGGAAGCATTTGTTTGAAGATTTGACGCTTAGTTTCAGCCTGGTGCAGGAGCATCCAGGGGTGTAAGGGGCAATCTTGCGTCGCCCAAAATTGATGCATTTTGTTTTCACTTCTTTCCAAGATTTGCGCTTTCGGACACCCATTTGCTTGAATAACGGTCCAGAACCTTCGAAGTTTCCAACGGGGTAAGGATACAAACTCGCTATTTTTAGCGAGTCTTGCCGGAGAAGCGGTTGACCGCCAAATTTTCCCCAGAGCTTCGGAATAGTAAAATAAGCATTCCTGGTCGAGCTCAACTCAAGATTGCGTATGGATTTCAAGATATTGAAGTTTCGAGTTTGTGAGGGTTCATCCCCTGATTGTGTGTATTTCGTGATAATGGATCATTCGGGGGCACGATTGGAAACGATTGCCTTGAAATGTCACGATCGGCTTCGTCTAGATGCTTTATGTCGTGAAACCGAAACATTGAGCATGAGCGGAAGCATTTGTTTGAAGATTTGACGCTTAGTTTCAGCCTGGTGCAGGAGCATCCAGGGGTGTAAGGGGCAATCTTGCGTCGCCCAAAATTGATGCATTTTGTTTTCACTTCTTTCCAAGATTTGCGCTTTCGGACACCCATTTGCTTGAATAACGGTCCAGAACCTTCGAAGTTTCCAACGGGGTAAGGATACAAACTCGCTATTTTTAGCGAGTCTTGCCGGAGAAGCGGTTGACCGCCAAATTTTCCCCAGAGCTTCGGAATAGTAAAATAAGCATTCCTGGTCGAGCTCAACTCAAGATTGCGTATGGATTTCAAGATATTGAAGTTTCGAGTTTGTGAGGGTTCATCCCCTGATTGTGTGTATTTCGTGATAATGGATCATTCGGGGGCACGATTGGAAACGATTGCCTTGAAATGTCACGATCGGCTTCGTCTAGATGCTTTATGTCGTGAAACCGAAACATTGAGCATGAGCGGAAGCATTTGTTTGAAGATTTGACGCTTAGTTTCAGCCTGGTGCAGGAGCATCCAGGGGTGTAAGGGGCAATCTTGCGTCGCCCAAAATTGATGCATTTTGTTTTCACTTCTTTCCAAGATTTGCGCTTTCGGACACCCATTTGCTTGAATAACGGTCCAGAACCTTCGAAGTTTCCAACGGGGTAAGGATACAAACTCGCTATTTTTAGCGAGTCTTGCCGGAGAAGCGGTTGACCGCCAAATTTTCCCCAGAGCTTCGGAATAGTAAAATAAGCATTCCTGGTCGAGCTCAACTCAAGATTGCGTATGGATTTCAAGATATTGAAGTTTCGAGTTTGTGAGGGTTCATCCCCTGATTGTGTGTATTTCGTGATAATGGATCATTCGGGGGCACGATTGGAAACGATTGCCTTGAAATGTCACGATCGGCTTCGTCTAGATGCTTTATGTCGTGAAACCGAAACATTTCTGGAAATGAGCGGAAGCATTTGTTTGAAGATTTGACGCTTAGTTTCAGCCTGGTGCAGGAGCATCCAGGGGTGTAAGGGGCAATCTTGCGTCGCCCAAAATTGATGCATTTTGTTTTCACTTCTTTCCAAGATTTGCGCTTTCGGACACCCATTTGCTTGAATAACGGTCCAGAACCTTCGAAGTTTCCAACAGGGTAAGGATACAAACTCGCTATTTTTAGCGAGTCTTGCCGGAGAAGCGGTTGACCGCCAAATTTTCCCCAGAGCTTCGGAATAGTAAAATAAGCATTCCTGGTCGAGCTCAACTCAAGATTGCGTATGGATTTCAAGATATTGAAGTTTTGAGTTTGTGAGGGTTCATCCCCTGATTGTGTGTATTTCGTGATAATGGATCATTCGGGGGCACGATTGGAAACGATTGCCTTGAAATGTCACGATCGGCTTCGTCTAGATGCTTTATGTCGTGAAACCGAAACATTGAGCATGAGCGGAAGCATTTGTTTGAAGATTTGACGCTTAGTTTCAGCCTGGTGCAGGAGCATCCAGGGGTGTAAGGGGCAATCTTGCGTCGCCCAAAATTGATGCATTTTGTTTTCACTTCTTTCCAAGATTTGCGCTTTCGGACACCCATTTGCTTGAATAACGGTCCAGAACCTTCGAAGTTTCCAACGGGGTAAGGATACAAACTCGCTATTTTTAGCGAGTCTTGCCGGAGAAGCGGTTGACCGCCAAATTTTCCCCAGAGCTTCGGAATAGTAAAATAAGCATTCCTGGTCGAGCTCAACTCAAGATTGCGTATGGATTTCAAGATATTGAAGTTTCGAGTTTGTGAGGGTTCATCCCCTGATTGTGTGTATTTCGTGATAATGGATCATTCGGGGGCACGATTGGAAACGATTGCCTTGAAATGTCACGATCGGCTTCGTCTAGATGCTTTATGTCGTGAAACCGAAACATTTCTGGAAATGAGCGGAAGCATTTGTTTGAAGATTTGACGCTTAGTTTCAGCCTGGTGCAGGAGCATCCAGGGGTGTAAGGGGCAATCTTGCGTCGCCCAAAATTGATGCATTTTGTTTTCACTTCTTTCCAAGATTTGCGCTTTCGGACACCCATTTGCTTGAATAACGGTCCAGAACCTTCGAAGTTTCCAACGGGGTAAGGATACAAACTCGCTATTTTTAGCGAGTCTTGCCGGAGAAGCGGTTGACCGCCAAATTTTCCCCAGAGCTTCGGAATAGTAAAATAAGCATTCCTGGTCGAGCTCAACTCAAGATTGCGTATGGATTTCAAGATATTGAAGTTTCGAGTTTGTGAGGGTTCATCCCCTGATTGTGTGTATTTCGTGATAATGGATCATTCGGGGGCACGATTGGAAACGATTGCCTTGAAATGTCACGATCGGCTTCGTCTAGATGCTTTATGTCGTGAAACCGAAACATTTCTGGAAATGAGCGGAAGCATTTGTTTGAAGATTTGACGCTTAGTTTCAGCCTGGTGCAGGAGCATCCAGGGGTGTAAGGGGCAATCTTGCGTCGCCCAAAATTGATGCATTTTGTTTTCACTTCTTTCCAAGATTTGCGCTTTCGGACACCCATTTGCTTGAATAACGGTCCAGAACCTTCGAAGTTTCCAACGGGGTAAGGATACAAACTCGCTATTTTTAGCGAGTCTTGCCGGAGAAGCGGTTGACCGCCAAATTTTCCCCAGAGCTTCGGAATAGTAAAATAAGCATTCCTGGTCGAGCTCAACTCAAGATTGCGTATGGATTTCAAGATATTGAAGTTTCGAGTTTGTGAGGGTTCATCCCCTGATTGTGTGTATTTCGTGATAATGGATCATTCGGGGGCACGATTGGAAACGATTGCCTTGAAATGTCACGATCGGCTTCGTCTAGATGCTTTATGTCGTGAAACCGAAACATTGAGCATGAGCGGAAGCATTTGTTTGAAGATTTGACGCTTAGTTTCAGCCTGGTGCAGGAGCATCCAGGGGTGTAAGGGGCAATCTTGCGTCGCCCAAAATTGATGCATTTTGTTTTCACTTCTTTCCAAGATTTGCGCTTTCGGACACCCATTTGCTTGAATAACGGTCCAGAACCTTCGAAGTTTCCAACGGGGTAAGGATACAAACTCGCTATTTTTAGCGAGTCTTGCCGGAGAAGCGGTTGACCGCCAAATTTTCCCCAGAGCTTCGGAATAGTAAAATAAGCATTCCTGGTCGAGCTCAACTCAAGATTGCGTATGGATTTCAAGATATTGAAGTTTCGAGTTTGTGAGGGTTCATCCCCTGATTGTGTGTATTTCGTGATAATGGATCATTCGGGGGCACGATTGGAAACGATTGCCTTGAAATGTCACGATCGGCTTCGTCTAGATGCTTTATGTCGTGAAACCGAAACATTGAGCATGAGCGGAAGCATTTGTTTGAAGATTTGACGCTTAGTTTCAGCCTGGTGCAGGAGCATCCAGGGGTGTAAGGGGCAATCTTGCGTCGCCCAAAATTGATGCATTTTGTTTTCACTTCTTTCCAAGATTTGCGCTTTCGGACACCCATTTGCTTGAATAACGGTCCAGAACCTTCGAAGTTTCCAACGGGGTAAGGATACAAACTCGCTATTTTTAGCGAGTCTTGCCGGAGAAGCGGTTGACCGCCAAATTTTCCCCAGAGCTTCGGAATAGTAAAATAAGCATTCCTGGTCGAGCTCAACTCAAGATTGCGTATGGATTTCAAGATATTGAAGTTTCGAGTTTGTGAGGGTTCATCCCCTGATTGTGTGTATTTCGTGATAATGGATCATTCGGGGGCACGATTGGAAACGATTGCCTTGAAATGTCACGATCGGCTTCGTCTAGATGCTTTATGTCGTGAAACCGAAACATTTCTGGAAATGAGCGGAAGCATTTGTTTGAAGATTTGACGCTTAGTTTCAGCCTAGTGCAGGAGCATCCAGGGGTGTAAGGGGCAATCTTGCGTCGCCCAAAATTGATGCATTTTGTTTTCACTTCTTTCCAAGATTTGCGCTTTCGGACACCCATTTGCTTGAATAACGGTCCAGAACCTTCGAAGTTTCCAACGGGGTAAGGATACAAACTCGCTATTTTTAGCGAGTCTTGCCGGAGAAGCGGTTGACCGCCAAATTTTCCCCAGAGCTTCGGAATAGTAAAATAAGCATTCCTGGTCGAGCTCAACTCAAGATTGCGTATGGATTTCAAGATATTGAAGTTTCGAGTTTGTGAGGGTTCATCCCCTGATTGTGTGTATTTCGTGATAATGGATCATTCGGGGGCACGATTGGAAACGATTGCCTTGAAATGTCACGATCGGCTTCGTCTAGATGCTTTATGTCGTGAAACCGAAACATTGAGCATGAGCGGAAGCATTTGTTTGAAGATTTGACGCTTAGTTTCAGCCTGGTGCAGGAGCATCCAGGGGTGTAAGGGGCAATCTTGCGTCGCCCAAAATTGATGCATTTTGTTTTCACTTCTTTCCAAGATTTGCGCTTTCGGACACCCATTTGCTTGAATAACGGTCCAGAACCTTCGAAGTTTCCAACGGGGTAAGGATACAAACTCGCTATTTTTAGCGAGTCTTGCCGGAGAAGCGGTTGACCGCCAAATTTTCCCCAGAGCTTCGGAATAGTAAAATAAGCATTCCTGGTCGAGCTCAACTCAAGATTGCGTATGGATTTCAAGATATTGAAGTTTCGAGTTTGTGAGGGTTCATCCCCTGATTGTGTGTATTTCGTGATAATGGATCATTCGGGGGCACGATTGGAAACGATTGCCTTGAAATGTCACGATCGGCTTCGTCTAGATGCTTTATGTCGTGAAACCGAAACATTTCTGGAAATGAGCGGAAGCATTTGTTTGAAGATTTGACGCTTAGTTTCAGCCTGGTGCAGGAGCATCCAGGGGTGTAAGGGGCAATCTTGCGTCGCCCAAAATTGATGCATTTTGTTTTCACTTCTTTCCAAGATTTGCGCTTTCGGACACCCATTTGCTTGAATAACGGTCCAGAACCTTCGAAGTTTCCAACGGGGTAAGGATACAAACTCGCTATTTTTAGCGAGTCTTGCCGGAGAAGCGGTTGACCGCCAAATTTTCCCCAGAGCTTCGGAATAGTAAAATAAGCATTCCTGGTCGAGCTCAACTCAAGATTGCGTATGGATTTCAAGATATTGAAGTTTCGAGTTTGTGAGGGTTCATCCCCTGATTGTGTGTATTTCGTGATAATGGATCATTCGGGGGCACGATTGGAAACGATTGCCTTGAAATGTCACGATCGGCTTCGTCTAGATGCTTTATGTCGTGAAACCGAAACATTTCTGGAAATGAGCGGAAGCATTTGTTTGAAGATTTGACGCTTAGTTTCAGCCTGGTGCAGGAGCATCCAGGGGTGTAAGGGGCAATCTTGCGTCGCCCAAAATTGATGCATTTTGTTTTCACTTCTTTCCAAGATTTGCGCTTTCGGACACCCATTTGCTTGAATAACGGTCCAGAACCTTCGAAGTTTCCAACGGGGTAAGGATACAAACTCGCTATTTTTAGCGAGTCTTGCCGGAGAAGCGGTTGACCGCCAAATTTTCCCCAGAGCTTCGGAATAGTAAAATAAGCATTCCTGGTCGAGCTCAACTCAAGATTGCGTATGGATTTCAAGATATTGAAGTTTCGAGTTTGTGAGGGTTCATCCCCTGATTGTGTGTATTTCGTGATAATGGATCATTCGGGGGCACGATTGGAAACGATTGCCTTGAAATGTCACGATCGGCTTCGTCTAGATGCTTTATGTCGTGAAACCGAAACATTGAGCATGAGCGGAAGCATTTGTTTGAAGATTTGACGCTTAGTTTCAGCCTGGTGCAGGAGCATCCAGGGGTGTAAGGGGCAATCTTGCGTCGCCCAAAATTGATGCATTTTGTTTTCACTTCTTTCCAAGATTTGCGCTTTCGGACACCCATTTGCTTGAATAACGGTCCAGAACCTTCGAAGTTTCCAACGGGGTAAGGATACAAACTCGCTATTTTTAGCGAGTCTTGCCGGAGAAGCGGTTGACCGCCAAATTTTCCCCAGAGCTTCGGAATAGTAAAATAAGCATTCCTGGTCGAGCTCAACTCAAGATTGCGTATGGATTTCAAGATATTGAAGTTTCGAGTTTGTGAGGGTTCATCCCCTGATTGTGTGTATTTCGTGATAATGGATCATTCGGGGGCACGATTGGAAACGATTGCCTTGAAATGTCACGATCGGCTTCGTCTAGATGCTTTATGTCGTGAAACCGAAACATTTCTGGAAATGAGCGGAAGCATTTGTTTGAAGATTTGACGCTTAGTTTCAGCCTGGTGCAGGAGCATCCAGGGGTGTAAGGGGCAATCTTGCGTCGCCCAAAATTGATGCATTTTGTTTTCACTTCTTTCCAAGATTTGCGCTTTCGGACACCCATTTGCTTGAATAACGGTCCAGAACCTTCGAAGTTTCCAACGGGGTAAGGATACAAACTCGCTATTTTTAGCGAGTCTTGCCGGAGAAGCGGTTGACCGCCAAATTTTCCCCAGAGCTTCGGAATAGTAAAATAAGCATTCCTGGTCGAGCTCAACTCAAGATTGCGTATGGATTTCAAGATATTGAAGTTTCGAGTTTGTGAGGGTTCATCCCCTGATTGTGTGTATTTCGTGATAATGGATCATTCGGGGGCACGATTGGAAACGATTGCCTTGAAATGTCACGATCGGCTTCGTCTAGATGCTTTATGTCGTGAAACCGAAACATTTCTGGAAATGAGCGGAAGCATTTGTTTGAAGATTTGACGCTTAGTTTCAGCCTGGTGCAGGAGCATCCAGGGGTGTAAGGGGCAATCTTGCGTCGCCCAAAATTGATGCATTTTGTTTTCACTTCTTTCCAAGATTTGCGCTTTCGGACACCCATTTGCTTGAATAACGGTCCAGAACCTTCGAAGTTTCCAACGGGGTAAGGATACAAACTCGCTATTTTTAGCGAGTCTTGCCGGAGAAGCGGTTGACCGCCAAATTTTCCCCAGAGCTTCGGAATAGTAAAATAAGCATTCCTGGTCGAGCTCAACTCAAGATTGCGTATGGATTTCAAGATATTGAAGTTTCGAGTTTGTGAGGGTTCATCCCCTGATTGTGTGTATTTCGTGATAATGGATCATTCGGGGGCACGATTGGAAACGATTGCCTTGAAATGTCACGATCGGCTTCGTCTAGATGCTTTATGTCGTGAAACCGAAACATTGAGCATGAGCGGAAGCATTTGTTTGAAGATTTGACGCTTAGTTTCAGCCTGGTGCAGGAGCATCCAGGGGTGTAAGGGGCAATCTTGCGTCGCCCAAAATTGATGCATTTTGTTTTCACTTCTTTCCAAGATTTGCGCTTTCGGACACCCATTTGCTTGAATAACGGTCCAGAACCTTCGAAGTTTCCAACGGGGTAAGGATACAAACTCGCTATTTTTAGCGAGTCTTGCCGGAGAAGCGGTTGACCGCCAAATTTTCCCCAGAGCTTCGGAATAGTAAAATAAGCATTCCTGGTCGAGCTCAACTCAAGATTGCGTATGGATTTCAAGATATTGAAGTTTCGAGTTTGTGAGGGTTCATCCCCTGATTGTGTGTATTTCGTGATAATGGATCATTCGGGGGCACGATTGGAAACGATTGCCTTGAAATGTCACGATCGGCTTCGTCTAGATGCTTTATGTCGTGAAACCGAAACATTGAGCATGAGCGGAAGCATTTGTTTGAAGATTTGACGCTTAGTTTCAGCCTGGTGCAGGAGCATCCAGGGGTGTAAGGGGCAATCTTGCGTCGCCCAAAATTGATGCATTTTGTTTTCACTTCTTTCCAAGATTTGCGCTTTCGGACACCCATTTGCTTGAATAACGGTCCAGAACCTTCGAAGTTTCCAACGGGGTAAGGATACAAACTCGCTATTTTTAGCGAGTCTTGCCGGAGAAGCGGTTGACCGCCAAATTTTCCCCAGAGCTTCGGAATAGTAAAATAAGCATTCCTGGTCGAGCTCAACTCAAGATTGCGTATGGATTTCAAGATATTGAAGTTTCGAGTTTGTGAGGGTTCATCCCCTGATTGTGTGTATTTCGTGATAATGGATCATTCGGGGGCACGATTGGAAACGATTGCCTTGAAATGTCACGATCGGCTTCGTCTAGATGCTTTATGTCGTGAAACCGAAACATTTCTGGAAATGAGCGGAAGCATTTGTTTGAAGATTTGACGCTTAGTTTCAGCCTGGTGCAGGAGCATCCAGGGGTGTAAGGGGCAATCTTGCGTCGCCCAAAATTGATGCATTTTGTTTTCACTTCTTTCCAAGATTTGCGCTTTCGGACACCCATTTGCTTGAATAACGGTCCAGAACCTTCGAAGTTTCCAACGGGGTAAGGATACAAACTCGCTATTTTTAGCGAGTCTTGCCGGAGAAGCGGTTGACCGCCAAATTTTCCCCAGAGCTTCGGAATAGTAAAATAAGCATTCCTGGTCGAGCTCAACTCAAGATTGCGTATGGATTTCAAGATATTGAAGTTTCGAGTTTGTGAGGGTTCATCCCCTGATTGTGTGTATTTCGTGATAATGGATCATTCGGGGGCACGATTGGAAACGATTGCCTTGAAATGTCACGATCGGCTTCGTCTAGATGCTTTATGTCGTGAAACCGAAACATTTCTGGAAATGAGCGGAAGCATTTGTTTGAAGATTTGACGCTTAGTTTCAGCCTGGTGCAGGAGCATCCAGGGGTGTAAGGGGCAATCTTGCGTCGCCCAAAATTGATGCATTTTGTTTTCACTTCTTTCCAAGATTTGCGCTTTCGGACACCCATTTGCTTGAATAACGGTCCAGAACCTTCGAAGTTTCCAACGGGGTAAGGATACAAACTCGCTATTTTTAGCGAGTCTTGCCGGAGAAGCGGTTGACCGCCAAATTTTCCCCAGAGCTTCGGAATAGTAAAATAAGCATTCCTGGTCGAGGTCAACTCAAGATTGCGTATGGATTTCAAGATATTGAAGTTTCGAGTTTGTGAGGGTTCATCCCCTGATTGTGTGTATTTCGTGATAATGGATCATTCGGGGGCACGATTGGAAACGATTGCCTTGAAATGTCACGATCGGCTTCGTCTAGATGCTTTATGTCGTGAAACTGAAACATTGAGCATGAGCGGAAGCATTTGTTTGAAGATTTGACGCTTAGTTTCAGCCTGGTGCAGGAGCATCCAGGGGTGTAAGGGGCAATCTTGTGTCGCCCAAAATTGATGCATTTTGTTTTCACTTCTTTCCAAGATTTGCGCTTTCGGACACCCATTTGCTTGAATAACGGTCCAGAACCTTCGAAGTTTCCAACGGGGTAAGGATACAAACTCGCTATTTTTAGCGAGTCTTGCCGGAGAAGCGGTTGACCGCCAAATTTTCCCCAGAGCTTCGGAATAGTAAAATAAGCATTCCTGGTCGAGCTCAACTCAAGATTGCGTATGGATTTCAAGATATTGAAGTTTCGAGTTTGTGAGGGTTCATCCCCTGATTGTGTGTATTTCGTGATAATGGATCATTCGGGGGCACGATTGGAAACGATTGCCTTGAAATGTCACGATCGGCTTCATCTAGATGCTTTATGTCGTGAAACCGAAACATTTCTGGAAATGAGCGGAAGCATTTGTTTGAAGATTTGACGCTTAGTTTCAGCCTGGTGCAGGAGCATCCAGGGGTGTAAGGGGCAATCTTGCGTCGCCCAAAATTGATGCATTTTGTTTTCACTTCTTTCCAAGATTTGCGCTTTCGGACACCCATTTGCTTGAATAACGGTCCAGAACCTTCGAAGTTTCCAACGGGGTAAGGATACAAACTCGCTATTTTTAGCGAGTCTTGCCGGAGAAGCGGTTGACCGCCAAATTTTCCCCAGAGCTTCGGAATAGTAAAATAAGCATTCCTGGTCGAGCTCAACTCAAGATTGCGTATGGATTTCAAGATATTGAAGTTTCGAGTTTGTGAGGGTTCATCCCCTGATTGTGTGTATTTCGTGATAATGGATCATTCGGGGGCACGATTGGAAACGATTGCCTTGAAATGTCACGATCGGCTTCGTCTAGATGCTTTATGTCGTGAAACCGAAACATTGAGCATGAGCGGAAGCATTTGTTTGAAGATTTGACGCTTAGTTTCAGCCTGGTGCAGGAGCATCCAGGGGTGTAAGGGGCAATCTTGCGTCGCCCAAAATTGATGCATTTTGTTTTCACTTCTTTCCAAGATTTGCGCTTTCGGACACCCATTTGCTTGAATAACGGTCCAGAACCTTCGAAGTTTCCAACGGGGTAAGGATACAAACTCGCTATTTTTAGCGAGTCTTGCCGGAGAAGCGGTTGACCGCCAAATTTTCCCCAGAGCTTCGGAATAGTAAAATAAGCATTCCTGGTCGAGCTCAACTCAAGATTGCGTATGGATTTCAAGATATTGAAGTTTCGAGTTTGTGAGGGTTCATCCCCTGATTGTGTGTATTTCGTGATAATGGATCATTCGGGGGCACGATTGGAAACGATTGCCTTGAAATGTCACGATCGGCTTCGTCTAGATGCTTTATGTCGTGAAACCGAAACATTTCTGGAAATGAGCGGAAGCATTTGTTTGAAGATTTGACGCTTAGTTTCAGCCTGGTGCAGGAGCATCCAGGGGTGTAAGGGGCAATCTTGCGTCGCCCAAAATTGATGCATTTTGTTTTCACTTCTTTCCAAGATTTGCGCTTTCGGACACCCATTTGCTTGAATAACGGTCCAGAACCTTCGAAGTTTCCAACGGGGTAAGGATACAAACTCGCTATTTTTAGCGAGTCTTGCCGGAGAAGCGGTTGACCGCCAAATTTTCCCCAGAGCTTCGGAATAGTAAAATAAGCATTCCTGGTCGAGCTCAACTCAAGATTGCGTATGGATTTCAAGATATTGAAGTTTCGAGTTTGTGAGGGTTCATCCCCTGATTGTGTGTATTTCGTGATAATGGATCATTCGGGGGCACGATTGGAAACGATTGCCTTGAAATGTCACGATTGGCTTCGTCTAGATGCTTTATGTCGTGAAACCGAAACATTTCTGGAAATGAGCGGAAGCATTTGTTTGAAGATTTGACGCTTAGTTTCAGCCTGGTGCAGGAGCATCCAGGGGTGTAAGGGGCAATCTTGCGTCGCCCAAAATTGATGCATTTTGTTTTCACTTCTTTCCAAGATTTGCGCTTTCGGACACCCATTTGCTTGAATAACGGTCCAGAACCTTCGAAGTTTCCAACGGGGTAAGGATACAAACTCGCTATTTTTAGCGAGTCTTGCTGGAGAAGCGGTTGACCGCCAAATTTTCCCCAGAGCTTCGGAATAGTAAAATAAGCATTCCTGGTCGAGCTCAACTCAAGATTGCGTATGGATTTCAAGATATTGAAGTTTCGAGTTTGTGAGGGTTCATCCCCTGATTGTGTGTATTTCGTGATAATGGATCATTCGGGGGCACGATTGGAAACGATTGCCTTGAAATGTCACGATCGGCTTCGTCTAGATGCTTTATGTCGTGAAACCGAAACATTTCTGGAAATGAGCGGAAGCATTTGTTTGAAGATTTGACGCTTAGTTTCAGCCTGGTGCAGGAGCATCCAGGGGTGTAAGGGGCAATCTTGCGTCGCCCAAAATTGATGCATTTTGTTTTCACTTCTTTCCAAGATTTGCGCTTTCGGACACCCATTTGCTTGAATAACGGTCCAGAACCTTCGAAGTTTCCAACGGGGTAAGGATACAAACTCGCTATTTTTAGCGAGTCTTGCCGGAGAAGCGGTTGACCGCCAAATTTTCCCCAGAGCTTCGGAATAGTAAAATAAGCATTCCTGGTCGAGCTCAACTCAAGATTGCGTATGGATTTCAAGATATTGAAGTTTCGAGTTTGTGAGGGTTCATCCCCTGATTGTGTGTATTTCGTGATAATGGATCATTCGGGGGCACGATTGGAAACGATTGCCTTGAAATGTCACGATCGGCTTCGTCTAGATGCTTTATGTCGTGAAACCGAAACATTTCTGGAAATGAGCGGAAGCATTTGTTTGAAGATTTGACGCTTAGTTTCAGCCTGGTGCAGGAGCATCCAGGGGTGTAAGGGGAATCTTGCGTCGCCCAAAATTGATGCATTTTGTTTTCACTTCTTTCCAAGATTTGCGCTTTCGGACACCCATTTGCTTGAATAACGGTCCAGAACCTTCGAAGTTTCCAACGGGGTAAGGATACAAACTCGCTATTTTTAGCGAGTCTTGCCGGAGAAGCGGTTGACCGCCAAATTTTCCCCAGAGCTTCGGAATAGTAAAATAAGCATTCCTGGTCGAGCTCAACTCAAGATTGCGTATGGATTTCAAGATATTGAAGTTTCGAGTTTGTGAGGGTTCATCCCCTGATTGTGTGTATTTCGTGATAATGGATCATTCGGGGGCACGATTGGAAACGATTGCCTTGAAATGTCACGATCGGCTTCGTCTAGATGCTTTATGTCGTGAAACCGAAACATTGAGCATGAGCGGAAGCATTTGTTTGAAGATTTGACGCTTAGTTTCAGCCTGGTGCAGGAGCATCCAGGGGTGTAAGGGGCAATCTTGCGTCGCCCAAAATTGATGCATTTTGTTTTCACTTCTTTCCAAGATTTGCGCTTTCGGACACCCATTTGCTTGAATAACGGTCCAGAACCTTCGAAGTTTCCAACGGGGTAAGGATACAAACTCGCTATTTTTAGCGAGTCTTGCCGGAGAAGCGGTTGACCGCCAAATTTTCCCCAGAGCTTCGGAATAGTAAAATAAGCATTCCTGGTCGAGCTCAACTCAAGATTGCGTATGGATTTCAAGATATTGAAGTTTCGAGTTTGTGAGGGTTCATCCCCTGATTGTGTGTATTTCGTGATAATGGATCATTCGGGGGCACGATTGGAAACGATTGCCTTGAAATGTCACGATCGGCTTCGTCTAGATGCTTTATGTCGTGAAACCGAAACATTTCTGGAAATGAGCGGAAGCATTTGTTTGAAGATTTGACGCTTAGTTTCAGCCTGGTGCAGGAGCATCCAGGGGTGTAAGGGGCAATCTTGCGTCGCCCAAAATTGATGCATTTTGTTTTCACTTCTTTCCAAGATTTGCGCTTTCGGACACCCATTTGCTTGAATAACGGTCCAGAACCTTCGAAGTTTCCAACGGGGTAAGGATACAAACTCGCTATTTTTAGCGAGTCTTGCCGGAGAAGCGGTTGACCGCCAAATTTTCCCCAGAGCTTCGGAATAGTAAAATAAGCATTCCTGGTCGAGCTCAACTCAAGATTGCGTATGGATTTCAAGATATTGAAGTTTCGAGTTTGTGAGGGTTCATCCCCTGATTGTGTGTATTTCGTGATAATGGATCATTCGGGGGCACGATTGGAAACGATTGCCTTGAAATGTCACGATCGGCTTCGTCTAGATGCTTTATGTCGTGAAACCGAAACATTGAGCATGAGCGGAAGCATTTGTTTGAAGATTTGACGCTTAGTTTCAGCCTGGTGCAGGAGCATCCAGGGGTGTAAGGGGCAATCTTGCGTCGCCCAAAATTGATGCATTTTGTTTTCACTTCTTTCCAAGATTTGCGCTTTCGGACACCCATTTGCTTGAATAACGGTCCAGAACCTTCGAAGTTTCCAACGGGGTAAGGATACAAACTCGCTATTTTTAGCGAGTCTTGCCGGAGAAGCGGTTGACCGCCAAATTTTCCCCAGAGCTTCGGAATAGTAAAATAAGCATTCCTGGTCGAGCTCAACTCAAGATTGCGTATGGATTTCAAGATATTGAAGTTTCGAGTTTGTGAGGGTTCATCCCCTGATTGTGTGTATTTCGTGATAATGGATCATTCGGGGGCACGATTGGAAACGATTGCCTTCAAATGTCACGATCGGCTTCGTCTAGATGCTTTATGTCGTGAAACCGAAACATTTCTGGAAATGAGCGGAAGCATTTGTTTGAAGATTTGACGCTTAGTTTCAGCCTGGTGCAGGAGCATCCAGGGGTGTAAGGGGCAATCTTGCGTCGCCCAAAATTGATGCATTTTGTTTTCACTTCTTTCCAAGATTTGCGCTTTCGGACACCCATTTGCTTGAATAACGGTCCAGAACCTTCGAAGTTTCCAACGGGGTAAGGATACAAACTCGCTATTTTTAGCGAGTCTTGCCGGAGAAGCGGTTGACCGCCAAATTTTCCCCAGAGCTTCGGAATAGTAAAATAAGCATTCCTGGTCGAGCTCAACTCAAGATTGCGTATGGATTTCAAGATATTGAAGTTTCGAGTTTGTGAGGGTTCATCCCCTGATTGTGTGTATTTCGTGATAATGGATCATTCGGGGGCACGATTGGAAACGATTGCCTTGAAATGTCACGATCGGCTTCGTCTAGATGCTTTATGTCGTGAAACCGAAACATTGAGCATGAGCGGAAGCATTTGTTTGAAGATTTGACGCTTAGTTTCAGCCTGGTGCAGGAGCATCCAGGGGTGTAAGGGGCAATCTTGCGTCGCCCAAAATTGATGCATTTTGTTTTCACTTCTTTCCAAGATTTGCGCTTTCGGACACCCATTTGCTTGAATAACGGTCCAGAACCTTCGAAGTTTCCAACGGGGTAAGGATACAAACTCGCTATTTTTAGCGAGTCTTGCCGGAGAAGCGGTTGACCGCCAAATTTTCCCCAGAGCTTCGGAATAGTAAAATAAGCATTCCTGGTCGAGGTCAACTCAAGATTGCGTATGGATTTCAAGATATTGAAGTTTCGAGTTTGTGAGGGTTCATCCCCTGATTGTGTGTATTTCGTGATAATGGATCATTCGGGGGCACGATTGGAAACGATTGCCTTGAAATGTCACGATCGGCTTCGTCTAGATGCTTTATGTCGTGAAACCGAAACATTTCTGGAAATGAGCGGAAGCATTTGTTTGAAGATTTGACGCTTAGTTTCAGCCTGGTGCAGGAGCATCCAGGGGTGTAAGGGGCAATCTTGCGTCGCCCAAAATTGATGCATTTTGTTTTCACTTCTTTCCAAGATTTGCGCTTTCGGACACCCATTTGCTTGAATAACGGTCCAGAACCTTCGAAGTTTCCAACGGGGTAAGGATACAAACTCGCTATTTTTAGCGAGTCTTGCCGGAGAAGCGGTTGACCGCCAAATTTTCCCCAGAGCTTCGGAATAGTAAAATAAGCATTCCTGGTCGAGCTCAACTCAAGATTGCGTATGGATTTCAAGATATTGAAGTTTCGAGTTTGTGAGGGTTCATCCCCTGATTGTGTGTATTTCGTGATAATGGATCATTCGGGGGCACGATTGGAAACGATTGCCTTGAAATGTCACGATCGGCTTCGTCTAGATGCTTTATGTCGTGAAACCGAAACATTTCTGGAAATGAGCGGAAGCATTTGTTTGAAGATTTGACGCTTAGTTTCAGCCTGGTGCAGGAGCATCCAGGGGTGTAAGGGGCAATCTTGCGTCGCCCAAAATTGATGCATTTTGTTTTCACTTCTTTCCAAGATTTGCGCTTTCGGACACCCATTTGCTTGAATAACGGTCCAGAACCTTCGAAGTTTCCAACGGGGTAAGGATACAAACTCGCTATTTTTAGCGAGTCTTGCCGGAGAAGCGGTTGACCGCCAAATTTTCCCCAGAGCTTCGGAATAGTAAAATAAGCATTCCTGGTCGAGCTCAACTCAAGATTGCGTATGGATTTCAAGATATTGAAGTTTCGAGTTTGTGAGGGTTCATCCCCTGATTGTGTGTATTTCGTGATAATGGATCATTCGGGGGCACGATTGGAAACGATTGCCTTGAAATGTCACGATCGGCTTCGTCTAGATGCTTTATGTCGTGAAACCGAAACATTGAGCATGAGCGGAAGCATTTGTTTGAAGATTTGACGCTTAGTTTCAGCCTGGTGCAGGAGCATCCAGGGGTGTAAGGGGCAATCTTGCGTCGCCCAAAATTGATGCATTTTGTTTTCACTTCTTTCCAAGATTTGCGCTTTCGGACACCCATTTGCTTGAATAACGGTCCAGAACCTTCGAAGTTTCCAACGGGGTAAGGATACAAACTCGCTATTTTTAGCGAGTCTTGCCGGAGAAGCGGTTGACCGCCAAATTTTCCCCAGAGCTTCGGAATAGTAAAATAAGCATTCCTGGTCGAGCTCAACTCAAGATTGCGTATGGATTTCAAGATATTGAAGTTTCGAGTTTGTGAGGGTTCATCCCCTGATTGTGTGTATTTCGTGATAATGGATCATTCGGGGGCACGATTGGAAACGATTGCCTTGAAATGTCACGATCGGCTTCGTCTAGATGCTTTATGTCGTGAAACCGAAACATTTCTGGAAATGAGCGGAAGCATTTGTTTGAAGATTTGACGCTTAGTTTCAGCCTGGTGCAGGAGCATCCAGGGGTGTAAGGGGCAATCTTGCGTCGCCCAAAATTGATGCATTTTGTTTTCACTTCTTTCCAAGATTTGCGCTTTCGGACACCCATTTGCTTGAATAACGGTCCAGAACCTTCGAAGTTTCCAACGGGGTAAGGATACAAACTCGCTATTTTTAGCGAGTCTTGCCGGAGAAGCGGTTGACCGCCAAATTTTCCCCAGAGCTTCGGAATAGTAAAATAAGCATTCCTGGTCGAGCTCAACTCAAGATTGCGTATGGATTTCAAGATATTGAAGTTTCGAGTTTGTGAGGGTTCATCCCCTGATTGTGTGTATTTCGTGATAATGGATCATTCGGGGGCACGATTGGAAACGATTGCCTTGAAATGTCACGATCGGCTTCGTCTAGATGCTTTATGTCGTGAAACCGAAACATTGAGCATGAGCGGAAGCATTTGTTTGAAGATTTGACGCTTAGTTTCAGCCTGGTGCAGGAGCATCCAGGGGTGTAAGGGGCAATCTTGCGTCGCCCAAAATTGATGCATTTTGTTTTCACTTCTTTCCAAGATTTGCGCTTTCGGACACCCATTTGCTTGAATAACGGTCCAGAACCTTCGAAGTTTCCAACGGGGTAAGGATACAAACTCGCTATTTTTAGCGAGTCTTGCCGGAGAAGCGGTTGACCGCCAAATTTTCCCCAGAGCTTCGGAATAGTAAAATAAGCATTCCTGGTCGAGCTCAACTCAAGATTGCGTATGGATTTCAAGATATTGAAGTTTCGAGTTTGTGAGGGTTCATCCCCTGATTGTGTGTATTTCGTGATAATGGATCATTCGGGGGCACGATTGGAAACGATTGCCTTGAAATGTCACGATCGGCTTCGTCTAGATGCTTTATGTCGTGAAACCGAAACATTTCTGGAAATGAGCGGAAGCATTTGTTTGAAGATTTGACGCTTAGTTTCAGCCTGGTGCAGGAGCATCCAGGGGTGTAAGGGGCAATCTTGCGTCGCCCAAAATTGATGCATTTTGTTTTCACTTCTTTCCAAGATTTGCGCTTTCGGACACCCATTTGCTTGAATAACGGTCCAGAACCTTCGAAGTTTCCAACGGGGTAAGGATACAAACTCGCTATTTTTAGCGAGTCTTGCCGGAGAAGCGGTTGACCGCCAAATTTTCCCCAGAGCTTCGGAATAGTAAAATAAGCATTCCTGGTCGAGCTCAACTCAAGATTGCGTATGGATTTCAAGATATTGAAGTTTCGAGTTTGTGAGGGTTCATCCCCTGATTGTGTGTATTTCGTGATAATGGATCATTCGGGGGCACGATTGGAAACGATTGCCTTGAAATGTCACGATCGGCTTCGTCTAGATGCTTTATGTCGTGAAACCGAAACATTGAGCATGAGCGGAAGCATTTGTTTGAAGATTTGACGCTTAGTTTCAGCCTGGTGCAGGAGCATCCAGGGGTGTAAGGGGCAATCTTGCGTCGCCCAAAATTGATGCATTTTGTTTTCACTTCTTTCCAAGATTTGCGCTTTCGGACACCCATTTGCTTGAATAACGGTCCAGAACCTTCGAAGTTTCCAACGGGGTAAGGATACAAACTCGCTATTTTTAGCGAGTCTTGCCGGAGAAGCGGTTGACCACCAAATTTTCCCCAGAGCTTCGGAATAGTAAAATAAGCATTCCTGGTCGAGCTCAACTCAAGATTGCGTATGGATTTCAAGATATTGAAGTTTCGAGTTTGTGAGGGTTCATCCCCTGATTGTGTGTATTTCGTGATAATGGATCATTCGGGGGCACGATTGGAAACGATTGCCTTGAAATGTCACGATCGGCTTCGTCTAGATGCTTTATGTCGTGAAACCGAAACATTTCTGGAAATGAGCGGAAGCATTTGTTTGAAGATTTGACGCTTAGTTTCAGCCTGGTGCAGGAGCATCCAGGGGTGTAAGGGGCAATCTTGCGTCGCCCAAAATTGATGCATTTTGTTTTCACTTCTTTCCAAGATTTGCGCTTTCGGACACCCATTTGCTTGAATAACGGTCCAGAACCTTCGAAGTTTCCAACGGGGTAAGGATACAAACTCGCTATTTTTAGCGAGTCTTGCCGGAGAAGCGGTTGACCGCCAAATTTTCCCCAGAGCTTCGGAATAGTAAAATAAGCATTCCTGGTCGAGCTCAACTCAAGATTGCGTATGGATTTCAAGATATTGAAGTTTCGAGTTTGTGAGGGTTCATCCCCTGATTGTGTGTATTTCGTGATAATGGATCATTCGGGGGCACGATTGGAAACGATTGCCTTGAAATGTCACGATCGGCTTCGTCTAGATGCTTTATGTCGTGAAACCGAAACATTTCTGGAAATGAGCGGAAGCATTTGTTTGAAGATTTGACGCTTAGTTTCAGCCTGGTGCAGGAGCATCCAGGGGTGTAAGGGGCAATCTTGCGTCGCCCAAAATTGATGCATTTTGTTTTCACTTCTTTCCAAGATTTGCGCTTTCGGACACCCATTTGCTTGAATAACGGTCCAGAACCTTCGAAGTTTCCAACGGGGTAAGGATACAAACTCGCTATTTTTAGCGAGTCTTGCCGGAGAAGCGGTTGACCGCCAAATTTTCCCCAGAGCTTCGGAATAGTAAAATAAGCATTCCTGGTCGAGCTCAACTCAAGATTGCGTATGGATTTCAAGATATTGAAGTTTCGAGTTTGTGAGGGTTCATCCCCTGATTGTGTGTATTTCGTGATAATGGATCATTCGGGGGCACGATTGGAAACGATTGCCTTGAAATGTCACGATCGGCTTCGTCTAGATGCTTTATGTCGTGAAACCGAAACATTGAGCATGAGCGGAAGCATTTGTTTGAAGATTTGACGCTTAGTTTCAGCCTGGTGCAGGAGCATCCAGGGGTGTAAGGGGCAATCTTGCGTCGCCCAAAATTGATGCATTTTGTTTTCACTTCTTTCCAAGATTTGCGCTTTCGGACACCCATTTGCTTGAATAACGATCCAGAACCTTCGAAGTTTCCAACGGGGTAAGGATACAAACTCGCTATTTTTAGCGAGTCTTGCCGGAGAAGCGGTTGACCGCCAAATTTTCCCCAGAGCTTCGGAATAGTAAAATAAGCATTCCTGGTCGAGCTCAACTCAAGATTGCGTATGGATTTCAAGATATTGAAGTTTCGAGTTTGTGAGGGTTCATCCCCTGATTGTGTGTATTTCGTGATAATGGATCATTCGGGGGCACGATTGGAAACGATTGCCTTGAAATGTCACGATCGGCTTCGTCTAGATGCTTTATGTCGTGAAACCGAAACATTTCTGGAAATGAGCGGAAGCATTTGTTTGAAGATTTGACGCTTAGTTTCAGCCTGGTGCAGGAGCATCCAGGGGTGTAAGGGGCAATCTTGCGTCGCCCAAAATTGATGCATTTTGTTTTCACTTCTTTCCAAGATTTGCGCTTTCGGACACCCATTTGCTTGAATAACGGTCCAGAACCTTCGAAGTTTCCAACGGGGTAAGGATACAAACTCGCTATTTTTAGCGAGTCTTGCCGGAGAAGCGGTTGACCGCCAAATTTTCCCCAGAGCTTCGGAATAGTAAAATAAGCATTCCTGGTCGAGCTCAACTCAAGATTGCGTATGGATTTCAAGATATTGAAGTTTCGAGTTTGTGAGGGTTCATCCCCTGATTGTGTGTATTTCGTGATAATGGATCATTCGGGGGCACGATTGGAAACGATTGCCTTGAAATGTCACGATCGGCTTCGTCTAGATGCTTTATGTCGTGAAACCGAAACATTGAGCATGAGCGGAAGCATTTGTTTGAAGATTTGACGCTTAGTTTCAGCCTGGTGCAGGAGCATCCAGGGGTGTAAGGGGCAATCTTGCGTCGCCCAAAATTGATGCATTTTGTTTTCACTTCTTTCCAAGATTTGCGCTTTCGGACACCCATTTGCTTGAATAACGGTCCAGAACCTTCGAAGTTTCCAACGGGGTAAGGATACAAACTCGCTATTTTTAGCGAGTCTTGCCGGAGAAGCGGTTGACCGCCAAATTTTCCCCAGAGCTTCGGAATAGTAAAATAAGCATTCCTGGTCGAGCTCAACTCAAGATTGCGTATGGATTTCAAGATATTGAAGTTTCGAGTTTGTGAGGGTTCATCCCCTGATTGTGTGTATTTCGTGATAATGGATCATTCGGGGGCACGATTGGAAACGATTGCCTTGAAATGTCACGATCGGCTTCGTCTAGATGCTTTATGTCGTGAAACCGAAACATTTCTGGAAATGAGCGGAAGCATTTGTTTGAAGATTTGACGCTTAGTTTCAGCCTGGTGCAGGAGCATCCAGGGGTGTAAGGGGCAATCTTGCGTCGCCCAAAATTGATGCATTTTGTTTTCACTTCTTTCCAAGATTTGCGCTTTCGGACACCCATTTGCTTGAATAATGGTCCAGAACCTTCGAAGTTTCCAACGGGGTAAGGATACAAACTCGCTATTTTTAGCGAGTCTTGCCGGAGAAGCGGTTGACCGCCAAATTTTCCCCAGAGCTTCGGAATAGTAAAATAAGCATTCCTGGTCGAGCTCAACTCAAGATTGCGTATGGATTTCAAGATATTGAAGTTTCGAGTTTGTGAGGGTTCATCCCCTGATTGTGTGTATTTCGTGATAATGGATCATTCGGGGGCACGATTGGAAACGATTGCCTTGAAATGTCACGATCGGCTTCGTCTAGATGCTTTATGTCGTGAAACCGAAACATTGAGCATGAGCGGAAGCATTTGTTTGAAGATTTGACGCTTAGTTTCAGCCTGGTGCAGGAGCATCCAGGGGTGTAAGGGGCAATCTTGCGTCGCCCAAAATTGATGCATTTTGTTTTCACTTCTTTCCAAGATTTGCGCTTTCGGACACCCATTTGCTTGAATAACGGTCCAGAACCTTCGAAGTTTCCAACGGGGTAAGGATACAAACTCGCTATTTTTAGCGAGTCTTGCCGGAGAAGCGGTTGACCGCCAAATTTTCCCCAGAGCTTCGGAATAGTAAAATAAGCATTCCTGGTCGAGCTCAACTCAAGATTGCGTATGGATTTCAAGATATTGAAGTTTCGAGTTTGTGAGGGTTCATCCCCTGATTGTGTGTATTTCGTGATAATGGATCATTCGGGGGCACGATTGGAAACGATTGCCTTGAAATGTCACGATCGGCTTCGTCTAGATGCTTTATGTCGTGAAACCGAAACATTTCTGGAAATGAGCGGAAGCATTTGTTTGAAGATTTGACGCTTAGTTTCAGCCTGGTGCAGGAGCATCCAGGGGTGTAAGGGGAATCTTGCGTCGCCCAAAATTGATGCATTTTGTTTTCACTTCTTTCCAAGATTTGCGCTTTCGGACACCCATTTGCTTGAATAACGGTCCAGAACCTTCGAAGTTTCCAACGGGGTAAGGATACAAACTCGCTATTTTTAGCGAGTCTTGTCGGAGAAGCGGTTGACCGCCAAATTTTCCCCAGAGCTTCGGAATAGTAAAATAAGCATTCCTGGTCGAGCTCAACTCAAGATTGCGTATGGATTTCAAGATATTGAAGTTTCGAGTTTGTGAGGGTTCATCCCCTGATTGTGTGTATTTCGTGATAATGGATCATTCGGGGGCACGATTGGAAACGATTGCCTTGAAATGTCACGATCGGCTTCGTCTAGATGCTTTATGTCGTGAAACCGAAACATTGAGCATGAGCGGAAGCATTTGTTTGAAGATTTGACGCTTAGTTTCAGCCTGGTGCAGGAGCATCCAGGGGTGTAAGGGGCAATCTTGCGTCGCCCAAAATTGATGCATTTTGTTTTCACTTCTTTCCAAGATTTGCGCTTTCGGACACCCATTTGCTTGAATAACGGTCCAGAACCTTCGAAGTTTCCAACGGGGTAAGGATACAAACTCGCTATTTTTAGCGAGTCTTGCCGGAGAAGCGGTTGACCGCCAAATTTTCCCCAGAGCTTCGGAATAGTAAAATAAGCATTCCTGGTCGAGCTCAACTCAAGATTGCGTATGGATTTCAAGATATTGAAGTTTCGAGTTTGTGAGGGTTCATCCCCTGATTGTGTGTATTTCGTGATAATGGATCATTCGGGGGCACGATTGGAAACGATTGCCTTGAAATGTCACGATCGGCTTCGTCTAGATGCTTTATGTCGTGAAACCGAAACATTTCTGGAAATGAGCGGAAGCATTTGTTTGAAGATTTGACGCTTAGTTTCAGCCTGGTGCAGGAGCATCCAGGGGTGTAAGGGGCAATCTTGCGTCGCCCAAAATTGATGCATTTTGTTTTCACTTCTTTCCAAGATTTGCGCTTTCGGACACCCATTTGCTTGAATAACGGTCCAGAACCTTCGAAGTTTCCAACGGGGTAAGGATACAAACTCGCTATTTTTAGCGAGTCTTGCCGGAGAAGCGGTTGACCGCCAAATTTTCCCCAGAGCTTCGGAATAGTAAAATAAGCATTCCTGGTCGAGCTCAACTCAAGATTGCGTATGGATTTCAAGATATTGAAGTTTCGAGTTTGTGAGGGTTCATCCCCTGATTGTGTGTATTTCGTGATAATGGATCATTCGGGGGCACGATTGGAAACGATTGCCTTGAAATGTCACGATCGGCTTCGTCTAGATGCTTTATGTCGTGAAACCGAAACATTGAGCATGAGCGGAAGCATTTGTTTGAAGATTTGACGCTTAGTTTCAGCCTGGTGCAGGAGCATCCAGGGGTGTAAGGGGCAATCTTGCGTCGCCCAAAATTGATGCATTTTGTTTTCACTTCTTTCCAAGATTTGCGCTTTCGGACACCCATTTGCTTGAATAACGGTCCAGAACCTTCGAAGTTTCCAACGGGGTAAGGATACAAACTCGCTATTTTTAGCGAGTCTTGCCGGAGAAGCGGTTGACCGCCAAATTTTCCCCAGAGCTTCGGAATAGTAAAATAAGCATTCCTGGTCGAGCTCAACTCAAGATTGCGTATGGATTTCAAGATATTGAAGTTTCGAGTTTGTGAGGGTTCATCCCCTGATTGTGTGTATTTCGTGATAATGGATCATTCGGGGGCACGATTGGAAACGATTGCCTTGAAATGTCACGATCGGCTTCGTCTAGATGCTTTATGTCGTGAAACCGAAACATTGAGCATGAGCGGAAGCATTTGTTTGAAGATTTGACGCTTAGTTTCAGCCTGGTGCAGGAGCATCCAGGGGTGTAAGGGGCAATCTTGCGTCGCCCAAAATTGATGCATTTTGTTTTCACTTCTTTCCAAGATTTGCGCTTTCGGACACCCATTTGCTTGAATAACGGTCCAGAACCTTCGAAGTTTCCAACGGGGTAAGGATACAAACTCGCTATTTTTAGCGAGTCTTGCCGGAGAAGCGGTTGACCGCCAAATTTTCCCCAGAGCTTCGGAATAGTAAAATAAGCATTCCTGGTCGAGCTCAACTCAAGATTGCGTATGGATTTCAAGATATTGAAGTTTCGAGTTTGTGAGGGTTCATCCCCTGATTGTGTGTATTTCGTGATAATGGATCATTCGGGGGCACGATTGGAAACGATTGCCTTGAAATGTCACGATCGGCTTCGTCTAGATGCTTTATGTCGTGAAACCGAAACATTGAGCATGAGCGGAAGCATTTGTTTGAAGATTTGACGCTTAGTTTCAGCCTGGTGCAGGAGCATCTAGGGGTGTAAGGGGCAATCTTGCGTCGCCCAAAATTGATGCATTTTGTTTTCACTTCTTTCCAAGATTTGCGCTTTCGGACATCCATTTGCTTGAATAACGGTCCAGAACCTTCGAAGTTTCCAACGGGGTAAGGATACAAACTCGCTATTTTTAGCGAGTCTTGCCGGAGAAGCGGTTGACCGCCAAATTTTCCCCAGAGCTTCGGAATAGTAAAATAAGCATTCCTGGTCGAGCTCAACTCAAGATTGCGTATGGATTTCAAGATATTGAAGTTTCGAGTTTGTGAGGGTTCATCCCCTGATTGTGTGTATTTCGTGATAATGGATCATTCGGGGGCACGATTGGAAACGATTGCCTTGAAATGTCACGATCGGCTTCGTCTAGATGCTTTATGTCGTGAAACCGAAACATTTCTGGAAATGAGCGGAAGCATTTGTTTGAAGATTTGACGCTTAGTTTCAGCCTGGTGCAGGAGCATCCAGGGGTGTAAGGGGCAATCTTGCGTCGCCCAAAATTGATGCATTTTGTTTTCACTTCTTTCCAAGATTTGCGCTTTCGGACACCCATTTGCTTGAATAACGGTCCAGAACCTTCGAAGTTTCCAACAGGGTAAGGATACAAACTCGCTATTTTTAGCGAGTCTTGCCGGAGAAGCGGTTGACCGCCAAATTTTCCCCAGAGCTTCGGAATAGTAAAATAAGCATTCCTGGTCGAGCTCAACTCAAGATTGCGTATGGATTTCAAGATATTGAAGTTTCGAGTTTGTGAGGGTTCATCCCCTGATTGTGTGTATTTCGTGATAATGGATCATTCGGGGGCACGATTGGAAACGATTGCCTTGAAATGTCACGATCGGCTTCGTCTAGATGCTTTATGTCGTGAAACCGAAACATTGAGCATGAGCGGAAGCATTTGTTTGAAGATTTGACGCTTAGTTTCAGCCTGGTGCAGGAGCATCCAGGGGTGTAAGGGGCAATCTTGCGTCGCCCAAAATTGATGCATTTTGTTTTCACTTCTTTCCAAGATTTGCGCTTTCGGACACCCATTTGCTTGAATAACGGTCCAGAACCTTCGAAGTTTCCAACGGGGTAAGGATACAAACTCACTATTTTTAGCGAGTCTTGCCGGAGAAGCGGTTGACCGCCAAATTTTCCCCAGAGCTTCGGAATAGTAAAATAAGCATTCCTGGTCGAGCTCAACTCAAGATTGCGTATGGATTTCAAGATATTGAAGTTTCGAGTTTGTGAGGGTTCATCCCCTGATTGTGTGTATTTCGTGATAATGGATCATTCGGGGGCACGATTGGAAACGATTGCCTTGAAATGTCACGATCGGCTTCGTCTAGATGCTTTATGTCGTGAAACCGAAACATTTCTGGAAATGAGCGGAAGCATTTGTTTGAAGATTTGACGCTTAGTTTCAGCCTGGTGCAGGAGCATCCAGGGGTGTAAGGGGCAATCTTGCGTCGCCCAAAATTGATGCATTTTGTTTTCACTTCTTTCCAAGATTTGCGCTTTCGGACACCCATTTGCTTGAATCACGGTCCAGAACCTTCGAAGTTTCCAACGGGGTAAGGATACAAACTCGCTATTTTTAGCGAGTCTTGCCGGAGAAGCGGTTGACCGCCAAATTTTCCCCAGAGCTTCGGAATAGTAAAATAAGCATTCCTGGTCGAGCTCAACTCAAGATTGCGTATGGATTTCAAGATATTGAAGTTTCGAGTTTGTGAGGGTTCATCCCCTGATTGTGTGTATTTCGTGATAATGGATCATTCAGGGGCACGATTGGAAACGATTGCCTTGAAATGTCACGATCGGCTTCGTCTAGATGCTTTATGTCGTGAAACCGAAACATTTCTGGAAATGAGCGGAAGCATTTGTTTGAAGATTTGACGCTTAGTTTCAGCCTGGTGCAGGAGCATCCAGGGGTGTAAGGGGCAATCTTGCGTCGCCCAAAATTGATGCATTTTGTTTTCACTTCTTTCCAAGATTTGCGCTTTCGGACACCCATTTGCTTGAATAACGGTCCAGAACCTTCGAAGTTTCCAACGGGGTAAGGATACAAACTCGCTATTTTTAGCGAGTCTTGCCGGAGAAGCGGTTGACCGCCAAATTTTCCCCAGAGCTTCGGAATAGTAAAATAAGCATTCCTGGTCGAGCTCAACTCAAGATTGCGTATGGATTTCAAGATATTGAAGTTTCGAGTTTGTGAGGGTTCATCCCCTGATTGTGTGTATTTCGTGATAATGGATCATTCGGGGGCACGATTGGAAATGATTGCCTTGAAATGTCACGATCGGCTTCGTCTAGATGCTTTATGTCGTGAAACCGAAACATTGAGCATGAGCGGAAGCATTTGTTTGAAGATTTGACGCTTAGTTTCAGCCTGGTGCAGGAGCATCCAGGGGTGTAAGGGGCAATCTTGCGTCGCCCAAAATTGATGCATTTTGTTTTCACTTCTTTCCAAGATTTGCGCTTTCGGACACCCATTTGCTTGAATAACGGTCCAGAACCTTCGAAGTTTCCAACGGGGTAAGGATACAAACTCGCTATTTTTAGCGAGTCTTGCCGGAGAAGCGGTTGACCGCCAAATTTTCCCCAGAGCTTCGGAATAGTAAAATAAGCATTCCTGGTCGAGCTCAACTCAAGATTGCGTATGGATTTCAAGATATTGAAGTTTCGAGTTTGTGAGGGTTCATCCCCTGATTGTGTGTATTTCGTGATAATGGATCATTCGGGGGCACGATTGGAAACGATTGCCTTGAAATGTCACGATCGGCTTCGTCTAGATGCTTTATGTCGTGAAACCGAAACATTGAGCATGAGCGGAAGCATTTGTTTGAAGATTTGACGCTTAGTTTCAGCCTGGTGCAGGAGCATCCAGGGGTGTAAGGGGCAATCTTGCGTCGCCCAAAATTGATGCATTTTGTTTTCACTTCTTTCCAAGATTTGCGCTTTCGGACACCCATTTGCTTGAATAACGGTCCAGAACCTTCGAAGTTTCCAACGGGGTAAGGATACAAACTCGCTATTTTTAGCGAGTCTTGCCGGAGAAGCGGTTGACCGCCAAATTTTCCCCAGAGCTTCGGAATAGTAAAATAAGCATTCCTGGTCGAGCTCAACTCAAGATTGCGTATGGATTTCAAGATATTGAAGTTTCGAGTTTGTGAGGGTTCATCCCCTGATTGTGTGTATTTCGTGATAATGGATCATTCGGGGGCACGATTGGAAACGATTGCCTTGAAATGTCACGATCGGCTTCGTCTAGATGCTTTATGTCGTGAAACCGAAACATTTCTGGAAATGAGCGGAAGCATTTGTTTGAAGATTTGACGCTTAGTTTCAGCCTGGTGCAGGAGCATCCAGGGGTGTAAGGGGCAATCTTGCGTCGCCCAAAATTGATGCATTTTGTTTTCACTTCTTTCCAAGATTTGCGCTTTCGGACACCCATTTGCTTGAATAACGGTCCAGAACCTTCGAAGTTTCCAACGGGGTAAGGATACAAACTCGCTATTTTTAGCGAGTCTTGCCGGAGAAGCGGTTGACCGCCAAATTTTCCCCAGAGCTTCGGAATAGTAAAATAAGCATTCCTGGTCGAGCTCAACTCAAGATTGCGTATGGATTTCAAGATATTGAAGTTTCGAGTTTGTGAGGGTTCATCCCCTGATTGTGTGTATTTCGTGATAATGGATCATTCGGGGGCACGATTGGAAACGATTGCCTTGAAATGTCACGATCGGCTTCGTCTAGATGCTTTATGTCGTGAAACCGAAACATTTCTAGAAATGAGCGGAAGCATTTGTTTGAAGATTTGACGCTTAGTTTCAGCCTGGTGCAGGAGCATCCAGGGGTGTAAGGGGCAATCTTGCGTCGCCCAAAATTGATGCATTTTGTTTTCACTTCTTTCCAAGATTTGCGCTTTCGGACACCCATTTGCTTGAATAACGGTCCAGAACCTTCGAAGTTTCCAACGGGGTAAGGATACAAACTCGCTATTTTTAGCGAGTCTTGCCGGAGAAGCGGTTGACCGCCAAATTTTCCCCAGAGCTTCGGAATAGTAAAATAAGCATTCCTGGTCGAGCTCAACTCAAGATTGCGTATGGATTTCAAGATATTGAAGTTTCGAGTTTGTGAGGGTTCATCCCCTGATTGTGTGTATTTCGTGATAATGGATCATTCGGGGGCACGATTGGAAACGATTGCCTTGAAATGTCACGATCGGCTTCGTCTAGATGCTTTATGTCGTGAAACCGAAACATTGAGCATGAGCGGAAGCATTTGTTTGAAGATTTGACGCTTAGTTTCAGCCTGGTGCAGGAGCATCCAGGGGTGTAAGGGGCAATCTTGCGTCGCCCAAAATTGATGCATTTTGTTTTCACTTCTTTCCAAGATTTGCGCTTTCGGACACCCATTTGCTTGAATAACGGTCCAGAACCTTCGAAGTTTCCAACGGGGTAAGGATACAAACTCGCTATTTTTAGCGAGTCTTGCCGGAGAAGCGGTTGACCGCCAAATTTTCCCCAGAGCTTCGGAATAGTAAAATAAGCATTCCTGGTCGAGCTCAACTCAAGATTGCGTATGGATTTCAAGATATTGAAGTTTCGAGTTTGTGAGGGTTCATCCCCTGATTGTGTGTATTTCGTGATAATGGATCATTCGGGGGCACGATTGGAAACGATTGCCTTGAAATGTCACGATCGGCTTCGTCTAGATGCTTTATGTCGTGAAACCGAAACATTTCTGGAAATGAGCGGAAGCATTTGTTTGAAGATTTGACGCTTAGTTTCAGCCTGGTGCAGGAGCATCCAGGGGTGTAAGGGGCAATCTTGCGTCGCCCAAAATTGATGCATTTTGTTTTCACTTCTTTCCAAGATTTGCGCTTTCGGACACCCATTTGCTTGAATAACGGTCCAGAACCTTCGAAGTTTCCAACGGGGTAAGGATACAAACTCGCTATTTTTAGCGAGTCTTGCCGGAGAAGCGGTTGACCGCCAAATTTTCCCCAGAGCTTCGGAATAGTAAAATAAGCATTCCTGGTCGAGCTCAACTCAAGATTGCGTATGGATTTCAAGATATTGAAGTTTCGAGTTTGTGAGGGTTCATCCCCTGATTGTGTGTATTTCGTGATAATGGATCATTCGGGGGCACGATTGGAAACGATTGCCTTGAAATGTCACGATCGGCTTCGTCTAGATGCTTTATGTCGTGAAACCGAAACATTTCTGGAAATGAGCGGAAGCATTTGTTTGAAGATTTGACGCTTAGTTTCAGCCTGGTGCAGGAGCATCCAGGGGTGTAAGGGGCAATCTTGCGTCGCCCAAAATTGATGCATTTTGTTTTCACTTCTTTCCAAGATTTGCGCTTTCGGACACCCATTTGCTTGAATAACGGTCCAGAACCTTCGAAGTTTCCAACGGGGTAAGGATACAAACTCGCTATTTTTAGCGAGTCTTGCTGGAGAAGCGGTTGACCGCCAAATTTTCCCCAGAGCTTCGGAATAGTAAAATAAGCATTCCTGGTCGAGCTCAACTCAAGATTGCGTATGGATTTCAAGATATTGAAGTTTCGAGTTTGTGAGGGTTCATCCCCTGATTGTGTGTATTTCGTGATAATGGATCATTCGGGGGCACGATTGGAAACGATTGCCTTGAAATGTCACGATCGGCTTCGTCTAGATGCTTTATGTCGTGAAACCGAAACATTTCTGGAAATGAGCGGAAGCATTTGTTTGAAGATTTGACGCTTAGTTTCAGCCTGGTGCAGGAGCATCCAGGGGTGTAAGGGGCAATCTTGCGTCGCCCAAAATTGATGCATTTTGTTTTCACTTCTTTCCAAGATTTGCGCTTTCGGACACCCATTTGCTTGAATAACGGTCCAGAACCTTCGAAGTTTCCAACGGGGTAAGGATACAAACTCGCTATTTTTAGCGAGTCTTGCCGGAGAAGCGGTTGACCGCCAAATTTTCCCCAGAGCTTCGGAATAGTAAAATAAGCATTCCTGGTCGAGCTCAACTCAAGATTGCGTATGGATTTCAAGATATTGAAGTTTCGAGTTTGTGAGGGTTCATCCCCTGATTGTGTGTATTTCGTGATAATGGATCATTCGGGGGCACGATTGGAAACGATTGCCTTGAAATGTCACGATCGGCTTCGTCTAGATGCTTTATGTCGTGAAACCGAAACATTGAGCATGAGCGGAAGCATTTGTTTGAAGATTTGACGCTTAGTTTCAGCCTGGTGCAGGAGCATCCAGGGGTGTAAGGGGCAATCTTGCGTCGCCCAAAATTGATGCATTTTGTTTTCACTTCTTTCCAAGATTTGCGCTTTCGGACACCCATTTGCTTGAATAACGGTCCAGAACCTTCGAAGTTTCCAACGGGGTAAGGATACAAACTCGCTATTTTTAGCGAGTCTTGCCGGAGAAGCGGTTGACCGCCAAATTTTCCCCAGAGCTTCGGAATAGTAAAATAAGCATTCCTGGTCGATCTCAACTCAAGATTGCGTATGGATTTCAAGATATTGAAGTTTCGAGTTTGTGAGGGTTCATCCCCTGATTGTGTGTATTTCGTGATAATGGATCATTCGGGGGCACGATTGGAAACGATTGCCTTGAAATGTCACGATCGGCTTCGTCTAGATGCTTTATGTCGTGAAACCGAAACATTTCTGGAAATGAGCGGAAGCATTTGTTTGAAGATTTGACGCTTAGTTTCAGCCTGGTGCAGGAGCATCCAGGGGTGTAAGGGGCAATCTTGCGTCGCCCAAAATTGATGCATTTTGTTTTCACTTCTTTCCAAGATTTGCGCTTTCGGACACCCATTTGCTTGAATAACGGTCCAGAACCTTCGAAGTTTCCAACGGGGTAAGGATACAAACTCGCTATTTTTAGCGAGTCTTGCCGGAGAAGCGGTTGACCGCCAAATTTTCCCCAGAGCTTAGGAATAGTAAAATAAGCATTCCTGGTCGAGCTCAACTCAAGATTGCGTATGGATTTCAAGATATTGAAGTTTCGAGTTTGTGAGGGTTCATCCCCTGATTGTGTGTATTTCGTGATAATGGATCATTCGGGGGCACGATTGGAAACGATTGCCTTGAAATGTCACGATCGGCTTCGTCTAGATGCTTTATGTCGTGAAACCGAAACATTGAGCATGAGCGGAAGCATTTGTTTGAAGATTTGACGCTTAGTTTCAGCCTGGTGCAGGAGCATCCAGGGGTGTAAGGGGCAATCTTGCGTCGCCCAAAATTGATGCATTTTGTTTTCACTTCTTTCCAAGATTTGCGCTTTCGGACACCCATTTGCTTGAATAACGGTCCAGAACCTTCGAAGTTTCCAACGGGGTAAGGATACAAACTCGCTATTTTTAGCGAGTCTTGCCGGAGAAGCGGTTGACCGCCAAATTTTCCCCAGAGCTTCGGAATAGTAAAATAAGCATTCCTGGTCGAGCTCAACTCAAGATTGCGTATGGATTTCAAGATATTGAAGTTTCGAGTTTGTGAGGGTTCATCCCCTGATTGTGTGTATTTCGTGATAATGGATCATTCGGGGGCACGATTGGAAACGATTGCCTTGAAATGTCACGATCGGCTTCGTCTAGATGCTTTATGTCGTGAAACCGAAACATTTCTGGAAATGAGCGGAAGCATTTGTTTGAAGATTTGACGCTTAGTTTCAGCCTGGTGCAGGAGCATCCAGGGGTGTAAGGGGCAATCTTGCGTCGCCCAAAATTGATGCATTTTGTTTTCACTTCTTTCCAAGATTTGCGCTTTCGGACACCCATTTGCTTGAATAACGGTCCAGAACCTTCGAAGTTTCCAACGGGGTAAGGATACAAACTCGCTATTTTTAGCGAGTCTTGCCGGAGAAGCGGTTGACCGCCAAATTTTCCCCAGAGCTTCGGAATAGTAAAATAAGCATTCCTGGTCGAGCTCAACTCAAGATTGCGTATGGATTTCAAGATATTGAAGTTTCGAGTTTGTGAGGGTTCATCCCCTGATTGTGTGTATTTCGTGATAATGGATCATTCGGGGGCACGATTGGAAACGATTGCCTTGAAATGTCACGATCGGCTTCGTCTAGATGCTTTATGTCGTGAAACCGAAACATTGAGCATGAGCGGAAGCATTTGTTTGAAGATTTGACGCTTAGTTTCAGCCTGGTGCAGGAGCATCCAGGGGTGTAAGGGGCAATCTTGCGTCGCCCAAAATTGATGCATTTTGTTTTCACTTCTTTCCAAGATTTGCGCTTTCGGACACCCATTTGCTTGAATAACGGTCCAGAACCTTCGAAGTTTCCAACGGGGTAAGGATACAAACTCGCTATTTTTAGCGAGTCTTGCCGGAGAAGCGGTTGACCGCCAAATTTTCCCCAGAGCTTCGGAATAGTAAAATAAGCATTCCTGGTCGAGCTCAACTCAAGATTGCGTATGGATTTCAAGATATTGAAGTTTCGAGTTTGTGAGGGTTCATCCCCTGATTGTGTGTATTTCGTGATAATGGATCATTCGGGGGCACGATTGGAAACGATTGCCTTGAAATGTCACGATCGGCTTCGTCTAGATGCTTTATGTCGTGAAACCGAAACATTTCTGGAAATGAGCGGAAGCATTTGTTTGAAGATTTGACGCTTAGTTTCAGCCTGGTGCAGGAGCATCCAGGGGTGTAAGGGGCAATCTTGCGTCGCCCAAAATTGATGCATTTTGTTTTCACTTCTTTCCAAGATTTGCGCTTTCGGACACCCATTTGCTTGAATAACGGTCCAGAACCTTCGAAGTTTCCAACGGGGTAAGGATACAAACTCGCTATTTTTAGCGAGTCTTGCCGGAGAAGCGGTTGACCGCCAAATTTTCCCCAGAGCTTCGGAATAGTAAAATAAGCATTCCTGGTCGAGCTCAACTCAAGATTGCGTATGGATTTCAAGATATTGAAGTTTCGAGTTTGTGAGGGTTCATCCCCTGATTGTGTGTATTTCGTGATAATGGATCATTCGGGGGCACGATTGGAAACGATTGCCTTGAAATGTCACGATCGGCTTCGTCTAGATGCTTTATGTCGTGAAACCGAAACATTTCTGGAAATGAGCGGAAGCATTTGTTTGAAGATTTGACGCTTAGTTTCAGCCTGGTGCAGGAGCATCCAGGGGTGTAAGGGGCAATCTTGCGTCGCCCAAAATTGATGCATTTTGTTTTCACTTCTTTCCAAGATTTGCGCTTTCGGACACCCATTTGCTTGAATAACGGTCCAGAACCTTCGAAGTTTCCAACGGGGTAAGGATACAAACTCGCTATTTTTAGCGAGTCTTGCCGGAGAAGCGGTTGACCGCCAAATTTTCCCCAGAGCTTCGGAATAGTAAAATAAGCATTCCTGGTCGAGCTCAACTCAAGATTGCGTATGGATTTCAAGATATTGAAGTTTCGAGTTTGTGAGGGTTCATCCCCTGATTGTGTGTATTTCGTGATAATGGATCATTCGGGGGCACGATTGGAAACGATTGCCTTGAAATGTCACGATCGGCTTCGTCTAGATGCTTTATGTCGTGAAACCGAAACATTGAGCATGAGCGGAAGCATTTGTTTGAAGATTTGACGCTTAGTTTCAGCCTGGTGCAGGAGCATCCAGGGGTGTAAGGGGCAATCTTGCGTCGCCCAAAATTGATGCATTTTGTTTTCACTTCTTTCCAAGATTTGCGCTTTCGGACACCCATTTGCTTGAATAACGGTCCAGAACCTTCGAAGTTTCCAACGGGGTAAGGATACAAACTCGCTATTTTTAGCGAGTCTTGCCGGAGAAGCGGTTGACCGCCAAATTTTCCCCAGAGCTTCGGAATAGTAAAATAAGCATTCCTGGTCGAGCTCAACTCAAGATTGCGTATGGATTTCAAGATATTGAAGTTTCGAGTTTGTGAGGGTTCATCCCCTGATTGTGTGTATTTCGTGATAATGGATCATTCGGGGGCACGATTGGAAACGATTGCCTTGAAATGTCACGATCGGCTTCGTCTAGATGCTTTATGTCGTGAAACCGAAACATTTCTGGAAATGAGCGGAAGCATTTGTTTGAAGATTTGACGCTTAGTTTCAGCCTGGTGCAGGAGCATCCAGGGGTGTAAGGGGCAATCTTGCGTCGCCCAAAATTGATGCATTTTGTTTTCACTTCTTTCCAAGATTTGCGCTTTCGGACACCCATTTGCTTGAATAACGGTCCAGAACCTTCGAAGTTTCCAACGGGGTAAGGATACAAACTCGCTATTTTTAGCGAGTCTTGCCGGAGAAGCGGTTGACCGCCAAATTTTCCCCAGAGCTTCGGAATAGTAAAATAAGCATTCCTGGTCGAGCTCAACTCAAGATTGCGTATGGATTTCAAGATATTGAAGTTTCGAGTTTGTGAGGGTTCATCCCCTGATTGTGTGTATTTCGTGATAATGGATCATTCGGGGGCACGATTGGAAACGATTGCCTTGAAATGTCACGATCGGCTTCGTCTAGATGCTTTATGTCGTGAAACCGAAACATTTCTGGAAATGAGCGGAAGCATTTGTTTGAAGATTTGACGCTTAGTTTCAGCCTGGTGCAGGAGCATCCAGGGGTGTAAGGGGCAATCTTGCGTCGCCCAAAATTGATGCATTTTGTTTTCACTTCTTTCCAAGATTTGCGCTTTCGGACACCCATTTGCTTGAATAACGGTCCAGAACCTTCGAAGTTTCCAACGGGGTAAGGATACAAACTCGCTATTTTTAGCGAGTCTTGCCGGAGAAGCGGTTGACCGCCAAATTTTCCCCAGAGCTTCGGAATAGTAAAATAAGCATTCCTGGTCGAGCTCAACTCAAGATTGCGTATGGATTTCAAGATATTGAAGTTTCGAGTTTGTGAGGGTTCATCCCCTAATTGTGTGTATTTCGTGATAATGGATCATTCGGGGGCACGATTGGAAACGATTGCCTTGAAATGTCACGATCGGCTTCGTCTAGATGCTTTATGTCGTGAAACCGAAACATTTCTGGAAATGAGCGGAAGCATTTGTTTGAAGATTTGACGCTTAGTTTCAGCCTGGTGCAGGAGCATCCAGGGGTGTAAGGGGCAATCTTGCGTCGCCCAAAATTGATGCATTTTGTTTTCACTTCTTTCCAAGATTTGCGCTTTCGGACACCCATTTGCTTGAATAACGGTCCAGAACCTTCGAAGTTTCCAACGGGGTAAGGATACAAACTCGCTATTTTTAGCGAGTCTTGCCGGAGAAGCGGTTGACCGCCAAATTTTCCCCAGAGCTTCGGAATAGTAAAATAAGCATTCCTGGTCGAGCTCAACTCAAGATTGCGTATGGATTTCAAGATATTGAAGTTTCGAGTTTGTGAGGGTTCATCCCCTGATTGTGTGTATTTCGTGATAATGGATCATTCGGGGGCACGATTGGAAACGATTGCCTTGAAATGTCACGATCGGCTTCGTCTAGATGCTTTATGTCGTGAAACCGAAACATTTCTGGAAATGAGCGGAAGCATTTGTTTGAAGATTTGACGCTTAGTTTCAGCCTGGTGCAGGAGCATCCAGGGGTGTAAGGGGCAATCTTGCGTCGCCCAAAATTGATGCATTTTGTTTTCACTTCTTTCCAAGATTTGCGCTTTCGGACACCCATTTGCTTGAATAACGGTCCAGAACCTTCGAAGTTTCTAACGGGGTAAGGATACAAACTCGCTATTTTTAGCGAGTCTTGCCGGAGAAGCGGTTGACCGCCAAATTTTCCCCAGAGCTTCGGAATAGTAAAATAAGCATTCCTGGTCGAGCTCAACTCAAGATTGCGTATGGATTTCAAGATATTGAAGTTTCGAGTTTGTGAGGGTTCATCCCCTGATTGTGTGTATTTCGTGATAATGGATCATTCGGGGGCACGATTGGAAACGATTGCCTTGAAATGTCACGATCGGCTTCGTCTAGATGCTTTATGTCGTGAAACCGAAACATTTCTGGAAATGAGCGGAAGCATTTGTTTGAAGATTTGACGCTTAGTTTCAGCCTGGTGCAGGAGCATCCAGGGGTGTAAGGGGCAATCTTGCGTCGCCCAAAATTGATGCATTTTGTTTTCACTTCTTTCCAAGATTTGCGCTTTCGGACACCCATTTGCTTGAATAACGGTCCAGAACCTTCGAAGTTTCCAACGGGGTAAGGATACAAACTCGCTATTTTTAGCGAGTCTTGCCGGAGAAGCGGTTGACCGCCAAATTTTCCCCAGAGCTTCGGAATAGTAAAATAAGCATTCCTGGTCGAGCTCAACTCAAGATTGCGTATGGATTTCAAGATATTGAAGTTTCGAGTTTGTGAGGGTTCATCCCCTGATTGTGTGTATTTCGTGATAATGGATCATTCGGGGGCACGATTGGAAACGATTGCCTTGAAATGTCACGATCGGCTTCGTCTAGATGCTTTATGTCGTGAAACCGAAACATTTCTGGAAATGAGCGGAAGCATTTGTTTGAAGATTTGACGCTTAGTTTCAGCCTGGTGCAGGAGCATCCAGGGGTGTAAGGGGCAATCTTGCGTCGCCCAAAATTGATGCATTTTGTTTTCACTTCTTTCCAAGATTTGCGCTTTCGGACACCCATTTGCTTGAATAACGGTCCAGAACCTTCGAAGTTTCCAACGGGGTAAGGATACAAACTCGCTATTTTTAGCGAGTCTTGCCGGAGAAGCGGTTGACCGCCAAATTTTCCCCAGAGCTTCGGAATAGTAAAATAAGCATTCCTGGTCGAGCTCAACTCAAGATTGCGTATGGATTTCAAGATATTGAAGTTTCGAGTTTGTGAGGGTTCATCCCCTGATTGTGTGTATTTCGTGATAATGGATCATTCGGGGGCACGATTGGAAACGATTGCCTTGAAATGTCACGATCGGCTTCGTCTAGATGCTTTATGTCGTGAAACCGAAACATTTCTGGAAATGAGCGGAAGCATTTGTTTGAAGATTTGACGCTTAGTTTCAGCCTGGTGCAGGAGCATCCAGGGGTGTAAGGGGCAATCTTGCGTCGCCCAAAATTGATGCATTTTGTTTTCACTTCTTTCCAAGATTTGCGCTTTCGGACACCCATTTGCTTGAATAACGGTCCAGAACCTTCGAAGTTTCCAACGGGGTAAGGATACAAACTCGCTATTTTTAGCGAGTCTTGCCGGAGAAGCGGTTGACCGCCAAATTTTCCCCAGAGCTTCGGAATAGTAAAATAAGCATTCCTGGTCGAGCTCAACTCAAGATTGCGTATGGATTTCAAGATATTGAAGTTTCGAGTTTGTGAGGGTTCATCCCCTGATTGTGTGTATTTCGTGATAATGGATCATTCGGGGGCACGATTGGAAACGATTGCCTTGAAATGTCACGATCGGCTTCGTCTAGATGCTTTATGTCGTGAAACCGAAACATTGAGCATGAGCGGAAGCATTTGTTTGAAGATTTGACGCTTAGTTTCAGCCTGGTGCAGGAGCATCCAGGGGTGTAAGGGGCAATCTTGCGTCGCCCAAAATTGATGCATTTTGTTTTCACTTCTTTCCAAGATTTGCGCTTTCGGACACCCATTTGCTTGAATAACGGTCCAGAACCTTCGAAGTTTCCAACGGGGTAAGGATACAAACTCGCTATTTTTAGCGAGTCTTGCCGGAGAAGCGGTTGACCGCCAAATTTTCCCCAGAGCTTCGGAATAGTAAAATAAGCATTCCTGGTCGAGCTCAACTCAAGATTGCGTATGGATTTCAAGATATTGAAGTTTCGAGTTTGTGAGGGTTCATCCCCTGATTGTGTGTATTTCGTGATAATGGATCATTCGGGGGCACGATTGGAAACGATTGCCTTGAAATGTCACGATCGGCTTCGTCTAGATGCTTTATGTCGTGAAACCGAAACATTTCTGGAAATGAGCGGAAGCATTTGTTTGAAGATTTGACGCTTAGTTTCAGCCTGGTGCAGGAGCATCCAGGGGTGTAAGGGGCAATCTTGCGTCGCCCAAAATTGATGCATTTTGTTTTCACTTCTTTCCAAGATTTGCGCTTTCGGACACCCATTTGCTTGAATAACGGTCCAGAACCTTCGAAGTTTCTAACGGGGTAAGGATACAAACTCGCTATTTTTAGCGAGTCTTGCCGGAGAAGCGGTTGACCGCCAAATTTTCCCCAGAGCTTCGGAATAGTAAAATAAGCATTCCTGGTCGAGCTCAACTCAAGATTGCGTATGGATTTCAAGATATTGAAGTTTCGAGTTTGTGAGGGTTCATCCCCTGATTGTGTGTATTTCGTGATAATGGATCATTCGGGGGCACGATTGGAAACGATTGCCTTGAAATGTCACGATCGGCTTCGTCTAGATGCTTTATGTCGTGAAACCGAAACATTTCTGGAAATGAGCGGAAGCATTTGTTTGAAGATTTGACGCTTAGTTTCAGCCTGGTGCAGGAGCATCCAGGGGTGTAAGGGGCAATCTTGCGTCGCCCAAAATTGATGCATTTTGTTTTCACTTCTTTCCAAGATTTGCGCTTTCGGACACCCATTTGCTTGAATAACGGTCCAGAACCTTCGAAGTTTCCAACGGGGTAAGGATACAAACTCGCTATTTTTAGCGAGTCTTGCCGGAGAAGCGGTTGACCGCCAAATTTTCCCCAGAGCTTCGGAATAGTAAAATAAGCATTCCTGGTCGAGCTCAACTCAAGATTGCGTATGGATTTCAAGATATTGAAGTTTCGAGTTTGTGAGGGTTCATCCCCTGATTGTGTGTATTTCGTGATAATGGATCATTCGGGGGCACGATTGGAAACGATTGCCTTGAAATGTCACGATCGGCTTCGTCTAGATGCTTTATGTCGTGAAACCGAAACATTTCTGGAAATGAGCGGAAGCATTTGTTTGAAGATTTGACGCTTAGTTTCAGCCTGGTGCAGGAGCATCCAGGGGTGTAAGGGGCAATCTTGCGTCGCCCAAAATTGATGCATTTTGTTTTCACTTCTTTCCAAGATTTGCGCTTTCGGACACCCATTTGCTTGAATAACGGTCCAGAACCTTCGAAGTTTCCAACGGGGTAAGGATACAAACTCGCTATTTTTAGCGAGTCTTGCCGGAGAAGCGGTTGACCGCCAAATTTTCCCCAGAGCTTCGGAATAGTAAAATAAGCATTCCTGGTCGAGCTCAACTCAAGATTGCGTATGGATTTCAAGATATTGAAGTTTCGAGTTTGTGAGGGTTCATCCCCTGATTGTGTGTATTTCGTGATAATGGATCATTCGGGGGCACGATTGGAAACGATTGCCTTGAAATGTCACGATCGGCTTCGTCTAGATGCTTTATGTCGTGAAACCGAAACATTTCTGGAAATGAGCGGAAGCATTTGTTTGAAGATTTGACGCTTAGTTTCAGCCTGGTGCAGGAGCATCCAGGGGTGTAAGGGGCAATCTTGCGTCGCCCAAAATTGATGCATTTTGTTTTCACTTCTTTCCAAGATTTGCGCTTTCGGACACCCATTTGCTTGAATAACGGTCCAGAACCTTCGAAGTTTCCAACGGGGTAAGGATACAAACTCGCTATTTTTAGCGAGTCTTGCCGGAGAAGCGGTTGACCGCCAAATTTTCCCCAGAGCTTCGGAATAGTAAAATAAGCATTCCTGGTCGAGCTCAACTCAAGATTGCGTATGGATTTCAAGATATTGAAGTTTCGAGTTTGTGAGGGTTCATCCCCTGATTGTGTGTATTTCGTGATAATGGATCATTCGGGGGCACGATTGGAAACGATTGCCTTGAAATGTCACGATCGGCTTCGTCTAGATGCTTTATGTCGTGAAACCGAAACATTGAGCATGAGCGGAAGCATTTGTTTGAAGATTTGACGCTTAGTTTCAGCCTGGTGCAGGAGCATCCAGGGGTGTAAGGGGCAATCTTGCGTCGCCCAAAATTGATGCATTTTGTTTTCACTTCTTTCCAAGATTTGCGCTTTCGGACACCCATTTGCTTGAATAACGGTCCAGAACCTTCGAAGTTTCCAACGGGGTAAGGATACAAACTCGCTATTTTTAGCGAGTCTTGCCGGAGAAGCGGTTGACCGCCAAATTTTCCCCAGAGCTTCGGAATAGTAAAATAAGCATTCCTGGTCGAGCTCAACTCAAGATTGCGTATGGATTTCAAGATATTGAAGTTTCGAGTTTGTGAGGGTTCATCCCCTGATTGTGTGTATTTCGTGATAATGGATCATTCGGGGGCACGATTGGAAACGATTGCCTTGAAATGTCACGATCGGCTTCGTCTAGATGCTTTATGTCGTGAAACCGAAACATTGAGCATGAGCGGAAGCATTTGTTTGAAGATTTGACGCTTAGTTTCAGCCTGGTGCAGGAGCATCCAGGGGTGTAAGGGGCAATCTTGCGTCGCCCAAAATTGATGCATTTTGTTTTCACTTCTTTCCAAGATTTGCGCTTTCGGACACCCATTTGCTTGAATAACGGTCCAGAACCTTCGAAGTTTCCAACGGGGTAAGGATACAAACTCGCTATTTTTAGCGAGTCTTGCCGGAGAAGCGGTTGACCGCCAAATTTTCCCCAGAGCTTCGGAATAGTAAAATAAGCATTCCTGGTCGAGCTCAACTCAAGATTGCGTATGGATTTCAAGATATTGAAGTTTCGAGTTTGTGAGGGTTCATCCCCTGATTGTGTGTATTTCGTGATAATGGATCATTCGGGGGCACGATTGGAAACGATTGCCTTGAAATGTCACGATCGGCTTCGTCTAGATGCTTTATGTCGTGAAACCGAAACATTTCTGGAAATGAGCGGAAGCATTTGTTTGAAGATTTGACGCTTAGTTTCAGCCTGGTGCAGGAGCATCCAGGGGTGTAAGGGGCAATCTTGCGTCGCCCAAAATTGATGCATTTTGTTTTCACTTCTTTCCAAGATTTGCGCTTTCGGACACCCATTTGCTTGAATAACGGTCCAGAACCTTCGAAGTTTCCAACGGGGTAAGGATACAAACTCGCTATTTTTAGCGAGTCTTGCCGGAGAAGCGGTTGACCGCCAAATTTTCCCCAGAGCTTCGGAATAGTAAAATAAGCATTCCTGGTCGAGCTCAACTCAAGATTGCGTATGGATTTCAAGATATTGAAGTTTCGAGTTTGTGAGGGTTCATCCCCTGATTGTGTGTATTTCGTGATAATGGATCATTCGGGGGCACGATTGGAAACGATTGCCTTGAAATGTCACGATCGGCTTCGTCTAGATGCTTTATGTCGTGAAACCGAAACATTTCTGGAAATGAGCGGAAGCATTTGTTTGAAGATTTGACGCTTAGTTTCAGCCTGGTGCAGGAGCATCCAGGGGTGTAAGGGGCAATCTTGCGTCGCCCAAAATTGATGCATTTTGTTTTCACTTCTTTCCAAGATTTGCGCTTTCGGACACCCATTTGCTTGAATAACGGTCCAGAACCTTCGAAGTTTCCAACGGGGTAAGGATACAAACTCGCTATTTTTAGCGAGTCTTGCCGGAGAAGCGGTTGACCGCCAAATTTTCCCCAGAGCTTCGGAATAGTAAAATAAGCATTCCTGGTCGAGCTCAACTCAAGATTGCGTATGGATTTCAAGATATTGAAGTTTCGAGTTTGTGAGGGTTCATCCCCTGATTGTGTGTATTTCGTGATAATGGATCATTCGGGGGCACGATTGGAAACGATTGCCTTGAAATGTCACGATCGGCTTCGTCTAGATGCTTTATGTCGTGAAACCGAAACATTTCTGGAAATGAGCGGAAGCATTTGTTTGAAGATTTGACGCTTAGTTTCAGCCTGGTGCAGGAGCATCCAGGGGTGTAAGGGGCAATCTTGCGTCGCCCAAAATTGATGCATTTTGTTTTCACTTCTTTCCAAGATTTGCGCTTTCGAACACCCATTTGCTTGAATAACGGTCCAGAACCTTCGAAGTTTCCAACGGGGTAAGGATACAAACTCGCTATTTTTAGCGAGTCTTGCCGGAGAAGCGGTTGACCGCCAAATTTTCCCCAGAGCTTCGGAATAGTAAAATAAGCATTCCTGGTCGAGCTCAACTCAAGATTGCGTATGGATTTCAAGATATTGAAGTTTCGAGTTTGTGAGGGTTCATCCCCTGATTGTGTGTATTTCGTGATAATGGATCATTCGGGGGCACGATTGGAAACGATTGCCTTGAAATGTCACGATCGGCTTCGTCTAGATGCTTTATGTCGTGAAACCGAAACATTGAGCATGAGCGGAAGCATTTGTTTGAAGATTTGACGCTTAGTTTCAGCCTGGTGCAGGAGCATCCAGGGGTGTAAGGGGCAATCTTGCGTCGCCCAAAATTGATGCATTTTGTTTTCACTTCTTTCCAAGATTTGCGCTTTCGGACACCCATTTGCTTGAATAACGGTCCAGAACCTTCGAAGTTTCCAACGGGGTAAGGATACAAACTCGCTATTTTTAGCGAGTCTTGCCGGAGAAGCGGTTGACCGCCAAATTTTCCCCAGAGCTTCGGAATAGTAAAATAAGCATTCCTGGTCGAGCTCAACTCAAGATTGCGTATGGATTTCAAGATATTGAAGTTTCGAGTTTGTGAGGGTTCATCCCCTGATTGTGTGTATTTCGTGATAATGGATCATTCGGGGGCACGATTGGAAACGATTGCCTTGAAATGTCACGATCGGCTTCGTCTAGATGCTTTATGTCGTGAAACCGAAACATTTCTAGAAATGAGCGGAAGCATTTGTTTGAAGATTTGACGCTTAGTTTCAGCCTGGTGCAGGAGCATCCAGGGGTGTAAGGGGCAATCTTGCGTCGCCCAAAATTGATGCATTTTGTTTTCACTTCTTTCCAAGATTTGCGCTTTCGGACACCCATTTGCTTGAATAACGGTCCAGAACCTTCGAAGTTTCCAACGGGGTAAGGATACAAACTCGCTATTTTTAGCGAGTCTTGCCGGAGAAGCGGTTGACCGCCAAATTTTCCCCAGAGCTTCGGAATAGTAAAATAAGCATTCCTGGTCGAGCTCAACTCAAGATTGCGTATGGATTTCAAGATATTGAAGTTTCGAGTTTGTGAGGGTTCATCCCCTGATTGTGTGTATTTCGTGATAATGGATCATTCGGGGGCACGATTGGAAATGATTGCCTTGAAATGTCACGATCGGCTTCGTCTAGATGCTTTATGTCGTGAAACCGAAACATTTCTGGAAATGAGCGGAAGCATTTGTTTGAAGATTTGACGCTTAGTTTCAGCCTGGTGCAGGAGCATCCAGGGGTGTAAGGGGCAATCTTGCGTCGCCCAAAATTGATGCATTTTGTTTTCACTTCTTTCCAAGATTTGCGCTTTCGGACACCCATTTGCTTGAATAACGGTCCAGAACCTTCGAAGTTTCCAACGGGGTAAGGATACAAACTCGCTATTTTTAGCGAGTCTTGCCGGAGAAGCGGTTGACCGCCAAATTTTCCCCAGAGCTTCGGAATAGTAAAATAAGCATTCCTGGTCGAGCTCAACTCAAGATTGCGTATGGATTTCAAGATATTGAAGTTTCGAGTTTGTGAGGGTTCATCCCCTGATTGTGTGTATTTCGTGATAATGGATCATTCGGGGGCACGATTGGAAACGATTGCCTTGAAATGTCACGATCGGCTTCGTCTAGATGCTTTATGTCGTGAAACCGAAACATTTCTGGAAATGAGCGGAAGCATTTGTTTGAAGATTTGACGCTTAGTTTCAGCCTGGTGCAGGAGCATCCAGGGGTGTAAGGGGCAATCTTGCGTCGCCCAAAATTGATGCATTTTGTTTTCACTTCTTTCCAAGATTTGCGCTTTCGGACACCCATTTGCTTGAATAACGGTCCAGAACCTTCGAAGTTTCCAACGGGGTAAGGATACAAACTCGCTATTTTTAGCGAGTCTTGCCGGAGAAGCGGTTGACCGCCAAATTTTCCCCAGAGCTTCGGAATAGTAAAATAAGCATTCCTGGTCGAGCTCAACTCAAGATTGCGTATGGATTTCAAGATATTGAAGTTTCGAGTTTGTGAGGGTTCATCCCCTGATTGTGTGTATTTCGTGATAATGGATCATTCGGGGGCACGATTGGAAACGATTGCCTTGAAATGTCACGATCGGCTTCGTCTAGATGCTTTATGTCGTGAAACCGAAACATTGAGCATGAGCGGAAGCATTTGTTTGAAGATTTGACGCTTAGTTTCAGCCTGGTGCAGGAGCATCCAGGGGTGTAAGGGGCAATCTTGCGTCGCCCAAAATTGATGCATTTTGTTTTCACTTCTTTCCAAGATTTGCGCTTTCGGACACCCATTTGCTTGAATAACGGTCCAGAACCTTCGAAGTTTCCAACGGGGTAAGGATACAAACTCGCTATTTTTAGCGAGTCTTGCCGGAGAAGCGGTTGACCGCCAAATTTTCCCCAGAGCTTCGGAATAGTAAAATAAGCATTCCTGGTCGAGCTCAACTCAAGATTGCGTATGGATTTCAAGATATTGAAGTTTCGAGTTTGTGAGGGTTCATCCCCTGATTGTGTGTATTTCGTGATAATGGATCATTCGGGGGCACGATTGGAAACGATTGCCTTGAAATGTCACGATCGGCTTCGTCTAGATGCTTTATGTCGTGAAACCGAAACATTTCTAGAAATGAGCGGAAGCATTTGTTTGAAGATTTGACGCTTAGTTTCAGCCTGGTGCAGGAGCATCCAGGGGTGTAAGGGGCAATCTTGCGTCGCCCAAAATTGATGCATTTTGTTTTCACTTCTTTCCAAGATTTGCGCTTTCGGACACCCATTTGCTTGAATAACGGTCCAGAACCTTCGAAGTTTCCAACGGGGTAAGGATACAAACTCGCTATTTTTAGCGAGTCTTGCCGGAGAAGCGGTTGACCGCCAAATTTTCCCCAGAGCTTCGGAATAGTAAAATAAGCATTCCTGGTCAAGTTCAACTCAAGATTGCGTATGGATTTCAAGATATTGAAGTTTCGAGTTTGTGAGGGTTCATCCCCTGATTGTGTGTATTTCGTGATAATGGATCATTCGGGGGCACGATTGGAAACGATTGCCTTGAAATGTCACGATCGGCTTCGTCTAGATGCTTTATGTCGTGAAACCGAAACATTGAGCATGAGCGGAAGCATTTGTTTGAAGATTTGACGCTTAGTTTCAGCCTGGTGCAGGAGCATCCAGGGGTGTAAGGGGCAATCTTGCGTCGCCCAAAATTGATGCATTTTGTTTTCACTTCTTTCCAAGATTTGCGCTTTCGGACACCCATTTGCTTGAATAACGGTCGAGAACCTTCGAAGTTTCCAACGGGGTAAGGATACAAACTCGCTATTTTTAGCGAGTCTTGCCGGAGAAGCGGTTGACCGCCAAATTTTCCCCAGAGCTTCGGAATAGTAAAATAAGCATTCCTGGTCGAGCTCAACTCAAGATTGCGTATGGATTTCAAGATATTGAAGTTTCGAGTTTGTGAGGGTTCATCCCCTGATTGTGTGTATTTCGTGATAATGGATCATTCGGGGGCACGATTGGAAACGATTGCCTTGAAATGTCACGATCGGCTTCGTCTAGATGCTTTATGTCGTGAAACCGAAACATTTCTAGAAATGAGCGGAAGCATTTGTTTGAAGATTTGACGCTTAGTTTCAGCCTGGTGCAGGAGCATCCAGGGGTGTAAGGGGCAATCTTGCGTCGCCCAAAATTGATGCATTTTGTTTTCACTTCTTTCCAAGATTTGCGCTTTCGGACACCCATTTGCTTGAATAACGGTCCAGAACCTTCGAAGTTTCCAACGGGGTAAGGATACAAACTCGCTATTTTTAGCGAGTCTTGCCGGAGAAGCGGTTGACCGCCAAATTTTCCCCAGAGCTTCGGAATAGTAAAATAAGCATTCCTGGTCGATCTCAACTCAAGATTGCGTATGGATTTCAAGATATTGAAGTTTCGAGTTTGTGAGGGTTCATCCCCTGATTGTGTGTATTTCGTGATAATGGATCATTCGGGGGCACGATTGGAAACGATTGCCTTGAAATGTCACGATCGGCTTCGTCTAGATGCTTTATGTCGTGAAACCGAAACATTGAGCATGAGCGGAAGCATTTGTTTGAAGATTTGACGCTTAGTTTCAGCCTGGTGCAGGAGCATCCAGGGGTGTAAGGGGCAATCTTGCGTCGCCCAAAATTGATGCATTTTGTTTTCACTTCTTTCCAAGATTTGCGCTTTCGGACACCCATTTGCTTGAATAACGGTCTAGAACCTTCGAAGTTTCCAACGGGGTAAGGATACAAACTCGCTATTTTTAGCGAGTCTTGCCGGAGAAGCGGTTGACCGCCAAATTTTCCCCAGAGCTTCGGAATAGTAAAATAAGCATTCCTGGTCGAGCTCAACTCAAGATTGCGTATGGATTTCAAGATATTGAAGTTTCGAGTTTGTGAGGGTTCATCCCCTGATTGTGTGTATTTCGTGATAATGGATCATTCGGGGGCACGATTGGAAACGATTGCCTTGAAATGTCACGATCGGCTTCGTCTAGATGCTTTATGTCGTGAAACCGAAACATTTCTAGAAATGAGCGGAAGCATTTGTTTGAAGATTTGACGCTTAGTTTCAGCCTGGTGCAGGAGCATCCAGGGGTGTAAGGGGCAATCTTGCGTCGCCCAAAATTGATGCATTTTGTTTTCACTTCTTTCCAAGATTTGCGCTTTCGGACACCCATTTGCTTGAATAACGGTCCAGAACCTTCGAAGTTTCCAACGGGGTAAGGATACAAACTCGCTATTTTTAGCGAGTCTTGCCGGAGAAGCGGTTGACCGCCAAATTTTCCCCAGAGCTTCGGAATAGTAAAATAAGCATTCCTGGTCGAGCTCAACTCAAGATTGCGTATGGATTTCAAGATATTGAAGTTTCGAGTTTGTGAGGGTTCATCCCCTGATTGTGTGTATTTCGTGATAATGGATCATTCGGGGGCACGATTGGAAACGATTGCCTTGAAATGTCACGATCGGCTTCGTCTAGATGCTTTATGTCGTGAAACCGAAACATTGAGCATGAGCGGAAGCATTTGTTTGAAGATTTGACGCTTAGTTTCAGCCTGGTGCAGGAGCATCCAGGGGTGTAAGGGGCAATCTTGCGTCGCCCAAAATTGATGCATTTTGTTTTCACTTCTTTCCAAGATTTGCGCTTTCGGACACCCATTTGCTTGAATAACGGTCCAGAACCTTCGAAGTTTCCAACGGGGTAAGGATACAAACTCGCTATTTTTAGCGAGTCTTGCCGGAGAAGCGGTTGACCGCCAAATTTTCCCCAGAGCTTCGGAATAGTAAAATAAGCATTCCTGGTCGAGCTCAACTCAAGATTGCGTATGGATTTCAAGATATTGAAGTTTCGAGTTTGTGAGGGTTCATCCCCTGATTGTGTGTATTTCGTGATAATGGATCATTCGGGGGCACGATTGGAAACGATTGCCTTGAAATGTCACGATCGGCTTCGTCTAGATGCTTTATGTCGTGAAACCGAAACATTGAGCATGAGCGGAAGCATTTGTTTGAAGATTTGACGCTTAGTTTCAGCCTGGTGCAGGAGCATCCAGGGGTGTAAGGGGCAATCTTGCGTCGCCCAAAATTGATGCATTTTGTTTTCACTTCTTTCCAAGATTTGCGCTTTCGGACACCCATTTGCTTGAATAACGGTCCAGAACCTTCGAAGTTTCCAACGGGGTAAGGATACAAACTCGCTATTTTTAGCGAGTCTTGCCGGAGAAGCGGTTGACCGCCAAATTTTCCCCAGAGCTTCGGAATAGTAAAATAAGCATTCCTGGTCGAGCTCAACTCAAGATTGCGTATGGATTTCAAGATATTGAAGTTTCGAGTTTGTGAGGGTTCATCCCCTGATTGTGTGTATTTCGTGATAATGGATCATTCGGGGGCACGATTGGAAACGATTGCCTTGAAATGTCACGATCGGCTTCGTCTAGATGCTTTATGTCGTGAAACCGAAACATTTCTGGAAATGAGCGGAAGCATTTGTTTGAAGATTTGACGCTTAGTTTCAGCCTGGTGCAGGAGCATCCAGGGGTGTAAGGGGCAATCTTGCGTCGCCCAAAATTGATGCATTTTGTTTTCACTTCTTTCCAAGATTTGCGCTTTCGGACACCCATTTGCTTGAATAACGGTCCAGAACCTTCGAAGTTTCCAACGGGGTAAGGATACAAACTCGCTATTTTTAGCGAGTCTTGCCGGAGAAGCGGTTGACCGCCAAATTTTCCCCAGAGCTTCGGAATAGTAAAATAAGCATTCCTGGTCGAGCTCAACTCAAGATTGCGTATGGATTTCAAGATATTGAAGTTTCGAGTTTGTGAGGGTTCATCCCCTGATTGTGTGTATTTCGTGATAATGGATCATTCGGGGGCACGATTGGAAACGATTGCCTTGAAATGTCACGATCGGCTTCGTCTAGATGCTTTATGTCGTGAAACCGAAACATTGAGCATGAGCGGAAGCATTTGTTTGAAGATTTGACGCTTAGTTTCAGCCTGGTGCAGGAGCATCCAGGGGTGTAAGGGGCAATCTTGCGTCGCCCAAAATTGATGCATTTTGTTTTCACTTCTTTCCAAGATTTGCGCTTTCGGACACCCATTTGCTTGAATAACGGTCCAGAACCTTCGAAGTTTCCAACGGGGTAAGGATACAAACTCGCTATTTTTAGCGAGTCTTGCCGGAGAAGCGGTTGACCGCCAAATTTTCCCCAGAGCTTCGGAATAGTAAAATAAGCATTCCTGGTCGAGCTCAACTCAAGATTGCGTATGGATTTCAAGATATTGAAGTTTCGAGTTTGTGAGGGTTCATCCCCTGATTGTGTGTATTTCGTGATAATGGATCATTCGGGGGCACGATTGGAAACGATTGCCTTGAAATGTCACGATCGGCTTCGTCTAGATGCTTTATGTCGTGAAACCGAAACATTTCTGGAAATGAGCGGAAGCATTTGTTTGAAGATTTGACGCTTAGTTTCAGCCTGGTGCAGGAGCATCCAGGGGTGTAAGGGGCAATCTTGCGTCGCCCAAAATTGATGCATTTTGTTTTCACTTCTTTCCAAGATTTGCGCTTTCGGACACCCATTTGCTTGAATAACGGTCCAGAACCTTCGAAGTTTCCAACGGGGTAAGGATACAAACTCGCTATTTTTAGCGAGTCTTGCCGGAGAAGCGGTTGACCGCCAAATTTTCCCCAGAGCTTCGGAATAGTAAAATAAGCATTCCTGGTCGAGCTCAACTCAAGATTGCGTATGGATTTCAAGATATTGAAGTTTCGAGTTTGTGAGGGTTCATCCCCTGATTGTGTGTATTTCGTGATAATGGATCATTCGGGGGCACGATTGGAAACGATTGCCTTGAAATGTCACGATCGGCTTCGTCTAGATGCTTTATGTCGTGAAACCGAAACATTTCTGGAAATGAGCGGAAGCATTTGTTTGAAGATTTGACGCTTAGTTTCAGCCTGGTGCAGGAGCATCCAGGGGTGTAAGGGGCAATCTTGCGTCGCCCAAAATTGATGCATTTTGTTTTCACTTCTTTCCAAGATTTGCGCTTTCGGACACCCATTTGCTTGAATAACGGTCCAGAACCTTCGAAGTTTCCAACGGGGTAAGGATACAAACTCGCTATTTTTAGCGAGTCTTGCCGGAGAAGCGGTTGACCGCCAAATTTTCCCCAGAGCTTCGGAATAGTAAAATAAGCATTCCTGGTCGAGCTCAACTCAAGATTGCGTATGGATTTCAAGATATTGAAGTTTCGAGTTTGTGAGGGTTCATCCCCTGATTGTGTGTATTTCGTGATAATGGATCATTCGGGGGCACGATTGGAAACGATTGCCTTGAAATGTCACGATCGGCTTCGTCTAGATGCTTTATGTCGTGAAACCGAAACATTGAGCATGAGCGGAAGCATTTGTTTGAAGATTTGACGCTTAGTTTCAGCCTGGTGCAGGAGCATCCAGGGGTGTAAGGGGCAATCTTGCGTCGCCCAAAATTGATGCATTTTGTTTTCACTTCTTTCCAAGATTTGCGCTTTCGGACACCCATTTGCTTGAATAACGGTCCAGAACCTTCGAAGTTTCCAACGGGGTAAGGATACAAACTCGCTATTTTTAGCGAGTCTTGCCGGAGAAGCGGTTGACCGCCAAATTTTCCCCAGAGCTTCGGAATAGTAAAATAAGCATTCCTGGTCGAGCTCAACTCAAGATTGCGTATGGATTTCAAGATATTGAAGTTTCGAGTTTGTGAGGGTTCATCCCCTGATTGTGTGTATTTCGTGATAATGGATCATTCGGGGGCACGATTGGAAACGATTGCCTTGAAATGTCACGATCGGCTTCGTCTAGATGCTTTATGTCGTGAAACCGAAACATTTCTGGAAATGAGCGGAAGCATTTGTTTGAAGATTTGACGCTTAGTTTCAGCCTGGTGCAGGAGCATCCAGGGGTGTAAGGGGCAATCTTGCGTCGCCCAAAATTGATGCATTTTGTTTTCACTTCTTTCCAAGATTTGCGCTTTCGGACACCCATTTGCTTGAATAACGGTCCAGAACCTTCGAAGTTTCCAACGGGGTAAGGATACAAACTCGCTATTTTTAGCGAGTCTTGCCGGAGAAGCGGTTGACCGCCAAATTTTCCCCAGAGCTTCGGAATAGTAAAATAAGCATTCCTGGTCGAGCTCAACTCAAGATTGCGTATGGATTTCAAGATATTGAAGTTTCGAGTTTGTGAGGGTTCATCCCCTGATTGTGTGTATTTCGTGATAATGGATCATTCGGGGGCACGATTGGAAACGATTGCCTTGAAATGTCACGATCGGCTTCGTCTAGATGCTTTATGTCGTGAAACCGAAACATTGAGCATGAGCGGAAGCATTTGTTTGAAGATTTGACGCTTAGTTTCAGCCTGGTGCAGGAGCATCCAGGGGTGTAAGGGGCAATCTTGCGTCGCCCAAAATTGATGCATTTTGTTTTCACTTCTTTCCAAGATTTGCGCTTTCGGACACCCATTTGCTTGAATAACGGTCCAGAACCTTCGAAGTTTCCAACGGGGTAAGGATACAAACTCGCTATTTTTAGCGAGTCTTGCCGGAGAAGCGGTTGACCGCCAAATTTTCCCCAGAGCTTCGGAATAGTAAAATAAGCATTCCTGGTCGAGCTCAACTCAAGATTGCGTATGGATTTCAAGATATTGAAGTTTCGAGTTTGTGAGGGTTCATCCCCTGATTGTGTGTATTTCGTGATAATGGATCATTCGGGGGCACGATTGGAAACGATTGCCTTGAAATGTCACGATCGGCTTCGTCTAGATGCTTTATGTCGTGAAACCGAAACATTGAGCATGAGCGGAAGCATTTGTTTGAAGATTTGACGCTTAGTTTCAGCCTGGTGCAGGAGCATCCAGGGGTGTAAGGGGCAATCTTGCGTCGCCCAAAATTGATGCATTTTGTTTTCACTTCTTTCCAAGATTTGCGCTTTCGGACACCCATTTGCTTGAATAACGGTCCAGAACCTTCGAAGTTTCCAACGGGGTAAGGATACAAACTCGCTATTTTTAGCGAGTCTTGCCGGAGAAGCGGTTGACCGCCAAATTTTCCCCAGAGCTTCGGAATAGTAAAATAAGCATTCCTGGTCGAGCTCAACTCAAGATTGCGTATGGATTTCAAGATATTGAAGTTTCGAGTTTGTGAGGGTTCATCCCCTGATTGTGTGTATTTCGTGATAATGGATCATTCGGGGGCACGATTGGAAACGATTGCCTTGAAATGTCACGATCGGCTTCGTCTAGATGCTTTATGTCGTGAAACCGAAACATTGAGCATGAGCGGAAGCATTTGTTTGAAGATTTGACGCTTAGTTTCAGCCTGGTGCAGGAGCATCCAGGGGTGTAAGGGGCAATCTTGCGTCGCCCAAAATTGATGCATTTTGTTTTCACTTCTTTCCAAGATTTGCGCTTTCGGACACCCATTTGCTTGAATAACGGTCCAGAACCTTCGAAGTTTCCAACGGGGTAAGGATACAAACTCGCTATTTTTAGCGAGTCTTGCCGGAGAAGCGGTTGACCGCAAAATTTTCCCCAGAGCTTCGGAATAGTAAAATAAGCATTCCTGGTCGAGCTCAACTCAAGATTGCGTATGGATTTCAAGATATTGAAGTTTCGAGTTTGTGAGGGTTCATCCCCTGATTGTGTGTATTTCGTGATAATGGATCATTCGGGGGCACGATTGGAAACGATTGCCTTGAAATGTCACGATCGGCTTCGTCTAGATGCTTTATGTCGTGAAACTGAAACATTGAGCATGAGCGGAAGCATTTGTTTGAAGATTTGACGCTTAGTTTCAGCCTGGTGCAGGAGCATCCAGGGGTGTAAGGGGCAATCTTGCGTCGCCCAAAATTGATGCATTTTTTTTTCACTTCTTTCCAAGATTTGCGCTTTCGGACACCCATTTGCTTGAATAACGGTCCAGAACCTTCGAAGTTTCCAACGGGGTAAGGATACAAACTCGCTATTTTTAGCGAGTCTTGCCGGAGAAGCGGTTGACCGCCAAATTTTCCCCAGAGCTTCGGAATAGTAAAATAAGCATTCCTGGTCGAGCTCAACTCAAGATTGCGTATGGATTTCAAGATATTGAAGTTTCGAGTTTGTGAGGATTCATCCCCTGATTGTGTGTATTTCGTGATAATGGATCATTCGGGGGCACGATTGGAAACGATTGCCTTGAAATGTCACGATCGGCTTCGTCTAGATGCTTTATGTCGTGAAACCGAAACATTGAGCATGAGCGGAAGCATTTGTTTGAAGATTTGACGCTTAGTTTCAGCCTGGTGCAGGAGCATCCAGGGGTGTAAGGGGCAATCTTGCGTCGCCCAAAATTGATGCATTTTGTTTTCACTTCTTTCCAAGATTTGCGCTTTCGGACACCCATTTGCTTGAATAACGGTCCAGAACCTTCGAAGTTTCCAACGGGGTAAGGATACAAACTCGCTATTTTTAGCGAGTCTTGCCGAAGAAGCGGTTGACCGCCAAATTTTCCCCAGAGCTTCGGAATAGTAAAATAAGCATTCCTGGTCGAGCTCAACTCAAGATTGCGTATGGATTTCAAGATATTGAAGTTTCGAGTTTGTGAGGGTTCATCCCCTGATTGTGTGTATTTCGTGATAATGGATCATTCGGGGGCACGATTGGAAACGATTGCCTTGAAATGTCACGATCGGCTTCGTCTAGATGCTTTATGTCGTGAAACCGAAACATTGAGCATGAGCGGAAGCATTTGTTTGAAGATTTGACGCTTAGTTTCAGCCTGGTGCAGGAGCATCCAGGGGTGTAAGGGGCAATCTTGCGTCGCCCAAAATTGATGCATTTTGTTTTCACTTCTTTCCAAGATTTGCGCTTTCGGACACCCATTTGCTTGAATAACGGTCCAGAACCTTCGAAGTTTCCAACGGGGTAAGGATACAAACTCGCTATTTTTAGCGAGTCTTGCCGGAGAAGCGGTTGACCGCCAAATTTTCCCCAGAGCTTCGGAATAGTAAAATAAGCATTCCTGGTCGAGCTCAACTCAAGATTGCGTATGGATTTCAAGATATTGAAGTTTCGAGTTTGTGAGGGTTCATCCCCTGATTGTGTGTATTTCGTGATAATGGATCATTCGGGGGCACGATTGGAAACGATTGCCTTGAAATGTCACGATCGGCTTCGTCTAGATGCTTTATGTCGTGAAACCGAAACATTGAGCATGAGCGGAAGCATTTGTTTGAAGATTTGACGCTTAGTTTCAGCCTGGTGCAGGAGCATCCAGGGGTGTAAGGGGCAATCTTGCGTCGCCCAAAATTGATGCATTTTGTTTTCACTTCTTTCCAAGATTTGCGCTTTCGGACACCCATTTGCTTGAATAACGGTCCAGAACCTTCGAAGTTTCCAACGGGGTAAGGATACAAACTCGCTATTTTTAGCGAGTCTTGCCGGAGAAGCGGTTGACCGCCAAATTTTCCCCAGAGCTTCGGAATAGTAAAATAAGCATTCCTGGTCGAGCTCAACTCAAGATTGCGTATGGATTTCAAGATATTGAAGTTTCGAGTTTGTGAGGGTTCATCCCCTGATTGTGTGTATTTCGTGATAATGGATCATTCGGGGGCACGATTGGAAACGATTGCCTTGAAATGTCACGATCGGCTTCGTCTAGATGCTTTATGTCGTGAAACCGAAACATTGAGCATGAGCGGAAGCATTTGTTTGAAGATTTGACGCTTAGTTTCAGCCTGGTGCAGGAGCATCCAGGGGTGTAAGGGGCAATCTTGCGTCGCCCAAAATTGATGCATTTTGTTTTCACTTCTTTCCAAGATTTGCGCTTTCGGACACCCATTTGCTTGAATAACGGTCCAGAACCTTCGAAGTTTCCAACGGGGTAAGGATACAAACTCGCTATTTTTAGCGAGTCTTGCCGGAGAAGCGGTTGACCGCCAAATTTTCCCCAGAGCTTCGGAATAGTAAAATAAGCATTCCTGGTCGAGCTCAACTCAAGATTGCGTATGGATTTCAAGATATTGAAGTTTCGAGTTTGTGAGGGTTCATCCCCTGATTGTGTGTATTTCGTGATAATGGATCATTCGGGGGCACGATTGGAAACGATTGCCTTGAAATGTCACGATCGGCTTCGTCTAGATGCTTTATGTCGTGAAACCGAAACATTGAGCATGAGCGGAAGCATTTGTTTGAAGATTTGACGCTTAGTTTCAGCCTGGTGCAGGAGCATCCAGGGGTGTAAGGGGCAATCTTGCGTCGCCCAAAATTGATGCATTTTGTTTTCACTTCTTTCCAAGATTTGCGCTTTCGGACACCCATTTGCTTGAATAACGGTCCAGAACCTTCAAAGTTTCCAACGGGGTAAGGATACAAACTCGCTATTTTTAGCGAGTCTTGCCGGAGAAGCGGTTGACCGCCAAATTTTCCCCAGAGCTTCGGAATAGTAAAATAAGCATTCCTGGTCGAGCTCAACTCAAGATTGCGTATGGATTTCAAGATATTGAAGTTTCGAGTTTGTGAGGGTTCATCCCCTGATTGTGTGTATTTCGTGATAATGGATCATTCGGGGGCACGATTGGAAACGATTGCCTTGAAATGTCACGATCGGCTTCGTCTAGATGCTTTATGTCGTGAAACCGAAACATTGAGCATGAGCGGAAGCATTTGTTTGAAGATTTGACGCTTAGTTTCAGCCTGGTGCAGGAGCATCCAGGGGTGTAAGGGGCAATCTTGCGTCGCCCAAAATTGATGCATTTTGTTTTCACTTCTTTCCAAGATTTGCGCTTTCGGACACCCATTTTCTTGAATAACGGTCCAGAACCTTCGAAGTTTCCAACGGGGTAAGGATACAAACTCGCTATTTTTAGCGAGTCTTGCCGGAGAAGCGGTTGACCGCCAAATTTTCCCCAGAGCTTCGGAATAGTAAAATAAGCATTCCTGGTCGAGCTCAACTCAAGATTGCGTATGGATTTCAAGATATTGAAGTTTCGAGTTTGTGAGGGTTCATCCCCTGATTGTGTGTATTTCGTGATAATGGATCATTCGGGGGCACGATTGGAAACGATTGCCTTGAAATGTCACGATCGGCTTCGTCTAGATGCTTTATGTCGTGAAACCGAAACATTGAGCATGAGCGGAAGCATTTGTTTGAAGATTTGACGCTTAGTTTCAGCCTGGTGCAGGAGCATCCAGGGGTGTAAGGGGCAATCTTGCGTCGCCCAAAATTGATGCATTTTGTTTTCACTTCTTTCCAAGATTTGCGCTTTCGGACACCCATTTGCTTGAATAACGGTCCAGAACCTTCGAAGTTTCCAACGGGGTAAGGATACAAACTCGCTATTTTTAGCGAGTCTTGCCGGAGAAGCGGTTGACCGCCAAATTTTCCCCAGAGCTTCGGAATAGTAAAATAAGCATTCCTGGTCGAGCTCAACTCAAGATTGCGTATGGATTTCAAGATATTGAAGTTTCGAGTTTGTGAGGGTTCATCCCCTGATTGTGTGTATTTCGTGATAATGGATCATTCGGGGGCACGATTGGAAACGATTGCCTTGAAATGTCACGATCGGCTTCGTCTAGATGCTTTATGTCGTGAAACCGAAACATTGAGCATGAGCGGAAGCATTTGTTTGAAGATTTGACGCTTAGTTTCAGCCTGGTGCAGGAGCATCCAGGGGTGTAAGGGGCAATCTTGCGTCGCCCAAAATTGATGCATTTTGTTTTCACTTCTTTCCAAGATTTGCGCTTTCGGACACCCATTTGCTTGAATAACGGTCCAGAACCTTCGAAGTTTCCAACGGGGTAAGGATACAAACTCGCTATTTTTAGCGAGTCTTGCCGGAGAAGCGGTTGACCGCCAAATTTTCCCCAGAGCTTCGGAATAGTAAAATAAGCATTCCTGGTCGAGCTCAACTCAAGATTGCGTATGGATTTCAAGATATTGAAGTTTCGAGTTTGTGAGGGTTCATCCCCTGATTGTGTGTATTTCGTGATAATGGATCATTCGGGGGCACGATTGGAAACGATTGCCTTGAAATGTCACGATCGGCTTCGTCTAGATGCTTTATGTCGTGAAACCGAAACATTGAGCATGAGCGGAAGCATTTGTTTGAAGATTTGATGCTTAGTTTCAGCCTGGTGCAGGAGCATCCAGGGGTGTAAGGGGCAATCTTGCGTCGCCCAAAATTGATGCATTTTGTTTTCACTTCTTTCCAAGATTTGCGCTTTCGGACACCCATTTGCTTGAATAACGGTCCAGAACCTTCGAAGTTTCCAACGGGGTAAGGATACAAACTCGCTATTTTTAGCGAGTCTTGCCGGAGAAGCGGTTGACCGCCAAATTTTCCCCAGAGCTTCGGAATAGTAAAATAAGCATTCCTGGTCGAGCTCAACTCAAGATTGCGTATGGATTTCAAGATATTGAAGTTTCGAGTTTGTGAGGGTTCATCCCCTGATTGTGTGTATTTCGTGATAATGGATCATTCGGGGGCACGATTGGAAACGATTGCCTTGAAATGTCACGATCGGCTTCGTCTAGATGCTTTATGTCGTGAAACCGAAACATTGAGCATGAGCGGAAGCATTTGTTTGAAGATTTGACGCTTAGTTTCAGCCTGGTGCAGGAGCATCCAGGGGTGTAAGGGGCAATCTTGCGTCGCCCAAAATTGATGCATTTTGTTTTCACTTCTTTCCAAGATTTGCGCTTTCGGACACCCATTTGCTTGAATAACGGTCCAGAACCTTCGAAGTTTCCAACGGGGTAAGGATACAAACTCGCTATTTTTAGCGAGTCTTGCCGGAGAAGCGGTTGACCGCCAAATTTTCCCCAGAGCTTCGGAATAGTAAAATAAGCATTCCTGGTCGAGCTCAACTCAAGATTGCGTATGGATTTCAAGATATTGAAGTTTCGAGTTTGTGAGGGTTCATCCCCTGATTGTGTGTATTTCGTGATAATGGATCATTCGGGGGCACGATTGGAAACGATTGCCTTGAAATGTCACGATCGGCTTCGTCTAGATGCTTTATGTCGTGAAACCGAAACATTGAGCATGAGCGGAAGCATTTGTTTGAAGATTTGACGCTTAGTTTCAGCCTGGTGCAGGAGCATCCAGGGGTGTAAGGGGCAATCTTGCGTCGCCCAAAATTGATGCATTTTGTTTTCACTTCTTTCCAAGATTTGCGCTTTCGGACACCCATTTGCTTGAATAACGGTCCAGAACCTTCGAAGTTTCCAACGGGGTAAGGATACAAACTCGCTATTTTTAGCGAGTCTTGCCGGAGAAGCGGTTGACCGCCAAATTTTCCCCAGAGCTTCGGAATAGTAAAATAAGCATTCCTGGTCGAGCTCAACTCAAGATTGCGTATGGATTTCAAGATATTGAAGTTTCGAGTTTGTGAGGGTTCATCCCCTGATTGTGTGTATTTCGTGATAATGGATCATTCGGGGGCACGATTGGAAACGATTGCCTTGAAATGTCACGATCGGCTTCGTCTAGATGCTTTATGTCGTGAAACCGAAACATTGAGCATGAGCGGAAGCATTTGTTTGAAGATTTGACGCTTAGTTTCAGCCTGGTGCAGGAGCATCCAGGGGTGTAAGGGGCAATCTTGCGTCGCCCAAAATTGATGCATTTTGTTTTCACTTCTTTCCAAGATTTGCGCTTTCGGACACCCATTTGCTTGAATAACGGTCCAGAACCTTCGAAGTTTCCAACGGGGTAAGGATACAAACTCGCTATTTTTAGCGAGTCTTGCCGGAGAAGCGGTTGACCGCCAAATTTTCCCCAGAGCTTCGGAATAGTAAAATAAGCATTCCTGGTCGAGCTCAACTCAAGATTGCGTATGGATTTCAAGATATTGAAGTTTCGAGTTTGTGAGGGTTCATCCCCTGATTGTGTGTATTTCGTGATAATGGATCATTCGGGGGCACGATTGGAAACGATTGCCTTGAAATGTCACGATCGGCTTCGTCTAGATGCTTTATGTCGTGAAACCGAAACATTTCTGGAAATGAGCGGAAGCATTTGTTTGAAGATTTGACGCTTAGTTTCAGCCTGGTGCAGGAGCATCCAGGGGTGTAAGGGGCAATCTTGCGTCGCCCAAAATTGATGCATTTTGTTTTCACTTCTTTCCAAGATTTGCGCTTTCGGACACCCATTTGCTTGAATAACGGTCCAGAACCTTCGAAGTTTCCAACGGGGTAAGGATACAAACTCGCTATTTTTAGCGAGTCTTGCCGGAGAAGCGGTTGACCGCCAAATTTTCCCCAGAGCTTCGGAATAGTAAAATAAGCATTCCTGGTCGAGCTCAACTCAAGATTGCGTATGGATTTCAAGATATTGAAGTTTCGAGTTTGTGAGGGTTCATCCCCTGATTGTGTGTATTTCGTGATAATGGATCATTCGGGGGCACGATTGGAAACGATTGCCTTGAAATGTCACGATCGGCTTCGTCTAGATGCTTTATGTCGTGAAACCGAAACATTGAGCATGAGCGGAAGCATTTGTTTGAAGATTTGACGCTTAGTTTCAGCCTGGTGCAGGAGCATCCAGGGGTGTAAGGGGCAATCTTGCGTCGCCCAAAATTGATGCATTTTGTTTTCACTTCTTTCCAAGATTTGCGCTTTCGGACACCCATTTGCTTGAATAACGGTCCAGAACCTTCGAAGTTTCCAACGGGGTAAGGATACAAACTCGCTATTTTTAGCGAGTCTTGCCGGAGAAGCGGTTGACCGCCAAATTTTCCCCAGAGCTTCAGAATAGTAAAATAAGCATTCCTGGTCGAGCTCAACTCAAGATTGCGTATGGATTTCAAGATATTGAAGTTTCGAGTTTGTGAGGGTTCATCCCCTGATTGTGTGTATTTCGTGATAATGGATCATTCGGGGGCACGATTGGAAACGATTGCCTTGAAATGTCACGATCGGCTTCGTCTAGATGCTTTATGTCGTGAAACCGAAACATTGAGCATGAGCGGAAGCATTTGTTTGAAGATTTGACGCTTAGTTTCAGCCTGGTGCAGGAGCATCCAGGGGTGTAAGGGGCAATCTTGCGTCGCCCAAAATTGATGCATTTTGTTTTCACTTCTTTCCAAGATTTGCGCTTTCGGACACCCATTTGCTTGAATAACGGTCCAGAACCTTCGAAGTTTCCAACGGGGTAAGGATACAAACTCGCTATTTTTAGCGAGTCTTGCCGGAGAAGCGGTTGACCGCCAAATTTTCCCCAGAGCTTCGGAATAGTAAAATAAGCATTCCTGGTCGAGCTCAACTCAAGATTGCGTATGGATTTCAAGATATTGAAGTTTCGAGTTTGTGAGGGTTCATCCCCTGATTGTGTGTATTTCGTGATAATGGATCATTCGGGGGCACGATTGGAAACGATTGCCTTGAAATGTCACGATCGGCTTCGTCTAGATGCTTTATGTCGTGAAACCGAAACATTGAGCATGAGCGGAAGCATTTGTTTGAAGATTTGACGCTTAGTTTCAGCCTGGTGCAGGAGCATCCAGGGGTGTAAGGGGCAATCTTGCGTCGCCCAAAATTGATGCATTTTGTTTTCACTTCTTTCCAAGATTTGCGCTTTCGGACACCCATTTGCTTGAATAACGGTCCAGAACCTTCGAAGTTTCCAACGGGGTAAGGATACAAACTCGCTATTTTTAGCGAGTCTTGCCGGAGAAGCGGTTGACCGCCAAATTTTCCCCAGAGCTTCGGAATAGTAAAATAAGCATTCCTGGTCGAGCTCAACTCAAGATTGCGTATGGATTTCAAGATATTGAAGTTTCGAGTTTGTGAGGGTTCATCCCCTGATTGTGTGTATTTCGTGATAATGGATCATTCGGGGGCACGATTGGAAACGATTGCCTTGAAATGTCACGATCGGCTTCGTCTAGATGCTTTATGTCGTGAAACCGAAACATTGAGCATGAGCGGAAGCATTTGTTTGAAGATTTGACGCTTAGTTTCAGCCTGGTGCAGGAGCATCCAGGGGTGTAAGGGGCAATCTTGCGTCGCCCAAAATTGATGCATTTTGTTTTCACTTCTTTCCAAGATTTGCGCTTTCGGACACCCATTTGCTTGAATAACGGTCCAGAACCTTCGAAGTTTCCAACGGGGTAAGGATACAAACTCGCTATTTTTAGCGAGTCTTGCCGGAGAAGCGGTTGACCGCCAAATTTTCCCCAGAGCTTCGGAATAGTAAAATAAGCATTCCTGGTCGAGCTCAACTCAAGATTGCGTATGGATTTCAAGATATTGAAGTTTCGAGTTTGTGAGGGTTCATCCCCTGATTGTGTGTATTTCGTGATAATGGATCATTCGGGGGCACGATTGGAAACGATTGCCTTGAAATGTCACGATCGGCTTCGTCTAGATGCTTTATGTCGTGAAACCGAAACATTGAGCATGAGCGGAAGCATTTGTTTGAAGATTTGACGCTTAGTTTCAGCCTGGTGCAGGAGCATCCAGGGGTGTAAGGGGCAATCTTGCGTCGCCCAAAATTGATGCATTTTGTTTTCACTTCTTTCCAAGATTTGCGCTTTCGGACACCCATTTGCTTGAATAACGGTCCAGAACCTTCGAAGTTTCCAACGGGGTAAGGATACAAACTCGCTATTTTTAGCGAGTCTTGCCGGAGAAGCGGTTGACCGCCAAATTTTCCCCAGAGCTTCGGAATAGTAAAATAAGCATTCCTGGTCGAGCTCAACTCAAGATTGCGTATGGATTTCAAGATATTGAAGTTTCGAGTTTGTGAGGGTTCATCCCCTGATTGTGTGTATTTCGTGATAATGGATCATTCGGGGGCACGATTGGAAACGATTGCCTTGAAATGTCACGATCGGCTTCGTCTAGATGCTTTATGTCGTGAAACCGAAACATTGAGCATGAGCGGAAGCATTTGTTTGAAGATTTGACGCTTAGTTTCAGCCTGGTGCAGGAGCATCCAGGGGTGTAAGGGGCAATCTTGCGTCGCCCAAAATTGATGCATTTTGTTTTCACTTCTTTCCAAGATTTGCGCTTTCGGACACCCATTTGCTTGAATAACGGTCCAGAACCTTCGAAGTTTCCAACGGGGTAAGGATACAAACTCGCTATTTTTAGCGAGTCTTGCCGGAGAAGCGGTTGACCGCCAAATTTTCCCCAGAGCTTCGGAATAGTAAAATAAGCATTCCTGGTCGAGCTCAACTCAAGATTGCGTATGGATTTCAAGATATTGAAGTTTCGAGTTTGTGAGGGTTCATCCCCTGATTGTGTGTATTTCGTGATAATGGATCATTCGGGGGCACGATTGGAAACGATTGCCTTGAAATGTCACGATCGGCTTCGTCTAGATGCTTTATGTCGTGAAACCGAAACATTGAGCATGAGCGGAAGCATTTGTTTGAAGATTTGACGCTTAGTTTCAGCCTGGTGCAGGAGCATCCAGGGGTGTAAGGGGCAATCTTGCGTCGCCCAAAATTGATGCATTTTGTTTTCACTTCTTTCCAAGATTTGCGCTTTCGGACACCCATTTGCTTGAATAACGGTCCAGAACCTTCGAAGTTTCCAACGGGGTAAGGATACAAACTCGCTATTTTTAGCGAGTCTTGCCGGAGAAGCGGTTGACCGCCAAATTTTCCCCAGAGCTTCGGAATAGTAAAATAAGCATTCCTGGTCGAGCTCAACTCAAGATTGCGTATGGATTTCAAGATATTGAAGTTTCGAGTTTGTGAGGGTTCATCCCCTGATTGTGTGTATTTCGTGATAATGGATCATTCGGGGGCACGATTGGAAACGATTGCCTTGAAATGTCACGATCGGCTTCGTCTAGATGCTTTATGTCGTGAAACCGAAACATTGAGCATGAGCGGAAGCATTTGTTTGAAGATTTGACGCTTAGTTTCAGCCTGGTGCAGGAGCATCCAGGGGTGTAAGGGGCAATCTTGCGTCGCCCAAAATTGATGCATTTTGTTTTCACTTCTTTCCAAGATTTGCGCTTTCGGACACCCATTTGCTTGAATAACGGTCCAGAACCTTCGAAGTTTCCAACGGGGTAAGGATACAAACTCGCTATTTTTAGCGAGTCTTGCCGGAGAAGCGGTTGACCGCCAAATTTTCCCCAGAGCTTCGGAATAGTAAAATAAGCATTCCTGGTCGAGCTCAACTCAAGATTGCGTATGGATTTCAAGATATTGAAGTTTCGAGTTTGTGAGGGTTCATCCCCTGATTGTGTGTATTTCGTGATAATGGATCATTCGGGGGCACGATTGGAAACGATTGCCTTGAAATGTCACGATCGGCTTCGTCTAGATGCTTTATGTCGTGAAACCGAAACATTGAGCATGAGCGGAAGCATTTGTTTGAAGATTTGACGCTTAGTTTCAGCCTGGTGCAGGAGCATCCAGGGGTGTAAGGGGCAATCTTGCGTCGCCCAAAATTGATGCATTTTGTTTTCACTTCTTTCCAAGATTTGCGCTTTCGGACACCCATTTGCTTGAATAACGGTCCAGAACCTTCGAAGTTTCCAACGGGGTAAGGATACAAACTCGCTATTTTTAGCGAGTCTTGCCGGAGAAGCGGTTGACCGCCAAATTTTCCCCAGAGCTTCGGAATAGTAAAATAAGCATTCCTGGTCGAGCTCAACTCAAGATTGCGTATGGATTTCAAGATATTGAAGTTTCGAGTTTGTGAGGGTTCATCCCCTGATTGTGTGTATTTCGTGATAATGGATCATTCGGGGGCACGATTGGAAACGATTGCCTTGAAATGTCACGATCGGCTTCGTCTAGATGCTTTATGTCGTGAAACCGAAACATTGAGCATGAGCGGAAGCATTTGTTTGAAGATTTGACGCTTAGTTTCAGCCTGGTGCAGGAGCATCCAGGGGTGTAAGGGGCAATCTTGCGTCGCCCAAAATTGATGCATTTTGTTTTCACTTCTTTCCAAGATTTGCGCTTTCGGACACCCATTTGCTTGAATAACGGTCCAGAACCTTCGAAGTTTCCAACGGGGTAAGGATACAAACTCGCTATTTTTAGCGAGTCTTGCCGGAGAAGCGGTTGACCGCCAAATTTTCCCCAGAGCTTCGGAATAGTAAAATAAGCATTCCTGGTCGAGCTCAACTCAAGATTGCGTATGGATTTCAAGATATTGAAGTTTCGAGTTTGTGAGGGTTCATCCCCTGATTGTGTGTATTTCGTGATAATGGATCATTCGGGGGCACGATTGGAAACGATTGCCTTGAAATGTCACGATCGGCTTCGTCTAGATGCTTTATGTCGTGAAACCGAAACATTGAGCATGAGCGGAAGCATTTGTTTGAAGATTTGACGCTTAGTTTCAGCCTGGTGCAGGAGCATCCAGGGGTGTAAGGGGCAATCTTGCGTCGCCCAAAATTGATGCATTTTGTTTTCACTTCTTTCCAAGATTTGCGCTTTCGGACACCCATTTGCTTGAATAACGGTCCAGAACCTTCGAAGTTTCCAACGGGGTAAGGATACAAACTCGCTATTTTTAGCGAGTCTTGCCGGAGAAGCGGTTGACCGCCAAATTTTCCCCAGAGCTTCGGAATAGTAAAATAAGCATTCCTGGTCGAGCTCAACTCAAGATTGCGTATGGATTTCAAGATATTGAAGTTTCGAGTTTGTGAGGGTTCATCCCCTGATTGTGTGTATTTCGTGATAATGGATCATTCGGGGGCACGATTGGAAACGATTGCCTTGAAATGTCACGATCGGCTTCGTCTAGATGCTTTATGTCGTGAAACCGAAACATTGAGCATGAGCGGAAGCATTTGTTTGAAGATTTGACGCTTAGTTTCAGCCTGGTGCAGGAGCATCCAGGGGTGTAAGGGGCAATCTTGCGTCGCCCAAAATTGATGCATTTTGTTTTCACTTCTTTCCAAGATTTGCGCTTTCGGACACCCATTTGCTTGAATAACGGTCCAGAACCTTCGAAGTTTCCAACGGGGTAAGGATACAAACTCGCTATTTTTAGCGAGTCTTGCCGGAGAAGCGGTTGACCGCCAAATTTTCCCCAGAGCTTCGGAATAGTAAAATAAGCATTCCTGGTCGAGCTCAACTCAAGATTGCGTATGGATTTCAAGATATTGAAGTTTCGAGTTTGTGAGGGTTCATCCCCTGATTGTGTGTATTTCGTGATAATGGATCATTCGGGGGCACGATTGGAAACGATTGCCTTGAAATGTCACGATCGGCTTCGTCTAGATGCTTTATGTCGTGAAACCGAAACATTGAGCATGAGCGGAAGCATTTGTTTGAAGATTTGACGCTTAGTTTCAGCCTGGTGCAGGAGCATCCAGGGGTGTAAGGGGCAATCTTGCGTCGCCCAAAATTGATGCATTTTGTTTTCACTTCTTTCCAAGATTTGCGCTTTCGGACACCCATTTGCTTGAATAACGGTCCAGAACCTTCGAAGTTTCCAACGGGGTAAGGATACAAACTCGCTATTTTTAGCGAGTCTTGCCGGAGAAGCGGTTGACCGCCAAATTTTCCCCAGAGCTTCGGAATAGTAAAATAAGCATTCCTGGTCGAGCTCAACTCAAGATTGCGTATGGATTTCAAGATATTGAAGTTTCGAGTTTGTGAGGGTTCATCCCCTGATTGTGTGTATTTCGTGATAATGGATCATTCGGGGGCACGATTGGAAACGATTGCCTTGAAATGTCACGATCGGCTTCGTCTAGATGCTTTATGTCGTGAAACCGAAACATTGAGCATGAGCGGAAGCATTTGTTTGAAGATTTGACGCTTAGTTTCAGCCTGGTGCAGGAGCATCCAGGGGTGTAAGGGGCAATCTTGCGTCGCCCAAAATTGATGCATTTTGTTTTCACTTCTTTCCAAGATTTGCGCTTTCGGACACCCATTTGCTTGAATAACGGTCCAGAACCTTCGAAGTTTCCAACGGGGTAAGGATACAAACTCGCTATTTTTAGCGAGTCTTGCCGGAGAAGCGGTTGACCGCCAAATTTTCCCCAGAGCTTCGAAATAGTAAAATAAGCATTCCTGGTCGAGCTCAACTCAAGATTGCGTATGGATTTCAAGATATTGAAGTTTCGAGTTTGTGAGGGTTCATCCCCTGATTGTGTGTATTTCGTGATAATGGATCATTCGGGGGCACGATTGGAAACGATTGCCTTGAAATGTCACGATCGGCTTCGTCTAGATGCTTTATGTCGTGAAACCGAAACATTGAGCATGAGCGGAAGCATTTGTTTGAAGATTTGACGCTTAGTTTCAGCCTGGTGCAGGAGCATCCAGGGGTGTAAGGGGCAATCTTGCGTCGCCCAAAATTGATGCATTTTGTTTTCACTTCTTTCCAAGATTTGCGCTTTCGGACACCCATTTGCTTGAATAACGGTCCAGAACCTTCGAAGTTTCCAACGGGGTAAGGATACAAACTCGCTATTTTTAGCGAGTCTTGCCGGAGAAGCGGTTGACCGCCAAATTTTCCCCAGAGCTTCGGAATAGTAAAATAAGCATTCCTGGTCGAGCTCAACTCAAGATTGCGTATGGATTTCAAGATATTGAAGTTTCGAGTTTGTGAGGGTTCATCCCCTGATTGTGTGTATTTCGTGATAATGGATCATTCGGGGGCACGATTGGAAACGATTGCCTTGAAATGTCACGATCGGCTTCGTCTAGATGCTTTATGTCGTGAAACCGAAACATTTCTGGAAATGAGCGGAAGCATTTGTTTGAAGATTTGACGCTTAGTTTCAGCCTGGTGCAGGAGCATCCAGGGGTGTAAGGGGCAATCTTGCGTCGCCCAAAATTGATGCATTTTGTTTTCACTTCTTTCCAAGATTTGCGCTTTCGGACACCCATTTGCTTGAATAACGGTCCAGAACCTTCGAAGTTTCCAACGGGGTAAGGATACAAACTCGCTATTTTTAGCGAGTCTTGCCGGAGAAGCGGTTGACCGCCAAATTTTCCCCAGAGCTTCGGAATAGTAAAATAAGCATTCCTGGTCGAGCTCAACTCAAGATTGCGTATGGATTTCAAGATATTGAAGTTTCGAGTTTGTGAGGGTTCATCCCCTGATTGTGTGTATTTCGTGATAATGGATCATTCGGGGGCACGATTGGAAACGATTGCCTTGAAATGTCACGATCGGCTTCGTCTAGATGCTTTATGTCGTGAAACCGAAACATTTCTGGAAATGAGCGGAAGCATTTGTTTGAAGATTTGACGCTTAGTTTCAGCCTGGTGCAGGAGCATCCAGGGGTGTAAGGGGCAATCTTGCGTCGCCCAAAATTGATGCATTTTGTTTTCACTTCTTTCCAAGATTTGCGCTTTCGGACACCCATTTGCTTGAATAACGGTCCAGAACCTTCGAAGTTTCCAACGGGGTAAGGATACAAACTCGCTATTTTTAGCGAGTCTTGCCGGAGAAGCGGTTGACCGCCAAATTTTCCCCAGAGCTTCGGAATAGTAAAATAAGCATTCCTGGTCGAGCTCAACTCAAGATTGCGTATGGATTTCAAGATATTGAAGTTTCGAGTTTGTGAGGGTTCATCCCCTGATTGTGTGTATTTCGTGATAATGGATCATTCGGGGGCACGATTGGAAACGATTGCCTTGAAATGTCACGATCGGCTTCGTCTAGATGCTTTATGTCGTGAAACCGAAACATTGAGCATGAGCGGAAGCATTTGTTTGAAGATTTGACGCTTAGTTTCAGCCTGGTGCAGGAGCATCCAGGGGTGTAAGGGGCAATCTTGCGTCGCCCAAAATTGATGCATTTTGTTTTCACTTCTTTCCAAGATTTGCGCTTTCGGACACCCATTTGCTTGAATAACGGTCCAGAACCTTCGAAGTTTCCAACGGGGTAAGGATACAAACTCGCTATTTTTAGCGAGTCTTGCCGGAGAAGCGGTTGACCGCCAAATTTTCCCCAGAGCTTCGGAATAGTAAAATAAGCATTCCTGGTCGAGCTCAACTCAAGATTGCGTATGGATTTCAAGATATTGAAGTTTCGAGTTTGTGAGGGTTCATCCCCTGATTGTGTGTATTTCGTGATAATGGATCATTCGGGGGCACGATTGGAAACGATTGCCTTGAAATGTCACGATCGGCTTCGTCTAGATGCTTTATGTCGTGAAACCGAAACATTTCTGGAAATGAGCGGAAGCATTTGTTTGAAGATTTGACGCTTAGTTTCAGCCTGGTGCAGGAGCATCCAGGGGTGTAAGGGGCAATCTTGCGTCGCCCAAAATTGATGCATTTTGTTTTCACTTCTTTCCAAGATTTGCGCTTTCGGACACCCATTTGCTTGAATAACGGTCCAGAACCTTCGAAGTTTCCAACGGGGTAAGGATACAAACTCGCTATTTTTAGCGAGTCTTGCCGGAGAAGCGGTTGACCGCCAAATTTTCCCCAGAGCTTCGGAATAGTAAAATAAGCATTCCTGGTCGAGCTCAACTCAAGATTGCGTATGGATTTCAAGATATTGAAGTTTCGAGTTTGTGAGGGTTCATCCCCTGATTGTGTGTATTTCGTGATAATGGATCATTCGGGGGCACGATTGGAAACGATTGCCTTGAAATGTCACGATCGGCTTCGTCTAGATGCTTTATGTCGTGAAACCGAAACATTGAGCATGAGCGGAAGCATTTGTTTGAAGATTTGACGCTTAGTTTCAGCCTGGTGCAGGAGCATCCAGGGGTGTAAGGGGCAATCTTGCGTCGCCCAAAATTGATGCATTTTGTTTTCACTTCTTTCCAAGATTTGCGCTTTCGGACACCCATTTGCTTGAATAACGGTCCAGAACCTTCGAAGTTTCCAACGGGGTAAGGATACAAACTCGCTATTTTTAGCGAGTCTTGCCGGAGAAGCGGTTGACCGCCAAATTTTCCCCAGAGCTTCGGAATAGTAAAATAAGCATTCCTGGTCGAGCTCAACTCAAGATTGCGTATGGATTTCAAGATATTGAAGTTTCGAGTTTGTGAGGGTTCATCCCCTGATTGTGTGTATTTCGTGATAATGGATCATTCGGGGGCACGATTGGAAACGATTGCCTTGAAATGTCACGATCGGCTTCGTCTAGATGCTTTATGTCGTGAAACCGAAACATTGAGCATGAGCGGAAGCATTTGTTTGAAGATTTGACGCTTAGTTTCAGCCTGGTGCAGGAGCATCCAGGGGTGTAAGGGGCAATCTTGCGTCGCCCAAAATTGATGCATTTTGTTTTCACTTCTTTCCAAGATTTGCGCTTTCGGACACCCATTTGCTTGAATAACGGTCCAGAACCTTCGAAGTTTCCAACGGGGTAAGGATACAAACTCGCTATTTTTAGCGAGTCTTGCCGGAGAAGCGGTTGACCGCCAAATTTTCCCCAGAGCTTCGGAATAGTAAAATAAGCATTCCTGGTCGAGCTCAACTCAAGATTGCGTATGGATTTCAAGATATTGAAGTTTCGAGTTTGTGAGGGTTCATCCCCTGATTGTGTGTATTTCGTGATAATGGATCATTCGGGGGCACGATTGGAAACGATTGCCTTGAAATGTCACGATCGGCTTCGTCTAGATGCTTTATGTCGTGAAACCGAAACATTGAGCATGAGCGGAAGCATTTGTTTGAAGATTTGACGCTTAGTTTCAGCCTGGTGCAGGAGCATCCAGGGGTGTAAGGGGCAATCTTGCGTCGCCCAAAATTGATGCATTTTGTTTTCACTTCTTTCCAAGATTTGCGCTTTCGGACACCCATTTGCTTGAATAACGGTCCAGAACCTTCGAAGTTTCCAACGGGGTAAGGATACAAACTCGCTATTTTTAGCGAGTCTTGCCGGAGAAGCGGTTGACCGCCAAATTTTCCCCAGAGCTTCGGAATAGTAAAATAAGCATTCCTGGTCGAGCTCAACTCAAGATTGCGTATGGATTTCAAGATATTGAAGTTTCGAGTTTGTGAGGGTTCATCCCCTGATTGTGTGTATTTCGTGATAATGGATCATTCGGGGGCACGATTGGAAACGATTGCCTTGAAATGTCACGATCGGCTTCGTCTAGATGCTTTATGTCGTGAAACCGAAACATTGAGCATGAGCGGAAGCATTTGTTTGAAGATTTGACGCTTAGTTTCAGCCTGGTGCAGGAGCATCCAGGGGTGTAAGGGGCAATCTTGCGTCGCCCAAAATTGATGCATTTTGTTTTCACTTCTTTCCAAGATTTGCGCTTTCGGACACCCATTTGCTTGAATAACGGTCCAGAACCTTCGAAGTTTCCAACGGGGTAAGGATACAAACTCGCTATTTTTAGCGAGTCTTGCCGGAGAAGCGGTTGACCGCCAAATTTTCCCCAGAGCTTCGGAATAGTAAAATAAGCATTCCTGGTCGAGCTCAACTCAAGATTGCGTATGGATTTCAAGATATTGAAGTTTCGAGTTTGTGAGGGTTCATCCCCTGATTGTGTGTATTTCGTGATAATGGATCATTCGGGGGCACGATTGGAAACGATTGCCTTGAAATGTCACGATCGGCTTCGTCTAGATGCTTTATGTCGTGAAACCGAAACATTGAGCATGAGCGGAAGCATTTGTTTGAAGATTTGACGCTTAGTTTCAGCCTGGTGCAGGAGCATCCAGGGGTGTAAGGGGCAATCTTGCGTCGCCCAAAATTGATGCATTTTGTTTTCACTTCTTTCCAAGATTTGCGCTTTCGGACACCCATTTGCTTGAATAACGGTCCAGAACCTTCGAAGTTTCCAACGGGGTAAGGATACAAACTCGCTATTTTTAGCGAGTCTTGCCGGAGAAGCGGTTGACCGCCAAATTTTCCCCAGAGCTTCGGAATAGTAAAATAAGCATTCCTGGTCGAGCTCAACTCAAGATTGCGTATGGATTTCAAGATATTGAAGTTTCGAGTTTGTGAGGGTTCATCCCCTGATTGTGTGTATTTCGTGATAATGGATCATTCGGGGGCACGATTGGAAACGATTGCCTTGAAATGTCACGATCGGCTTCGTCTAGATGCTTTATGTCGTGAAACCGAAACATTGAGCATGAGCGGAAGCATTTGTTTGAAGATTTGACGCTTAGTTTCAGCCTGGTGCAGGAGCATCCAGGGGTGTAAGGGGCAATCTTGCGTCGCCCAAAATTGATGCATTTTGTTTTCACTTCTTTCCAAGATTTGCGCTTTCGGACACCCATTTGCTTGAATAACGGTCCAGAACCTTCGAAGTTTCCAACGGGGTAAGGATACAAACTCGCTATTTTTAGCGAGTCTTGCCGGAGAAGCGGTTGACCGCCAAATTTTCCCCAGAGCTTCGGAATAGTAAAATAAGCATTCCTGGTCGAGCTCAACTCAAGATTGCGTATGGATTTCAAGATATTGAAGTTTCGAGTTTGTGAGGGTTCATCCCCTGATTGTGTGTATTTCGTGATAATGGATCATTCGGGGGCACGATTGGAAACGATTGCCTTGAAATGTCACGATCGGCTTCGTCTAGATGCTTTATGTCGTGAAACCGAAACATTGAGCATGAGCGGAAGCATTTGTTTGAAGATTTGACGCTTAGTTTCAGCCTGGTGCAGGAGCATCCAGGGGTGTAAGGGGCAATCTTGCGTCGCCCAAAATTGATGCATTTTGTTTTCACTTCTTTCCAAGATTTGCGCTTTCGGACACCCATTTGCTTGAATAACGGTCCAGAACCTTCGAAGTTTCCAACGGGGTAAGGATACAAACTCGCTATTTTTAGCGAGTCTTGCCGGAGAAGCGGTTGACCGCCAAATTTTCCCCAGAGCTTCGGAATAGTAAAATAAGCATTCCTGGTCGAGCTCAACTCAAGATTGCGTATGGATTTCAAGATATTGAAGTTTCGAGTTTGTGAGGGTTCATCCCCTGATTGTGTGTATTTCGTGATAATGGATCATTCGGGGGCACGATTGGAAACGATTGCCTTGAAATGTCACGATCGGCTTCGTCTAGATGCTTTATGTCGTGAAACCGAAACATTGAGCATGAGCGGAAGCATTTGTTTGAAGATTTGACGCTTAGTTTCAGCCTGGTGCAGGAGCATCCAGGGGTGTAAGGGGCAATCTTGCGTCGCCCAAAATTGATGCATTTTGTTTTCACTTCTTTCCAAGATTTGCGCTTTCGGACACCCATTTGCTTGAATAACGGTCCAGAACCTTCGAAGTTTCCAACGGGGTAAGGATACAAACTCGCTATTTTTAGCGAGTCTTGCCGGAGAAGCGGTTGACCGCCAAATTTTCCCCAGAGCTTCGGAATAGTAAAATAAGCATTCCTGGTCGAGCTCAACTCAAGATTGCGTATGGATTTCAAGATATTGAAGTTTCGAGTTTGTGAGGGTTCATCCCCTGATTGTGTGTATTTCGTGATAATGGATCATTCGGGGGCACGATTGGAAACGATTGCCTTGAAATGTCACGATCGGCTTCGTCTAGATGCTTTATGTCGTGAAACCGAAACATTGAGCATGAGCGGAAGCATTTGTTTGAAGATTTGACGCTTAGTTTCAGCCTGGTGCAGGAGCATCCAGGGGTGTAAGGGGCAATCTTGCGTCGCCCAAAATTGATGCATTTTGTTTTCACTTCTTTCCAAGATTTGCGCTTTCGGACACCCATTTGCTTGAATAACGGTCCAGAACCTTCGAAGTTTCCAACGGGGTAAGGATACAAACTCGCTATTTTTAGCGAGTCTTGCCGGAGAAGCGGTTGACCGCCAAATTTTCCCCAGAGCTTCGGAATAGTAAAATAAGCATTCCTGGTCGAGCTCAACTCAAGATTGCGTATGGATTTCAAGATATTGAAGTTTCGAGTTTGTGAGGGTTCATCCCCTGATTGTGTGTATTTCGTGATAATGGATCATTCGGGGGCACGATTGGAAACGATTGCCTTGAAATGTCACGATCGGCTTCGTCTAGATGCTTTATGTCGTGAAACCGAAACATTGAGCATGAGCGGAAGCATTTGTTTGAAGATTTGACGCTTAGTTTCAGCCTGGTGCAGGAGCATCCAGGGGTGTAAGGGGCAATCTTGCGTCGCCCAAAATTGATGCATTTTGTTTTCACTTCTTTCCAAGATTTGCGCTTTCGGACACCCATTTGCTTGAATAACGGTCCAGAACCTTCGAAGTTTCCAACGGGGTAAGGATACAAACTCGCTATTTTTAGCGAGTCTTGCCGGAGAAGCGGTTGACCGCCAAATTTTCCCCAGAGCTTCGGAATAGTAAAATAAGCATTCCTGGTCGAGCTCAACTCAAGATTGCGTATGGATTTCAAGATATTGAAGTTTCGAGTTTGTGAGGGTTCATCCCCTGATTGTGTGTATTTCGTGATAATGGATCATTCGGGGGCACGATTGGAAACGATTGCCTTGAAATGTCACGATCGGCTTCGTCTAGATGCTTTATGTCGTGAAACCGAAACATTGAGCATGAGCGGAAGCATTTGTTTGAAGATTTGACGCTTAGTTTCAGCCTGGTGCAGGAGCATCCAGGGGTGTAAGGGGCAATCTTGCGTCGCCCAAAATTGATGCATTTTGTTTTCACTTCTTTCCAAGATTTGCGCTTTCGGACACCCATTTGCTTGAATAACGGTCCAGAACCTTCGAAGTTTCCAACGGGGTAAGGATACAAACTCGCTATTTTTAGCGAGTCTTGCCGGAGAAGCGGTTGACCGCCAAATTTTCCCCAGAGCTTCGGAATAGTAAAATAAGCATTCCTGGTCGAGCTCAACTCAAGATTGCGTATGGATTTCAAGATATTGAAGTTTCGAGTTTGTGAGGGTTCATCCCCTGATTGTGTGTATTTCGTGATAATGGATCATTCGGGGGCACGATTGGAAACGATTGCCTTGAAATGTCACGATCGGCTTCGTCTAGATGCTTTATGTCGTGAAACCGAAACATTGAGCATGAGCGGAAGCATTTGTTTGAAGATTTGACGCTTAGTTTCAGCCTGGTGCAGGAGCATCCAGGGGTGTAAGGGGCAATCTTGCGTCGCCCAAAATTGATGCATTTTGTTTTCACTTCTTTCCAAGATTTGCGCTTTCGGACACCCATTTGCTTGAATAACGGTCCAGAACCTTCGAAGTTTCCAACGGGGTAAGGATACAAACTCGCTATTTTTAGCGAGTCTTGCCGGAGAAGCGGTTGACCGCCAAATTTTCCCCAGAGCTTCGGAATAGTAAAATAAGCATTCCTGGTCGAGCTCAACTCAAGATTGCGTATGGATTTCAAGATATTGAAGTTTCGAGTTTGTGAGGGTTCATCCCCTGATTGTGTGTATTTCGTGATAATGGATCATTCGGGGGCACGATTGGAAACGATTGCCTTGAAATGTCACGATCGGCTTCGTCTAGATGCTTTATGTCGTGAAACCGAAACATTGAGCATGAGCGGAAGCATTTGTTTGAAGATTTGACGCTTAGTTTCAGCCTGGTGCAGGAGCATCCAGGGGTGTAAGGGGCAATCTTGCGTCGCCCAAAATTGATGCATTTTGTTTTCACTTCTTTCCAAGATTTGCGCTTTCGGACACCCATTTGCTTGAATAACGGTCCAAAACCTTCGAAGTTTCCAACGGGGTAAGGATACAAACTCGCTATTTTTAGCGAGTCTTGCCGGAGAAGCGGTTGACCGCCAAATTTTCCCCAGAGCTTCGGAATAGTAAAATAAGCATTCCTGGTCGAGCTCAACTCAAGATTGCGTATGGATTTCAAGATATTGAAGTTTCGAGTTTGTGAGGGTTCATCCCCTGATTGTGTGTATTTCGTGATAATGGATCATTCGGGGGCACGATTGGAAACGATTGCCTTGAAATGTCACGATCGGCTTCGTCTAGATGCTTTATGTCGTGAAACCGAAACATTGAGCATGAGCGGAAGCATTTGTTTGAAGATTTGACGCTTAGTTTCAGCCTGGTGCAGGAGCATCCAGGGGTGTAAGGGGCAATCTTGCGTCGCCCAAAATTGATGCATTTTGTTTTCACTTCTTTCCAAGATTTGCGCTTTCGGACACCCATTTGCTTGAATAACGGTCCAGAACCTTCGAAGTTTCCAACGGGGTAAGGATACAAACTCGCTATTTTTAGCGAGTCTTGCCGGAGAAGCGGTTGACCGCCAAATTTTCCCCAGAGCTTCGGAATAGTAAAATAAGCATTCCTGGTCGAGCTCAACTCAAGATTGCGTATGGATTTCAAGATATTGAAGTTTCGAGTTTGTGAGGGTTCATCCCCTGATTGTGTGTATTTCGTGATAATGGATCATTCGGGGGCACGATTGGAAACGATTGCCTTGAAATGTCACGATCGGCTTCGTCTAGATGCTTTATGTCGTGAAACCGAAACACTGAGCATGAGCGGAAGCATTTGTTTGAAGATTTGACGCTTAGTTTCAGCCTGGTGCAGGAGCATCCAGGGGTGTAAGGGGCAATCTTGCGTCGCCCAAAATTGATGCATTTTGTTTTCACTTCTTTCCAAGATTTGCGCTTTCGGACACCCATTTGCTTGAATAACGGTCCAGAACCTTCGAAGTTTCCAACGGGGTAAGGATACAAACTCGCTATTTTTAGCGAGTCTTGCCGGAGAAGCGGTTGACCGCCAAATTTTCCCCAGAGCTTCGGAATAGTAAAATAAGCATTCCTGGTCGAGCTCAACTCAAGATTGCGTATGGATTTCAAGATATTGAAGTTTCGAGTTTGTGAGGGTTCATCCCCTGATTGTGTGTATTTCGTGATAATGGATCATTCGGGGGCACGATTGGAAACGATTGCCTTGAAATGTCACGATCGGCTTCGTCTAGATGCTTTATGTCGTGAAACCGAAACATTGAGCATGAGCGGAAGCATTTGTTTGAAGATTTGACGCTTAGTTTCAGCCTGGTGCAGGAGCATCCAGGGGTGTAAGGGGCAATCTTGCGTCGCCCAAAATTGATGCATTTTGTTTTCACTTCTTTCCAAGATTTGCGCTTTCGGACACCCATTTGCTTGAATAACGGTCCAGAACCTTTGAAGTTTCCAACGGGGTAAGGATACAAACTCGCTATTTTTAGCGAGTCTTGCCGGAGAAGCGGTTGACCGCCAAATTTTCCCCAGAGCTTCGGAATAGTAAAATAAGCATTCCTGGTCGAGCTCAACTCAAGATTGCGTATGGATTTCAATATATTGAAGTTTCGAGTTTGTGAGGGTTCATCCCCTGATTGTGTGTATTTCGTGATAATGGATCATTCGGGGGCACGATTGGAAACGATTGCCTTGAAATGTCACGATCGGCTTCGTCTAGATGCTTTATGTCGTGAAACCGAAACACTGAGCATGAGCGGAAGCATTTGTTTGAAGATTTGACGCTTAGTTTCAGCCTGGTGCAGGAGCATCCAGGGGTGTAAGGGGCAATCTTGCGTCGCCCAAAATTGATGCATTTTGTTTTCACTTCTTTCCAAGATTTGCGCTTTCGGACACCCATTTGCTTGAATAACGGTCCAGAACCTTCGAAGTTTCCAACGGGGTAAGGATACAAACTCGCTATTTTTAGCGAGTCTTGCCGGAGAAGCGGTTGACCGCCAAATTTTCCCCAGAGCTTCGGAATAGTAAAATAAGCATTCCTGGTCGAGCTCAACTCAAGATTGCGTATGGATTTCAAGATATTGAAGTTTCGAGTTTGTGAGGGTTCATCCCCTGATTGTGTGTATTTCGTGATAATGGATCATTCGGGGGCACGATTGGAAACGATTGCCTTGAAATGTCACGATCGGCTTCGTCTAGATGCTTTATGTCGTGAAACCGAAACACTGAGCATGAGCGGAAGCATTTGTTTGAAGATTTGACGCTTAGTTTCAGCCTGGTGCAGGAGCATCCAGGGGTGTAAGGGGCAATCTTGCGTCGCCCAAAATTGATGCATTTTGTTTTCACTTCTTTCCAAGATTTGCGCTTTCGGACACCCATTTGCTTGAATAACGGTCCAGAACCTTCGAAGTTTCCAACGGGGTAAGGATACAAACTCGCTATTTTTAGCGAGTCTTGCCGGAGAAGCGGTTGACCGCCAAATTTTCCCCAGAGCTTCGGAATAGTAAAATAAGCATTCCTGGTCGAGCTCAACTCAAGATTGCGTATGGATTTCAAGATATTGAAGTTTCGAGTTTGTGAGGGTTCATCCCCTGATTGTGTGTATTTCGTGATAATGGATCATTCGGGGGCACGATTGGAAACGATTGCCTTGAAATGTCACGATCGGCTTCGTCTAGATGCTTTATGTCGTGAAACCGAAACATTGAGCATGAGCGGAAGCATTTGTTTGAAGATTTGACGCTTAGTTTCAGCCTGGTGCAGGAGCATCCAGGGGTGTAAGGGGCAATCTTGCGTCGCCCAAAATTGATGCATTTTGTTTTCACTTCTTTCCAAGATTTGCGCTTTCGGACACCCATTTGCTTGAATAACGGTCCAGAACCTTCGAAGTTTCCAACGGGGTAAGGATACAAACTCGCTATTTTTAGCGAGTCTTGCCGGAGAAGCGGTTGACCGCCAAATTTTCCCCAGAGCTTCGGAATAGTAAAATAAGCATTCCTGGTCGAGCTCAACTCAAGATTGCGTATGGATTTCAAGATATTGAAGTTTCGAGTTTGTGAGGGTTCATCCCCTGATTGTGTGTATTTCGTGATAATGGATCATTCGGGGGCACGATTGGAAACGATTGCCTTGAAATGTCACGATCGGCTTCGTCTAGATGCTTTATGTCGTGAAACCGAAACACTGAGCATGAGCGGAAGCATTTGTTTGAAGATTTGACGCTTAGTTTCAGCCTGGTGCAGGAGCATCCAGGGGTGTAAGGGGCAATCTTGCGTCGCCCAAAATTGATGCATTTTGTTTTCACTTCTTTCCAAGATTTGCGCTTTCGGACACCCATTTGCTTGAATAACGGTCCAGAACCTTCGAAGTTTCCAACGGGGTAAGGATACAAACTCGCTATTTTTAGCGAGTCTTGCCGGAGAAGCGGTTGACCGCCAAATTTTCCCCAGAGCTTCGGAATAGTAAAATAAGCATTCCTGGTCGAGCTCAACTCAAGATTGCGTATGGATTTCAAGATATTGAAGTTTCGAGTTTGTGAGGGTTCATCCCCTGATTGTGTGTATTTCGTGATAATGGATCATTCGGGGGCACGATTGGAAACGATTGCCTTGAAATGTCACGATCGGCTTCGTCTAGATGCTTTATGTCGTGAAACCGAAACATTGAGCATGAACGGAAGCATTTGTTTGAAGATTTGACGCTTAGTTTCAGCCTGGTGCAGGAGCATCCAGGGGTGTAAGGGGCAATCTTGCGTCGCCCAAAATTGATGCATTTTGTTTTCACTTCTTTCCAAGATTTGCGCTTTCGGACACCCATTTGCTTGAATAACGGTCCAGAACCTTCGAAGTTTCCAACGGGGTAAGGATACAAACTCGCTATTTTTAGCGAGTCTTGCCGGAGAAGCGGTTGACCGCCAAATTTTCCCCAGAGCTTCGGAATAGTAAAATAAGCATTCCTGGTCGAGCTCAACTCAAGATTGCGTATGGATTTCAAGATATTGAAGTTTCGAGTTTGTGAGGGTTCATCCCCTGATTGTGTGTATTTCGTGATAATGGATCATTCGGGGGCACGATTGGAAACGATTGCCTTGAAATGTCACGATCGGCTTCGTCTAGATGCTTTATGTCGTGAAACCGAAACACTGAGCATGAGCGGAAGCATTTGTTTGAAGATTTGACGCTTAGTTTCAGCCTGGTGCAGGAGCATCCAGGGGTGTAAGGGGCAATCTTGCGTCGCCCAAAATTGATGCATTTTGTTTTCACTTCTTTCCAAGATTTGCGCTTTCGGACACCCATTTGCTTGAATAACGGTCCAGAACCTTCGAAGTTTCCAACGGGGTAAGGATACAAACTCGCTATTTTTAGCGAGTCTTGCCGGAGAAGCGGTTGACCGCCAAATTTTCCCCAGAGCTTCGGAATAGTAAAATAAGCATTCCTGGTCGAGCTCAACTCAAGATTGCGTATGGATTTCAAGATATTGAAGTTTCGAGTTTGTGAGGGTTCATCCCCTGATTGTGTGTATTTCGTGATAATGGATCATTCGGGGGCACGATTGGAAACGATTGCCTTGAAATGTCACGATCGGCTTCGTCTAGATGCTTTATGTCGTGAAACCGAAACATTGAGCATGAGCGGAAGCATTTGTTTGAAGATTTGACGCTTAGTTTCAGCCTGGTGCAGTAGCATCCAGGGGTGTAAGGGGCAATCTTGCGTCGCCCAAAATTGATGCATTTTGTTTTCACTTCTTTCCAAGATTTGCGCTTTCGGACACCCATTTGCTTGAATAACGGTCCAGAACCTTCGAAGTTTCCAACGGGGTAAGGATACAAACTCGCTATTTTTAGCGAGTCTTGCCGGAGAAGCGGTTGACCGCCAAATTTTCCCCAGAGCTTCGGAATAGTAAAATAAGCATTCCTGGTCGAGCTCAACTCAAGATTGCGTATGGATTTCAAGATATTGAAGTTTCGAGTTTGTGAGGGTTCATCCCCTGATTGTGTGTATTTCGTGATAATGGATCATTCGGGGGCACGATTGGAAACGATTGCCTTGAAATGTCACGATCGGCTTCGTCTAGATGCTTTATGTCGTGAAACCGAAACACTGAGCATGAGCGGAAGCATTTGTTTGAAGATTTGACGCTTAGTTTCAGCCTGGTGCAGGAGCATCCAGGGGTGTAAGGGGCAATCTTGCGTCGCCCAAAATTGATGCATTTTGTTTTCACTTCTTTCCAAGATTTGCGCTTTCGGACACCCATTTGCTTGAATAACGGTCCAGAACCTTCGAAGTTTCCAACGGGGTAAGGATACAAACTCGCTATTTTTAGCGAGTCTTGCCGGAGAAGCGGTTGACCGCCAAATTTTCCCCAGAGCTTCGGAATAGTAAAATAAGCATTGCTGGTCGAGCTCAACTCAAGATTGCGTATGGATTTCAAGATATTGAAGTTTCGAGTTTGTGAGGGTTCATCCCCTGATTGTGTGTATTTCGTGATAATGGATCATTCGGGGGCACGATTGGAAACGATTGCCTTGAAATGTCACGATCGGCTTCGTCTAGATGCTTTATGTCGTGAAACCGAAACATTGAGCATGAGCGGAAGCATTTGTTTGAAGATTTGACGCTTAGTTTCAGCCTGGTGCAGGAGCATCCAGGGGTGTAAGGGGCAATCTTGCGTCGCCCAAAATTGATGCATTTTGTTTTCACTTCTTTCCAAGATTTGCGCTTTCGGACACCCATTTGCTTGAATAACGGTCCAGAACCTTCGAAGTTTCCAACGGGGTAAGGATACAAACTCGCTATTTTTAGCGAGTCTTGCCGGAGAAGCGGTTGACCGCCAAATTTTCCCCAGAGCTTCGGAATAGTAAAATAAGCATTCCTGGTCGAGCTCAACTCAAGATTGCGTATGGATTTCAAGATATTGAAGTTTCGAGTTTGTGAGGGTTCATCCCCTGATTGTGTGTATTTCGTGATAATGGATCATTCGGGGGCACGATTGGAAACGATTGCCTTGAAATGTCACGATCGGCTTCGTCTAGATGCTTTATGTCGTGAAACCGAAACATTGAGCATGAGCGGAAGCATTTGTTTGAAGATTTGACGCTTAGTTTCAGCCTGGTGCAGGAGCATCCAGGGGTGTAAGGGGCAATCTTGCGTCGCCCAAAATTGATGCATTTTGTTTTCACTTCTTTCCAAGATTTGCGCTTTCGGACACCCATTTGCTTGAATAACGGTCCAGAACCTTCGAAGTTTCCAACGGGGTAAGGATACAAACTCGCTATTTTTAGCGAGTCTTGCCGGAGAAGCGGTTGACCGCCAAATTTTCCCCAGAGCTTCGGAATAGTAAAATAAGCATTCCTGGTCGAGCTCAACTCAAGATTGCGTATGGATTTCAAGATATTGAAGTTTCGAGTTTGTGAGGGTTCATCCCCTGATTGTGTGTATTTCGTGATAATGGATCATTCGGGGGCACGATTGGAAACGATTGCCTTGAAATGTCACGATCGGCTTCGTCTAGATGCTTTATGTCGTGAAACCGAAACATTGAGCATGAGCGGAAGCATTTGTTTGAAGATTTGACGCTTAGTTTCAGCCTGGTGCAGGAGCATCCAGGGGTGTAAGGGGCAATCTTGCGTCGCCCAAAATTGATGCATTTTGTTTTCACTTCTTTCCAAGATTTGCGCTTTCGGACACCCATTTGCTTGAATAACGGTCCAGAACCTTCGAAGTTTCCAACGGGGTAAGGATACAAACTCGCTATTTTTAGCGAGTCTTGCCGGAGAAGCGGTTGACCGCCAAATTTTCCCCAGAGCTTCGGAATAGTAAAATAAGCATTCCTGGTCGAGCTCAACTCAAGATTGCGTATGGATTTCAAGATATTGAAGTTTCGAGTTTGTGAGGGTTCATCCCCTGATTGTGTGTATTTCGTGATAATGGATCATTCGGGGGCACGATTGGAAACGATTGCCTTGAAATGTCACGATCGGCTTCGTCTAGATGCTTTATGTCGTGAAACCGAAACATTGAGCATGAGCGGAAGCATTTGTTTGAAGATTTGACGCTTAGTTTCAGCCTGGTGCAGGAGCATCCAGGGGTGTAAGGGGCAATCTTGCGTCGCCCAAAATTGATGCATTTTGTTTTCACTTCTTTCCAAGATTTGCGCTTTCGGACACCCATTTGCTTGAATAACGGTCCAGAACCTTCGAAGTTTCCAACGGGGTAAGGATACAAACTCGCTATTTTTAGCGAGTCTTGCCGGAGAAGCGGTTGACCGCCAAATTTTCCCCAGAGCTTCGGAATAGTAAAATAAGCATTCCTGGTCGAGCTCAACTCAAGATTGCGTATGGATTTCAAGATATTGAAGTTTCGAGTTTGTGAGGGTTCATCCCCTGATTGTGTGTATTTCGTGATAATGGATCATTCGGGGGCACGATTGGAAACGATTGCCTTGAAATGTCACGATCGGCTTCGTCTAGATGCTTTATGTCGTGAAACCGAAACATTGAGCATGAGCGGAAGCATTTGTTTGAAGATTTGACGCTTAGTTTCAGCCTGGTGCAGGAGCATCCAGGGGTGTAAGGGGCAATCTTGCGTCGCCCAAAATTGATGCATTTTGTTTTCACTTCTTTCCAAGATTTGCGCTTTCGGACACCCATTTGCTTGAATAACGGTCCAGAACCTTCGAAGTTTCCAACGGGGTAAGGATACAAACTCGCTATTTTTAGCGAGTCTTGCCGGAGAAGCGGTTGACCGCCAAATTTTCCCCAGAGCTTCGGAATAGTAAAATAAGCATTCCTGGTCGAGCTCAACTCAAGATTGCGTATGGATTTCAAGATATTGAAGTTTCGAGTTTGTGAGGGTTCATCCCCTGATTGTGTGTATTTCGTGATAATGGATCATTCGGGGGCACGATTGGAAACGATTGCCTTGAAATGTCACGATCGGCTTCGTCTAGATGCTTTATGTCGTGAAACCGAAACATTGAGCATGAGCGGAAGCATTTGTTTGAAGATTTGACGCTTAGTTTCAGCCTGGTGCAGGAGCATCCAGGGGTGTAAGGGGCAATCTTGCGTCGCCCAAAATTGATGCATTTTGTTTTCACTTCTTTCCAAGATTTGCGCTTTCGGACACCCATTTGCTTGAATAACGGTCCAGAACCTTCGAAGTTTCCAACGGGGTAAGGATACAAACTCGCTATTTTTAGCGAGTCTTGCCGGAGAAGCGGTTGACCGCCAAATTTTCCCCAGAGCTTCGGAATAGTAAAATAAGCATTCCTGGTCGAGCTCAACTCAAGATTGCGTATGGATTTCAAGATATTGAAGTTTCGAGTTTGTGAGGGTTCATCCCCTGATTGTGTGTATTTCGTGATAATGGATCATTCGGGGGCACGATTGGAAACGATTGCCTTGAAATGTCACGATCGGCTTCGTCTAGATGCTTTATGTCGTGAAACCGAAACATTGAGCATGAGCGGAAGCATTTGTTTGAAGATTTGACCCTTAGTTTCAGCCTGGTGCAGGAGCATCCAGGGGTGTAAGGGGCAATCTTGCGTCGCCCAAAATTGATGCATTTTGTTTTCACTTCTTTCCAAGATTTGCGCTTTCGGACACCCATTTGCTTGAATAACGGTCCAGAACCTTCGAAGTTTCCAACGGGGTAAGGATACAAACTCGCTATTTTTAGCGAGTCTTGCCGGAGAAGCGGTTGACCGCCAAATTTTCCCCAGAGCTTCGGAATAGTAAAATAAGCATTCCTGGTCGAGCTCAACTCAAGATTGCGTATGGATTTCAAGATATTGAAGTTTCGAGTTTGTGAGGGTTCATCCCCTGATTGTGTGTATTTCGTGATAATGGATCATTCGGGGGCACGATTGGAAACGATTGCCTTGAAATGTCACGATCGGCTTCGTCTAGATGCTTTATGTCGTGAAACCGAAACATTGAGCATGAGCGGAAGCATTTGTTTGAAGATTTGACGCTTAGTTTCAGCCTGGTGCAGGAGCATCCAGGGGTGTAAGGGGCAATCTTGCGTCGCCCAAAATTGATGCATTTTGTTTTCACTTCTTTCCAAGATTTGCGCTTTCGGACACCCATTTGCTTGAATAACGGTCCAGAACCTTCGAAGTTTCCAACGGGGTAAGGATACAAACTCGCTATTTTTAGCGAGTCTTGCCGGAGAAGCGGTTGACCGCCAAATTTTCCCCAGAGCTTCGGAATAGTAAAATAAGCATTCCTGGTCGAGCTCAACTCAAGATTGCGTATGGATTTCAAGATATTGAAGTTTCGAGTTTGTGAGGGTTCATCCCCTGATTGTGTGTATTTCGTGATAATGGATCATTCGGGGGCACGATTGGAAACGATTGCCTTGAAATGTCACGATCGGCTTCGTCTAGATGCTTTATGTCGTGAAACCGAAACATTGAGCATGAGCGGAAGCATTTGTTTGAAGATTTGACGCTTAGTTTCAGCCTGGTGCAGGAGCATCCAGGGGTGTAAGGGGCAATCTTGCGTCGCCCAAAATTGATGCATTTTGTTTTCACTTCTTTCCAAGATTTGCGCTTTCGGACACCCATTTGCTTGAATAACGGTCCAGAACCTTCGAAGTTTCCAACGGGGTAAGGATACAAACTCGCTATTTTTAGCGAGTCTTGCCGGAGAAGCGGTTGACCGCCAAATTTTCCCCAGAGCTTCGGAATAGTAAAATAAGCATTCCTGGTCGAGCTCAACTCAAGATTGCGTATGGATTTCAAGATATTGAAGTTTCGAGTTTGTGAGGGTTCATCCCCTGATTGTGTGTATTTCGTGATAATGGATCATTCGGGGGCACGATTGGAAACGATTGCCTTGAAATGTCACGATCGGCTTCGTCTAGATGCTTTATGTCGTGAAACCGAAACATTGAGCATGAGCGGAAGCATTTGTTTGAAGATTTGACGCTTAGTTTCAGCCTGGTGCAGGAGCATCCAGGGGTGTAAGGGGCAATCTTGCGTCGCCCAAAATTGATGCATTTTGTTTTCACTTCTTTCCAAGATTTGCGCTTTCGGACACCCATTTGCTTGAATAACGGTCCAGAACCTTCGAAGTTTCCAACGGGGTAAGGATACAAACTCGCTATTTTTAGCGAGTCTTGCCGGAGAAGCGGTTGACCGCCAAATTTTCCCCAGAGCTTCGGAATAGTAAAATAAGCATTCCTGGTCGAGCTCAACTCAAGATTGCGTATGGATTTCAAGATATTGAAGTTTCGAGTTTGTGAGGGTTCATCCCCTGATTGTGTGTATTTCGTGATAATGGATCATTCGGGGGCACGATTGGAAACGATTGCCTTGAAATGTCACGATCGGCTTCGTCTAGATGCTTTATGTCGTGAAACCGAAACATTGAGCATGAGCGGAAGCATTTGTTTGAAGATTTGACGCTTAGTTTCAGCCTGGTGCAGGAGCATCCAGGGGTGTAAGGGGCAATCTTGCGTCGCCCAAAATTGATGCATTTTGTTTTCACTTCTTTCCAAGATTTGCGCTTTCGGACACCCATTTGCTTGAATAACGGTCCAGAACCTTCGAAGTTTCCAACGGGGTAAGGATACAAACTCGCTATTTTTAGCGAGTCTTGCCGGAGAAGCGGTTGACCGCCAAATTTTCCCCAGAGCTTCGGAATAGTAAAATAAGCATTCCTGGTCGAGCTCAACTCAAGATTGCGTATGGATTTCAAGATATTGAAGTTTCGAGTTTGTGAGGGTTCATCCCCTGATTGTGTGTATTTCGTGATAATGGATCATTCGGGGGCACGATTGGAAACGATTGCCTTGAAATGTCACGATCGGCTTCGTCTAGATGCTTTATGTCGTGAAACCGAAACATTGAGCATGAGCGGAAGCATTTGTTTGAAGATTTGACGCTTAGTTTCAGCCTGGTGCAGGAGCATCCAGGGGTGTAAGGGGCAATCTTGCGTCGCCCAAAATTGATGCATTTTGTTTTCACTTCTTTCCAAGATTTGCGCTTTCGGACACCCATTTGCTTGAATAACGGTCCAGAACCTTCGAAGTTTCCAACGGGGTAAGGATACAAACTCGCTATTTTTAGCGAGTCTTGCCGGAGAAGCGGTTGACCGCCAAATTTTCCCCAGAGCTTCGGAATAGTAAAATAAGCATTCCTGGTCGAGCTCAACTCAAGATTGCGTATGGATTTCAAGATATTGAAGTTTCGAGTTTGTGAGGGTTCATCCCCTGATTGTGTGTATTTCGTGATAATGGATCATTCGGGGGCACGATTGGAAACGATTGCCTTGAAATGTCACGATCGGCTTCGTCTAGATGCTTTATGTCGTGAAACCGAAACATTGAGCATGAGCGGAAGCATTTGTTTGAAGATTTGACGCTTAGTTTCAGCCTGGTGCAGGAGCATCCAGGGGTGTAAGGGGCAATCTTGCGTCGCCCAAAATTGATGCATTTTGTTTTCACTTCTTTCCAAGATTTGCGCTTTCGGACACCCATTTGCTTGAATAACGGTCCAGAACCTTCGAAGTTTCCAACGGGGTAAGGATACAAACTCGCTATTTTTAGCGAGTCTTGCCGGAGAAGCGGTTGACCGCCAAATTTTCCCCAGAGCTTCGGAATAGTAAAATAAGCATTCCTGGTCGAGCTCAACTCAAGATTGCGTATGGATTTCAAGATATTGAAGTTTCGAGTTTGTGAGGGTTCATCCCCTGATTGTGTGTATTTCGTGATAATGGATCATTCGGGGGCACGATTGGAAACGATTGCCTTGAAATGTCACGATCGGCTTCGTCTAGATGCTTTATGTCGTGAAACCGAAACATTGAGCATGAGCGGAAGCATTTGTTTGAAGATTTGACGCTTAGTTTCAGCCTGGTGCAGGAGCATCCAGGGGTGTAAGGGGCAATCTTGCGTCGCCCAAAATTGATGCATTTTGTTTTCACTTCTTTCCAAGATTTGCGCTTTCGGACACCCATTTGCTTGAATAACGGTCCAGAACCTTCGAAGTTTCCAACGGGGTAAGGATACAAACTCGCTATTTTTAGCGAGTCTTGCCGGAGAAGCGGTTGACCGCCAAATTTTCCCCAGAGCTTCGGAATAGTAAAATAAGCATTCCTGGTCGAGCTCAACTCAAGATTGCGTATGGATTTCAAGATATTGAAGTTTCGAGTTTGTGAGGGTTCATCCCCTGATTGTGTGTATTTCGTGATAATGGATCATTCGGGGGCACGATTGGAAACGATTGCCTTGAAATGTCACGATCGGCTTCGTCTAGATGCTTTATGTCGTGAAACCGAAACACTGAGCATGAGCGGAAGCATTTGTTTGAAGATTTGACGCTTAGTTTCAGCCTGGTGCAGGAGCATCCAGGGGTGTAAGGGGCAATCTTGCGTCGCCCAAAATTGATGCATTTTGTTTTCACTTCTTTCCAAGATTTGCGCTTTCGGACACCCATTTGCTTGAATAACGGTCCAGAACCTTCGAAGTTTCCAACGGGGTAAGGATACAAACTCGCTATTTTTAGCGAGTCTTGCCGGAGAAGCGGTTGACCGCCAAATTTTCCCCAGAGCTTCGGAATAGTAAAATAAGCATTCCTGGTCGAGCTCAACTCAAGATTGCGTATGGATTTCAAGATATTGAAGTTTCGAGTTTGTGAGGGTTCATCCCCTGATTGTGTGTATTTCGTGATAATGGATCATTCGGGGGCACGATTGGAAACGATTGCCTTGAAATGTCACGATCGGCTTCGTCTAGATGCTTTATGTCGTGAAACCGAAACATTGAGCATGAGCGGAAGCATTTGTTTGAAGATTTGACGCTTAGTTTCAGCCTGGTGCAGGAGCATCCAGGGGTGTAAGGGGCAATCTTGCGTCGCCCAAAATTGATGCATTTTGTTTTCACTTCTTTCCAAGATTTGCGCTTTCGGACACCCATTTGCTTGAATAACGGTCCAGAACCTTCGAAGTTTCCAACGGGGTAAGGATACAAACTCGCTATTTTTAGCGAGTCTTGCCGGAGAAGCGGTTGACCGCCAAATTTTCCCCAGAGCTTCGGAATAGTAAAATAAGCATTCCTGGTCGAGCTCAACTCAAGATTGCGTATGGATTTCAAGATATTGAAGTTTCGAGTTTGTGAGGGTTCATCCCCTGATTGTGTGTATTTCGTGATAATGGATCATTCGGGGGCACGATTGGAAACGATTGCCTTGAAATGTCACGATCGGCTTCGTCTAGATGCTTTATGTCGTGAAACCGAAACACTGAGCATGAGCGGAAGCATTTGTTTGAAGATTTGACGCTTAGTTTCAGCCTGGTGCAGGAGCATCCAGGGGTGTAAGGGGCAATCTTGCGTCGCCCAAAATTGATGCATTTTGTTTTCACTTCTTTCCAAGATTTGCGCTTTCGGACACCCATTTGCTTGAATAACGGTCCAGAACCTTCGAAGTTTCCAACGGGGTAAGGATACAAACTCGCTATTTTTAGCGAGTCTTGCCGGAGAAGCGGTTGACCGCCAAATTTTCCCCAGAGCTTCGGAATAGTAAAATAAGCATTCCTGGTCGAGCTCAACTCAAGATTGCGTATGGATTTCAAGATATTGAAGTTTCGAGTTTGTGAGGGTTCATCCCCTGATTGTGTGTATTTCGTGATAATGGATCATTCGGGGGCACGATTGGAAACGATTGCCTTGAAATGTCACGATCGGCTTCGTCTAGATGCTTTATGTCGTGAAACCGAAACACTGAGCATGAGCGGAAGCATTTGTTTGAAGATTTGACGCTTAGTTTCAGCCTGGTGCAGGAGCATCCAGGGGTGTAAGGGGCAATCTTGCGTCGCCCAAAATTGATGCATTTTGTTTTCACTTCTTTCCAAGATTTGCGCTTTCGGACACCCATTTGCTTGAATAACGGTCCAGAACCTTCGAAGTTTCCAACGGGGTAAGGATACAAACTCGCTATTTTTAGCGAGTCTTGCCGGAGAAGCGGTTGACCGCCAAATTTTCCCCAGAGCTTCGGAATAGTAAAATAAGCATTCCTGGTCGAGCTCAACTCAAGATTGCGTATGGATTTCAAGATATTGAAGTTTCGAGTTTGTGAGGGTTCATCCCCTGATTGTGTGTATTTCGTGATAATGGATCATTCGGGGGCACGATTGGAAACGATTGCCTTGAAATGTCACGATCGGCTTCGTCTAGATGCTTTATGTCGTGAAACCGAAACACTGAGCATGAGCGGAAGCATTTGTTTGAAGATTTGACGCTTAGTTTCAGCCTGGTGCAGGAGCATCCAGGGGTGTAAGGGGCAATCTTGCGTCGCCCAAAATTGATGCATTTTGTTTTCACTTCTTTCCAAGATTTGCGCTTTCGGACACCCATTTGCTTCAATAACGGTCCAGAACCTTCGAAGTTTCCAACGGGGTAAGGATACAAACTCGCTATTTTTAGCGAGTCTTGCCGGAGAAGCGGTTGACCGCCAAATTTTCCCCAGAGCTTCGGAATAGTAAAATAAGCATTCCTGGTCGAGCTCAACTCAAGATTGCGTATGGATTTCAAGATATTGAAGTTTCGAGTTTGTGAGGGTTCATCCCCTGATTGTGTGTATTTCGTGATAATGGATCATTCGGGGGCACGATTGGAAACGATTGCCTTGAAATGTCACGATCGGCTTCGTCTAGATGCTTTATGTCGTGAAACCGAAACACTGAGCATGAGCGGAAGCATTTGTTTGAAGATTTGACGCTTAGTTTCAGCCTGGTGCAGGAGCATCCAGGGGTGTAAGGGGCAATCTTGCGTCGCCCAAAATTGATGCATTTTGTTTTCACTTCTTTCCAAGATTTGCGCTTTCGGACACCCATTTGCTTGAATAACGGTCCAGAACCTTCGAAGTTTCCAACGGGGTAAGGATACAAACTCGCTATTTTTAGCGAGTCTTGCCGGAGAAGCGGTTGACCGCCAAATTTTCCCCAGAGCTTCGGAATAGTAAAATAAGCATTCCTGGTCGAGCTCAACTCAAGATTGCGTATGGATTTCAAGATATTGAAGTTTCGAGTTTGTGAGGGTTCATCCCCTGATTGTGTGTATTTCGTGATAATGGATCATTCGGGGGCACGATTGGAAACGATTGCCTTGAAATGTCACGATCGGCTTCGTCTAGATGCTTTATGTCGTGAAACCGAAACACTGAGCATGAGCGGAAGCATTTGTTTGAAGATTTGACGCTTAGTTTCAGCCTGGTGCAGGAGCATCCAGGGGTGTAAGGGGCAATCTTGCGTCGCCCAAAATTGATGCATTTTGTTTTCACTTCTTTCCAAGATTTGCGCTTTCGGACACCCATTTGCTTGAATAACGGTCCAGAACCTTCGAAGTTTCCAACGGGGTAAGGATACAAACTCGCTATTTTTAGCGAGTCTTGCCGGAGAAGCGGTTGACCGCCAAATTTTCCCCAGAGCTTCGGAATAGTAAAATAAGCATTCCTGGTCGAGCTCAACTCAAGATTGCGTATGGATTTCAAGATATTGAAGTTTCGAGTTTGTGAGGGTTCATCCCCTGATTGTGTGTATTTCGTGATAATGGATCATTCGGGGGCACGATTGGAAACGATTGCCTTGAAATGTCACGATCGGCTTCGTCTAGATGCTTTATGTCGTGAAACCGAAACATTGAGCATGAGCGGAAGCATTTGTTTGAAGATTTGACGCTTAGTTTCAGCCTGGTGCAGGAGCATCCAGGGGTGTAAGGGGCAATCTTGCGTCGCCCAAAATTGATGCATTTTGTTTTCACTTCTTTCCAAGATTTGCGCTTTCGGACACCCATTTGCTTGAATAACGGTCCAGAACCTTCGAAGTTTCCAACGGGGTAAGGATACAAACTCGCTATTTTTAGCGAGTCTTGCCGGAGAAGCGGTTGACCGCCAAATTTTCCCCAGAGCTTCGGAATAGTAAAATAAGCATTCCTGGTCGAGCTCAACTCAAGATTGCGTATGGATTTCAAGATATTGAAGTTTCGAGTTTGTGAGGGTTCATCCCCTGATTGTGTGTATTTCGTGATAATGGATCATTCGGGGGCACGATTGGAAACGATTGCCTTGAAATGTCACGATCGGCTTTGTCTAGATGCTTTATGTCGTGAAACCGAAACATTGAGCATGAGCGGAAGCATTTGTTTGAAGATTTGACGCTTAGTTTCAGCCTGGTGCAGGAGCATCCAGGGGTGTAAGGGGCAATCTTGCGTCGCCCAAAATTGATGCATTTTGTTTTCACTTCTTTCCAAGATTTGCGCTTTCGGACACCCATTTGCTTGAATAACGGTCCAGAACCTTCGAAGTTTCCAACGGGGTAAGGATACAAACTCGCTATTTTTAGCGAGTCTTGCCGGAGAAGCGGTTGACCGCCAAATTTTCCCCAGAGCTTCGGAATAGTAAAATAAGCATTCCTGGTCGAGCTCAACTCAAGATTGCGTATGGATTTCAAGATATTGAAGTTTCGAGTTTGTGAGGGTTCATCCCCTGATTGTGTGTATTTCGTGATAATGGATCATTCGGGGGCACGATTGGAAACGATTGCCTTGAAATGTCACGATCGGCTTCGTCTAGATGCTTTATGTCGTGAAACCGAAACACTGAGCATGAGCGGAAGCATTTGTTTGAAGATTTGACGCTTAGTTTCAGCCTGGTGCAGGAGCATCCAGGGGTGTAAGGGGCAATCTTGCGTCGCCCAAAATTGATGCATTTTGTTTTCACTTCTTTCCAAGATTTGCACTTTCGGACACCCATTTGCTTGAATAACGGTCCAGAACCTTCGAAGTTTCCAACGGGGTAAGGATACAAACTCGCTATTTTTAGCGAGTCTTGCCGGAGAAGCGGTTGACCGCCAAATTTTCCCCAGAGCTTCGGAATAGTAAAATAAGCATTCCTGGTCGAGCTCAACTCAAGATTGCGTATGGATTTCAAGATATTGAAGTTTCGAGTTTGTGAGGGTTCATCCCCTGATTGTGTGTATTTCGTGATAATGGATCATTCGGGGGCACGATTGGAAACGATTGCCTTGAAATGTCACGATCGGCTTCGTCTAGATGCTTTATGTCGTGAAACCGAAACACTGAGCATGAGCGGAAGCATTTGTTTGAAGATTTGACGCTTAGTTTCAGCCTGGTGCAGGAGCATCCAGGGGTGTAAGGGGCAATCTTGCGTCGCCCAAAATTGATGCATTTTGTTTTCACTTCTTTCCAAGATTTGCGCTTTCGGACACCCATTTGCTTCAATAACGGTCCAGAACCTTCGAAGTTTCCAACGGGGTAAGGATACAAACTCGCTATTTTTAGCGAGTCTTGCCGGAGAAGCGGTTGACCGCCAAATTTTCCCCAGAGCTTCGGAATAGTAAAATAAGCATTCCTGGTCGAGCTCAACTCAAGATTGCGTATGGATTTCAAGATATTGAAGTTTCGAGTTTGTGAGGGTTCATCCCCTGATTGTGTGTATTTCGTGATAATGGATCATTCGGGGGCACGATTGGAAACGATTGCCTTGAAATGTCACGATCGGCTTCGTCTAGATGCTTTATGTCGTGAAACCGAAACACTGAGCATGAGCGGAAGCATTTGTTTGAAGATTTGACGCTTAGTTTCAGCCTGGTGCAGGAGCATCCAGGGGTGTAAGGGGCAATCTTGCGTCGCCCAAAATTGATGCATTTTGTTTTCACTTCTTTCCAAGATTTGCGCTTTCGGACACCCATTTGCTTCAATAACGGTCCAGAACCTTCGAAGTTTCCAACGGGGTAAGGATACAAACTCGCTATTTTTAGCGAGTCTTGCCGGAGAAGCGGTTGACCGCCAAATTTTCCCCAGAGCTTCGGAATAGTAAAATAAGCATTCCTGGTCGAGCTCAACTCAAGATTGCGTATGGATTTCAAGATATTGAAGTTTCGAGTTTGTGAGGGTTCATCCCCTGATTGTGTGTATTTCGTGATAATGGATCATTCGGGGGCACGATTGGAAACGATTGCCTTGAAATGTCACGATCGGCTTCGTCTAGATGCTTTATGTCGTGAAACCGAAACACTGAGCATGAGCGGAAGCATTTGTTTGAAGATTTGACGCTTAGTTTCAGCCTGGTGCAGGAGCATCCAGGGGTGTAAGGGGCAATCTTGCGTCGCCCAAAATTGATGCATTTTGTTTTCACTTCTTTCCAAGATTTGCGCTTTCGGACACCCATTTGCTTGAATAACGGTCCAGAACCTTCGAAGTTTCCAACGGGGTAAGGATACAAACTCGCTATTTTTAGCGAGTCTTGCCGGAGAAGCGGTTGACCGCCAAATTTTCCCCAGAGCTTCGGAATAGTAAAATAAGCATTCCTGGTCGAGCTCAACTCAAGATTGCGTATGGATTTCAAGATATTGAAGTTTCGAGTTTGTGAGGGTTCATCCCCTGATTGTGTGTATTTCGTGATAATGGATCATTCGGGGGCACGATTGGAAACGATTGCCTTGAAATGTCACGATCGGCTTCGTCTAGATGCTTTATGTCGTGAAACCGAAACACTGAGCATGAGCGGAAGCATTTGTTTGAAGATTTGACGCTTAGTTTCAGCCTGGTGCAGGAGCATCCAGGGGTGTAAGGGGCAATCTTGCGTCGCCCAAAATTGATGCATTTTGTTTTCACTTCTTTCCAAGATTTGCGCTTTCGGACACCCATTTGCTTCAATAACGGTCCAGAACCTTCGAAGTTTCCAACGGGGTAAGGATACAAACTTGCTATTTTTAGCGAGTCTTGCCGGAGAAGCGGTTGACCGCCAAATTTTCCCCAGAGCTTCGGAATAGTAAAATAAGCATTCCTGGTCGAGCTCAACTCAAGATTGCGTATGGATTTCAAGATATTGAAGTTTCGAGTTTGTGAGGGTTCATCCCCTGATTGTGTGTATTTCGTGATAATGGATCATTCGGGGGCACGATTGGAAACGATTGCCTTGAAATGTCACGATCGGCTTCGTCTAGATGCTTTATGTCGTGAAACCGAAACACTGAGCATGAGCGGAAGCATTTGTTTGAAGATTTGACGCTTAGTTTCAGCCTGGTGCAGGAGCATCCAGGGGTGTAAGGGGCAATCTTGCGTCGCCCAAAATTGATGCATTTTGTTTTCACTTCTTTCCAAGATTTGCGCTTTCGGACACCCATTTGCTTCAATAACGGTCCAGAACCTTCGAAGTTTCCAACGGGGTAAGGATACAAACTCGCTATTTTTAGCGAGTCTTGCCGGAGAAGCGGTTGACCGCCAAATTTTCCCCAGAGCTTCGGAATAGTAAAATAAGCATTCCTGGTCGAGCTCAACTCAAGATTGCGTATGGATTTCAAGATATTGAAGTTTCGAGTTTGTGAGGGTTCATCCCCTGATTGTGTGTATTTCGTGATAATGGATCATTCGGGGGCACGATTGGAAACGATTGCCTTGAAATGTCACGATCGGCTTCGTCTAGATGCTTTATGTCGTGAAACCGAAACACTGAGCATGAGCGGAAGCATTTGTTTGAAGATTTGACGCTTAGTTTCAGCCTGGTGCAGGAGCATCCAGGGGTGTAAGGGGCAATCTTGCGTCGCCCAAAATTGATGCATTTTGTTTTCACTTCTTTCCAAGATTTGCGCTTTCGGACACCCATTTGCTTGAGTAACGGTCCAGAACCTTCGAAGTTTCCAACGGGGTAAGGATACAAACTCGCTATTTTTAGCGAGTCTTGCCGGAGAAGCGGTTGACCGCCAAATTTTCCCCAGAGCTTCGGAATAGTAAAATAAGCATTCCTGGTCGAGCTCAACTCAAGATTGCGTATGGATTTCAAGATATTGAAGTTTCGAGTTTGTGAGGGTTCATCCCTGATTGTGTGTATTTCGTGATAATGGATCATTCGGGGGCACGATTGGAAACGATTGCCTTGAAATGTCACGATCGGCTTCGTCTAGATGCTTTATGTCGTGAAACCGAAACACTGAGCATGAGCGGAAGCATTTGTTTGAAGATTTGACGCTTAGTTTCAGCCTGGTGCAGGAGCATCCAGGGGTGTAAGGGGCAATCTTGCGTCGCCCAAAATTGATGCATTTTGTTTTCACTTCTTTCCAAGATTTGCGCTTTCGGACACCCATTTGCTTGAATAACGGTCCAGAACCTTCGAAGTTTCCAACGGGGTAAGGATACAAACTCGCTATTTTTAGCGAGTCTTGCCGGAGAAGCGGTTGACCGCCAAATTTTCCCCAGAGCTTCGGAATAGTAAAATAAGCATTCCTGGTCGAGCTCAACTCAAGATTGCGTATGGATTTCAAGATATTGAAGTTTCGAGTTTGTGAGGGTTCATCCCCTGATTGTGTGTATTTCGTGATAATGGATCATTCGGGGGCACGATTGGAAACGATTGCCTTGAAATGTCACGATCGGCTTCGTCTAGATGCTTTATGTCGTGAAACCGAAACACTGAGCATGAGCGGAAGCATTTGTTTGAAGATTTGACGCTTAGTTTCAGCCTGGTGCAGGAGCATCCAGGGGTGTAAGGGGCAATCTTGCGTCGCCCAAAATTGATGCATTTTGTTTTCACTTCTTTCCAAGATTTGCGCTTTCGGACACCCATTTGCTTGAATAACGGTCCAGAACCTTCGAAGTTTCCAACGGGGTAAGGATACAAACTCGCTATTTTAGCGAGTCTTGCCGGAGAAGCGGTTGACCGCCAAATTTTCCCCAGAGCTTCGGAATAGTAAAATAAGCATTCCTGGTCGAGCTCAACTCAAGATTGCGTATGGATTTCAAGATATTGAAGTTTCGAGTTTGTGAGGGTTCATCCCCTGATTGTGTGTATTTCGTGATAATGGATCATTCGGGGGCACGATTGGAAACGATTGCCTTGAAATGTCACGATCGGCTTCGTCTAGATGCTTTATGTCGTGAAACCGAAACACTGAGCATGAGCGGAAGCATTTGTTTGAAGATTTGACGCTTAGTTTCAGCCTGGTGCAGGAGCATCCAGGGGTGTAAGGGGCAATCTTGCGTCGCCCAAAATTGATGCATTTTGTTTTCACTTCTTTCCAAGATTTGCGCTTTCGGACACCCATTTGCTTGAATAACGGTCCAGAACCTTCGAAGTTTCCAACGGGGTAAGGATACAAACTCGCTATTTTAGCGAGTCTTGCCGGAGAAGCGGTTGACCGCCAAATTTTCCCCAGAGCTTCGGAATAGTAAAATAAGCATTCCTGGTCGAGCTCAACTCAAGATTGCGTATGGATTTCAAGATATTGAAGTTTCGAGTTTGTGAGGGTTCATCCCCTGATTGTGTGTATTTCGTGATAATGGATCATTCGGGGGCACGATTGGAAACGATTGCCTTGAAATGTCACGATCGGCTTCGTCTAGATGCTTTATGTCGTGAAACTGAAACACTGAGCATGAGCGGAAGCATTTGTTTGAAGATTTGACGCTTAGTTTCAGCCTGGTGCAGGAGCATCCAGGGGTGTAAGGGGCAATCTTGCGTCGCCCAAAATTGATGCATTTTGTTTTCACTTCTTTCCAAGATTTGCGCTTTCGGACACCCATTTGCTTGAATAACGGTCCAGAACCTTCGAAGTTTCCAACGGGGGTAAGGATACAAACTCGCTATTTTTAGCGAGTCTTGCCGGAGAAGCGGTTGACCGCCAAATTTTCCCCAGAGCTTCGGAATAGTAAAATAAGCATTCCTGGTCGAGCTCAACTCAAGATTGCGTATGGATTTCAAGATATTGAAGTTTCGAGTTTGTGAGGGTTCATCCCCTGATTGTGTGTATTTCGTGATAATGGATCATTCGGGGGCACGATTGGAAACGATTGCCTTGAAATGTCACGATCGGCTTCGTCTAGATGCTTTATGTCGTGAAACCGAAACACTGAGCATGAGCGGAAGCATTTGTTTGAAGATTTGACGCTTAGTTTCAGCCTGGTGCAGGAGCATCCAGGGGTGTAAGGGGCAATCTTGCGTCGCCAAAATTGATGCATTTTGTTTTCACTTCTTTCCAAGATTTGCGCTTTCGGACACCCATTTGCTTGAATAACGGTCCAGAACCTTCGAAGTTTCCAACGGGGTAAGGATACAAACTCGCTATTTTTAGCGAGTCTTGCCGGAGAAGCGGTTGACCGCCAAATTTTCCCCAGAGCTTCGGAATAGTAAAATAAGCATTCCTGGTCGAGCTCAACTCAAGATTGCGTATGGATTTCAAGATATTGAAGTTTCGAGTTTGTGAGGGTTCATCCCCTGATTGTGTGTATTTCGTGATAATGGATCATTCGGGGGCACGATTGGAAACGATTGCCTTGAAATGTCACGATCGGCTTCGTCTAGATGCTTTATGTCGTGAAACCGAAACACTGAGCATGAGCGGAAGCATTTCTTTGAAGATTTGACGCTTAGTTTCAGCCTGGTGCAGGAGCATCCAGGGGTGTAAGGGGCAATCTTGCGTCGCCCAAAATTGATGCATTTTGTTTTCACTTCTTTCCAAGATTTGCGCTTTCGGACACCCATTTGCTTGAATAACGGTCCAGAACCTTCGAAGTTTCCAACGGGGTAAGGATACAAACTCGCTATTTTTAGCGAGTCTTGCCGGAGAAGCGGTTGACCGCCAAATTTTCCCCAGAGCTTCGAATAGTAAAATAAGCATTCCTGGTCGAGCTCAACTCAAGATTGCGTATGGATTTCAAGATATTGAAGTTTCGAGTTTGTGAGGGTTCATCCCCTGATTGTGTGTATTTCGTGATAATGGATCATTCGGGGGCACGATTGGAAACGATTGCCTTGAAATGTCACGATCGGCTTCGTCTAGATGCTTTATGTCGTGAAACCGAAACACTGAGCATGAGCGGAAGCATTTGTTTGAAGATTTGACGCTTAGTTTCAGCCTGGTGCAGGAGCATCCAGGGGTGTAAGGGGCAATCTTGCGTCGCCCAAAATTGATGCATTTTGTTTTCACTTCTTTCCAAGATTTGCGCTTTCGGACACCCATTTGCTTGAATAACGGTCCAGAACCTTCGAAGTTTCCAACGGGGTAAGGATACAAACTCGCTATTTTTAGCGAGTCTTGCCGGAGAAGCGGTTGACCGCCAAATTTTCCCCAGAGCTTCGAATAGTAAAATAAGCATTCCTGGTCGAGCTCAACTCAAGATTGCGTATGGATTTCAAGATATTGAAGTTTCGAGTTTGTGAGGGTTCATCCCCTGATTGTGTGTATTTCGTGATAATGGATCATTCGGGGGCACGATTGGAAACGATTGCCTTGAAATGTCACGATCGGCTTCGTCTAGATGCTTTATGTCGTGAAACCGAAACATTGAGCATGAGCGGAAGCATTTGTTTGAAGATTTGACGCTTAGTTTCAGCCTGGTGCAGGAGCATCCAGGGGTGTAAGGGGCAATCTTGCGTCGCCCAAAATTGATGCATTTTGTTTTCACTTCTTTCCAAGATTTGCGCTTTCGGACACCCATTTGCTTGAATAACGGTCCAGAACCTTCGAAGTTTCCAACGGGGTAAGGATACAAACTCGCTATTTTTAGCGAGTCTTGCCGGAGAAGCGGTTGACCGCCAAATTTTCCCCAGAGCTTCGGAATAGTAAAATAAGCATTCCTGGTCGAGCTCAACTCAAGATTGCGTATGGATTTCAAGATATTGAAGTTTCGAGTTTGTGAGGGTTCATCCCCTGATTGTGTGTATTTCGTGATAATGGATCATTCGGGGGCACGATTGGAAACGATTGCCTTGAAATGTCACGATCGGCTTCGTCTAGATGCTTTATGTCGTGAAACCGAAACATTGAGCATGAGCGGAAGCATTTGTTTGAAGATTTGACGCTTAGTTTCAGCCTGGTGCAGGAGCATCCAGGGGTGTAAGGGGCAATCTTGCGTCGCCCAAAATTGATGCATTTTGTTTTCACTTCTTTCCAAGATTTGCGCTTTCGGACACCCATTTGCTTGAATAACGGTCCAGAACCTTCGAAGTTTCCAACGGGGTAAGGATACAAACTCGCTATTTTTAGCGAGTCTTGCCGGAGAAGCGGTTGACCGCCAAATTTTCCCCAGAGCTTCGGAATAGTAAAATAAGCATTCCTGGTCGAGCTCAACTCAAGATTGCGTATGGATTTCAAGATATTGAAGTTTCGAGTTTGTGAGGGTTCATCCCCTGATTGTGTGTATTTCGTGATAATGGATCATTCGGGGGCACGATTGGAAACGATTGCCTTGAAATGTCACGATCGGCTTCGTCTAGATGCTTTATGTCGTGAAACCGAAACATTGAGCATGAGCGGAAGCATTTGTTTGAAGATTTGACGCTTAGTTTCAGCCTGGTGCAGGAGCATCCAGGGGTGTAAGGGGCAATCTTGCGTCGCCCAAAATTGATGCATTTTGTTTTCACTTCTTTCCAAGATTTGCGCTTTCGGACACCCATTTGCTTGAATAACGGTCCAGAACCTTCGAAGTTTCCAACGGGGTAAGGATACAAACTCGCTATTTTTAGCGAGTCTTGCCGGAGAAGCGGTTGACCGCCAAATTTTCCCCAGAGCTTCGGAATAGTAAAATAAGCATTCCTGGTCGAGCTCAACTCAAGATTGCGTATGGATTTCAAGATATTGAAGTTTCGAGTTTGTGAGGGTTCATCCCTGATTGTGTGTATTTCGTGATAATGGATCATTCGGGGGCACGATTGGAAACGATTGCCTTGAAATGTCACGATCGGCTTCGTCTAGATGCTTTATGTCGTGAAACCGAAACACTGAGCATGAGCGGAAGCATTTGTTTGAAGATTTGACGCTTAGTTTCAGCCTGGTGCAGGAGCATCCAGGGGTGTAAGGGGCAATCTTGCGTCGCCCAAAATTGATGCATTTTGTTTTCACTTCTTTCCAAGATTTGCGCTTTCGGACACCCATTTGCTTGAATAACGGTCCAGAACCTTCGAAGTTTCCAACGGGGTAAGGATACAAACTCGCTATTTTTAGCGAGTCTTGCCGGAGAAGCGGTTGACCGCCAAATTTTCCCCAGAGCTTCGGAATAGTAAAATAAGCATTCCTGGTCGAGCTCAACTCAAGATTGCGTATGGATTTCAAGATATTGAAGTTTCGAGTTTGTGAGGGTTCATCCCCTGATTGTGTGTATTTCGTGATAATGGATCATTCGGGGGCACGATTGGAAACGATTGCCTTGAAATGTCACGATCGGCTTCGTCTAGATGCTTTATGTCGTGAAACCGAAACACTGAGCATGAGCGGAAGCATTTGTTTGAAGATTTGACGCTTAGTTTCAGCCTGGTGCAGGAGCATCCAGGGGTGTAAGGGGCAATCTTGCGTCGCCCAAAATTGATGCATTTTGTTTTCACTTCTTTCCAAGATTTGCGCTTTCGGACACCCATTTGCTTGAATAATGGTCCAGAACCTTCGAAGTTTCCAACGGGGTAAGGATACAAACTCGCTATTTTTAGCGAGTCTTGCCGGAGAAGCGGTTGACCGCCAAATTTTCCCCAGAGCTTCGGAATAGTAAAATAAGCATTCCTGGTCGAGCTCAACTCAAGATTGCGTATGGATTTCAAGATATTGAAGTTTCGAGTTTGTGAGGGTTCATCCCCTGATTGTGTGTATTTCGTGATAATGGATCATTCGGGGGCACGATTGGAAACGATTGCCTTGAAATGTCACGATCGGCTTCGTCTAGATGCTTTATGTCGTGAAACCGAAACATTGAGCATGAGCGGAAGCATTTGTTTGAAGATTTGACGCTTAGTTTCAGCCTGGTGCAGGAGCATCCAGGGGTGTAAGGGGCAATCTTGCGTCGCCCAAAATTGATGCATTTTGTTTTCACTTCTTTCCAAGATTTGCGCTTTCGGACACCCATTTGCTTGAATAACGGTCCAGAACCTTCGAAGTTTCCAACGGGGTAAGGATACAAACTCGCTATTTTAGCGAGTCTTGCCGGAGAAGCGGTTGACCGCCAAATTTTCCCCAGAGCTTCGGAATAGTAAAATAAGCATTCCTGGTCGAGCTCAACTCAAGATTGCGTATGGATTTCAAGATATTGAAGTTTCGAGTTTGTGAGGGTTCATCCCCTGATTGTGTGTATTTCGTGATAATGGATCATTCGGGGGCACGATTGGAAACGATTGCCTTGAAATGTCACGATCGGCTTCGTCTAGATGCTTTATGTCGTGAAACCGAAACATTGAGCATGAGCGGAAGCATTTGTTTGAAGATTTGACGCTTAGTTTCAGCCTGGTGCAGGAGCATCCAGGGGTGTAAGGGGCAATCTTGCGTCGCCCAAAATTGATGCATTTTGTTTTCACTTCTTTCCAAGATTTGCGCTTTCGGACACCCATTTGCTTGAATAACGGTCCAGAACCTTCGAAGTTTCCAACGGGGTAAGGATACAAACTCGCTATTTTTAGCGAGTCTTGCCGGAGAAGCGGTTGACCGCCAAATTTTCCCAGAGCTTCGGAATAGTAAAATAAGCATTCCTGGTCGAGCTCAACTCAAGATTGCGTATGGATTTCAAGATATTGAAGTTTCGAGTTTGTGAGGGTTCATCCCCTGATTGTGTGTATTTCGTGATAATGGATCATTCGGGGGCACGATTGGAAACGATTGCCTTGAAATGTCACGATCGGCTTCGTCTAGATGCTTTATGTCGTGAAACCGAAACATTGAGCATGAGCGGAAGCATTTGTTTGAAGATTTGACGCTTAGTTTCAGCCTGGTGCAGGAGCATCCAGGGGTGTAAGGGGCAATCTTGCGTCGCCCAAAATTGATGCATTTTGTTTTCACTTCTTTCCAAGATTTGCGCTTTCGGACACCCATTTGCTTGAATAACGGTCCAGAACCTTCGAAGTTTCCAACGGGGTAAGGATACAAACTCGCTATTTTTAGCGAGTCTTGCCGGAGAAGCGGTTGACCGCCAAATTTTCCCCAGAGCTTCGGAATAGTAAAATAAGCATTCCTGGTCGAGCTCAACTCAAGATTGCGTATGGATTTCAAGATATTGAAGTTTCGAGTTTGTGAGGGTTCATCCCCTGATTGTGTGTATTTCGTGATAATGGATCATTCGGGGGCACGATTGGAAACGATTGCCTTGAAATGTCACGATCGGCTTCGTCTAGATGCTTTATGTCGTGAAACCGAAACATTGAGCATGAGCGGAAGCATTTGTTTGAAGATTTGACGCTTAGTTTCAGCCTGGTGCAGGAGCATCCAGGGGTGTAAGGGGCAATCTTGCGTCGCCCAAAATTGATGCATTTTGTTTTCACTTCTTTCCAAGATTTGCGCTTTCGGACACCCATTTGCTTGAATAACGGTCCAGAACCTTCGAAGTTTCCAACGGGGTAAGGATACAAACTCGCTATTTTTAGCGAGTCTTGCCGGAGAAGCGGTTGACCGCCAAATTTTCCCCAGAGCTTCGGAATAGTAAAATAAGCATTCCTGGTCGAGCTCACTCAAGATTGCGTATGGATTTCAAGATATTGAAGTTTCGAGTTTGTGAGGGTTCATCCCTGATTGTGTGTATTTCGTGATAATGGATCATTCGGGGCACGATTGGAAACGATTGCCTTGAAATGTCACGATCGGCTTCGTCTAGATGCTTTATGTCGTGAAACCGAAACATTGAGCATGAGCGGAAGCATTTGTTTGAAGATTTGACGCTTAGTTTCAGCCTGGTGCAGGAGCATCCAGGGGTGTAAGGGGCAATCTTGCGTCGCCCAAAATTGATGCATTTTGTTTTCACTTCTTTCCAAGATTTGCGCTTTCGGACACCCATTTGCTTGAATAACGGTCCAGAACCTTCGAAGTTTCCAACGGGGTAAGGATACAAACTCGCTATTTTTAGCGAGTCTTGCCGGAGAAGCGGTTGACCGCCAAATTTTCCCCAGAGCTTCGGAATAGTAAAATAAGCATTCCTGGTCGAGCTCAACTCAAGATTGCGTATGGATTTCAAGATATTGAAGTTTCGAGTTTGTGAGGGTTCATCCCCTGATTGTGTGTATTTCGTGATAATGGATCATTCGGGGGCACGATTGGAAACGATTGCCTTGAAATGTCACGATCGGCTTCGTCTAGATGCTTTATGTCGTGAAACCGAAACATTGAGCATGAGCGGAAGCATTTGTTTGAAGATTTGACGCTTAGTTTCAGCCTGGTGCAGGAGCATCCAGGGGTGTAAGGGGCAATCTTGCGTCGCCCAAAATTGATGCATTTTGTTTTCACTTCTTTCCAAGATTTGCGCTTTCGGACACCCATTTGCTTGAATAACGGTCCAGAACCTTCGAAGTTTCCAACGGGGTAAGGATACAAACTCGCTATTTTTAGCGAGTCTTGCCGGAGAAGCGGTTGACCGCCAAATTTTCCCCAGAGCTTCGGAATAGTAAAATAAGCATTCCTGGTCGAGCTCAACTCAAGATTGCGTATGGATTTCAAGATATTGAAGTTTCGAGTTTGTGAGGGTTCATCCCCTGATTGTGTGTATTTCGTGATAATGGATCATTCGGGGGCACGATTGGAAACGATTGCCTTGAAATGTCACGATCGGCTTCGTCTAGATGCTTTATGTCGTGAAACCGAAACATTGAGCATGAGCGGAAGCATTTGTTTGAAGATTTGACGCTTAGTTTCAGCCTGGTGCAGGAGCATCCAGGGGTGTAAGGGGCAATCTTGCGTCGCCCAAAATTGATGCATTTTGTTTTCACTTCTTTCCAAGATTTGCGCTTTCGGACACCCATTTGCTTGAATAACGGTCCAGAACCTTCGAAGTTTCCAACGGGGTAAGGATACAAACTCGCTATTTTTAGCGAGTCTTGCCGGAGAAGCGGTTGACCGCCAAATTTTCCCCAGAGCTTCGGAATAGTAAAATAAGCATTCCTGGTCGAGCTCAACTCAAGATTGCGTATGGATTTCAAGATATTGAAGTTTCGAGTTTGTGAGGGTTCATCCCCTGATTGTGTGTATTTCGTGATAATGGATCATTCGGGGGCACGATTGGAAACGATTGCCTTGAAATGTCACGATCGGCTTCGTCTAGATGCTTTATGTCGTGAACCGAAACATTGAGCATGAGCGGAAGCATTTGTTTGAAGATTTGACGCTTAGTTTCAGCCTGGTGCAGGAGCATCCAGGGGTGTAAGGGGCAATCTTGCGTCGCCCAAAATTGATGCATTTTGTTTTCACTTCTTTCCAAGATTTGCGCTTTCGGACACCCATTTGCTTGAATAACGGTCCAGAACCTTCGAAGTTTCCAACGGGGTAAGGATACAAACTCGCTATTTTTAGCGAGTCTTGCCGGAGAAGCGGTTGACCGCCAAATTTTCCCCAGAGCTTCGGAATAGTAAAATAAGCATTCCTGGTCGAGCTCAACTCAAGATTGCGTATGGATTTCAAGATATTGAAGTTTCGAGTTTGTGAGGGTTCATCCCTGATTGTGTGTATTTCGTGATAATGGATCATTCGGGGGCACGATTGGAAACGATTGCCTTGAAATGTCACGATCGGCTTCGTCTAGATGCTTTATGTCGTGAAACCGAAACATTGAGCATGAGCGGAAGCATTTGTTTGAAGATTTGACGCTTAGTTTCAGCCTGGTGCAGGAGCATCCAGGGGTGTAAGGGGCAATCTTGCGTCGCCAAAATTGATGCATTTTGTTTTCACTTCTTTCCAAGATTTGCGCTTTCGGACACCCATTTGCTTGAATAACGGTCCAGAACCTTCGAAGTTTCCAACGGGGTAAGGATACAAACTCGCTATTTTTAGCGAGTCTTGCCGGAGAAGCGGTTGACCGCCAAATTTTCCCCAGAGCTTCGGAATAGTAAAATAAGCATTCCTGGTCGAGCTCAACTCAAGATTGCGTATGGATTTCAAGATATTGAAGTTTCGAGTTTGTGAGGGTTCATCCCCTGATTGTGTGTATTTCGTGATAATGGATCATTCGGGGGCACGATTGGAAACGATTGCCTTGAAATGTCACGATCGGCTTCGTCTAGATGCTTTATGTCGTGAAACCGAAACATTGAGCATGAGCGGAAGCATTTGTTTGAAGATTTGACGCTTAGTTTCAGCCTGGTGCAGGAGCATCCAGGGGTGTAAGGGGCAATCTTGCGTCGCCCAAAATTGATGCATTTTGTTTTCACTTCTTTCCAAGATTTGCGCTTTCGGACACCCATTTGCTTGAATAACGGTCCAGAACCTTCGAAGTTTCCAACGGGGTAAGGATACAAACTCGCTATTTTTAGCGAGTCTTGCCGGAGAAGCGGTGACCGCCAAATTTTCCCCAGAGCTTCGGAATAGTAAAATAAGCATTCCTGGTCGAGCTCAACTCAAGATTGCGTATGGATTTCAAGATATTGAAGTTTCGAGTTTGTGAGGGTTCATCCCCTGATTGTGTGTATTTCGTGATAATGGATCATTCGGGGGCACGATTGGAAACGATTGCCTTGAAATGTCACGATCGGCTTCGTCTAGATGCTTTATGTCGTGAAACCGAAACATTGAGCATGAGCGGAAGCATTTGTTTGAAGATTTGACGCTTAGTTTCAGCCTGGTGCAGGAGCATCCAGGGGTGTAAGGGGCAATCTTGCGTCGCCCAAAATTGATGCATTTTGTTTTCACTTCTTTCCAAGATTTGCGCTTTCGGACACCCATTTGCTTGAATAACGGTCCAGAACCTTCGAAGTTTCCAACGGGGTAAGGATACAAACTCGCTATTTTTAGCGAGTCTTGCCGGAGAAGCGGTTGACCGCCAAATTTTCCCCAGAGCTTCGGAATAGTAAAATAAGCATTCCTGGTCGAGCTCAACTCAAGATTGCGTATGGATTTCAAGATATTGAAGTTTCGAGTTTGTGAGGGTTCATCCCCTGATTGTGTGTATTTCGTGATAATGGATCATTCGGGGGCACGATTGGAAACGATTGCCTTGAAATGTCACGATCGGCTTCGTCTAGATGCTTTATGTCGTGAAACCGAAACATTGAGCATGAGCGGAAGCATTTGTTTGAAGATTTGACGCTTAGTTTCAGCCTGGTGCAGGAGCATCCAGGGGTGTAAGGGGCAATCTTGCGTCGCCCAAAATTGATGCATTTTGTTTTCACTTCTTTCCAAGATTTGCGCTTTCGGACACCCATTTGCTTGAATAACGGTCCAGAACCTTCGAAGTTTCCAACGGGGTAAGGATACAAACTCGCTATTTTTAGCGAGTCTTGCCGGAGAAGCGGTTGACCGCCAAATTTTCCCCAGAGCTTCGGAATAGTAAAATAAGCATTCCTGGTCGAGCTCAACTCAAGATTGCGTATGGATTTCAAGATATTGAAGTTTCGAGTTTGTGAGGGTTCATCCCCTGATTGTGTGTATTTCGTGATAATGGATCATTCGGGGGCACGATTGGAAACGATTGCCTTGAAATGTCACGATCGGCTTCGTCTAGATGCTTTATGTCGTGAAACCGAAACATTGAGCATGAGCGGGAAGCATTTGTTTGAAGATTTGACGCTTAGTTTCAGCCTGGTGCAGGAGCATCCAGGGGTGTAAGGGGCAATCTTGCGTCGCCCAAAATTGATGCATTTTGTTTTCACTTCTTTCCAAGATTTGCGCTTTCGGACACCCATTTGCTTGAATAACGGTCCAGAACCTTCGAAGTTTCCAACGGGGTAAGGATACAAACTCGCTATTTTTAGCGAGTCTTGCCGGAGAAGCGGTTGACCGCCAAATTTTCCCCAGAGCTTCGGAATAGTAAAATAAGCATTCCTGGTCGAGCTCAACTCAAGATTGCGTATGGATTTCAAGATATTGAAGTTTCGAGTTTGTGAGGGTTCATCCCCTGATTGTGTGTATTTCGTGATAATGGATCATTCGGGGGCACGATTGGAAACGATTGCCTTGAAATGTCACGATCGGCTTCGTCTAGATGCTTTATGTCGTGAAACCGAAACATTGAGCATGAGCGGAAGCATTTGTTTGAAGATTTGACGCTTAGTTTCAGCCTGGTGCAGGAGCATCCAGGGGTGTAAGGGGCAATCTTGCGTCGCCCAAAATTGATGCATTTTGTTTTCACTTCTTTCCAAGATTTGCGCTTTTGGACACCCATTTGCTTGAATAACGGTCCAGAACCTTCGAAGTTTCCAACGGGGTAAGGATACAAACTCGCTATTTTTAGCGAGTCTTGCCGGAGAAGCGGTTGACCGCCAAATTTTCCCCAGAGCTTCGGAATAGTAAAATAAGCATTCCTGGTCGAGCTCAACTCAAGATTGCGTATGGATTTCAAGATATTGAAGTTTCGAGTTTGTGAGGGTTCATCCCCTGATTGTGTGTATTTCGTGATAATGGATCATTCGGGGGCACGATTGGAAACGATTGCCTTGAAATGTCACGATCGGCTTCGTCTAGATGCTTTATGTCGTGAAACCGAAACATTGAGCATGAGCGGAAGCATTTGTTTGAAGATTTGACGCTTAGTTTCAGCCTGGTGCAGGAGCATCCAGGGGTGTAAGGGGCAATCTTGCGTCGCCAAAATTGATGCATTTTGTTTTCACTTCTTTCCAAGATTTGCGCTTTCGGACACCCATTTGCTTGAATAACGGTCCAGAACCTTCGAAGTTTCCAACGGGGTAAGGATACAAACTCGCTATTTTTAGCGAGTCTTGCCGGAGAAGCGGTTGACCGCCAAATTTTCCCCAGAGCTTCGGAATAGTAAAATAAGCATTCCTGGTCGAGCTCAACTCAAGATTGCGTATGGATTTCAAGATATTGAAGTTTCGAGTTTGTGAGGGTTCATCCCCTGATTGTGTGTATTTCGTGATAATGGATCATTCGGGGGCACGATTGGAAACGATTGCCTTGAAATGTCACGATCGGCTTCGTCTAGATGCTTTATGTCGTGAAACCGAAACATTGAGCATGAGCGGAAGCATTTGTTTGAAGATTTGACGCTTAGTTTCAGCCTGGTGCAGGAGCATCCAGGGGTGTAAGGGGCAATCTTGCGTCGCCCAAAATTGATGCATTTTGTTTTCACTTCTTTCCAAGATTTGCGCTTTCGGACACCCATTTGCTTGAATAACGGTCCAGAACCTTCGAAGTTTCCAACGGGGTAAGGATACAAACTCGCTATTTTTAGCGAGTCTTGCCGGAGAAGCGGTTGACCGCCAAATTTTCCCCAGAGCTTCGGAATAGTAAAATAAGCATTCCTGGTCGAGCTCAACTCAAGATTGCGTATGGATTTCAAGATATTGAAGTTTCGAGTTTGTGAGGGTTCATCCCCTGATTGTGTGTATTTCGTGATAATGGATCATTCGGGGGCACGATTGGAAACGATTGCCTTGAAATGTCACGATCGACTTCGTCTAGATGCTTTATGTCGTGAAACCGAAACATTGAGCATGAGCGGAAGCACATTTGTTTGAAGATTTGACGCTTAGTTTCAGCCTGGTGCAGGAGCATCCAGGGGTGTAAGGGGCAATCTTGCGTCGCCCAAAATTGATGCATTTTGTTTTCACTTCTTTCCAAGATTTGCGCTTTCGGACACCCATTTGCTTGAATAACGGTCCAGAACCTTCGAAGTTTCCAACGGGGTAAGGATACAAACTCGCTATTTTTAGCGAGTCTTGCCGGAGAAGCGGTTGACCGCCAAATTTTCCCCAGAGCTTCGGAATAGTAAAATAAGCATTCCTGGTCGAGCTCAACTCAAGATTGCATATGGATTTCAAGATATTGAAGTTTCGAGTTTGTGAGGGTTCATCCCCTGATTGTGTGTATTTCGTGATAATGGATCATTCGGGGGCACGATTGGAAACGATTGCCTTGAAATGTCACGATCGGCTTCGTCTAGATGCTTTATGTCGTGAAACCGAAACATTGAGCATGAGCGGAAGCATTTGTTTGAAGATTTGACGCTTAGTTTCAGCCTGGTGCAGGAGCATCCAGGGGTGTAAGGGGCAATCTTGCGTCGCCCAAAATTGATGCATTTTGTTTTCACTTCTTTCCAAGATTTGCGCTTTCGGACACCCATTTGCTTGAATAACGGTCCAGAACCTTCGAAGTTTCCAACGGGGTAAGGATACAAACTCGCTATTTTTAGCGAGTCTTGCCGGAGAAGCGGTTGACCGCCAAATTTTCCCCAGAGCTTCGGAATAGTAAAATAAGCATTCCTGGTCGAGCTCAACTCAAGATTGCGTATGGATTTCAAGATATTGAAGTTTCGAGTTTGTGAGGGTTCATCCCCTGATTGTGTGTATTTCGTGATAATGGATCATTCGGGGGCACGATTGGAAACGATTGCCTTGAAATGTCACGATCGGCTTCGTCTAGATGCTTTATGTCGTGAAACCGAAACATTGAGCATGAGCGGAAGCATTTGTTTGAAGATTTGACGCTTAGTTTCAGCCTGGTGCAGGAGCATCCAGGGGTGTAAGGGGCAATCTTGCGTCGCCCAAAATTGATGCATTTTGTTTTCACTTCTTTCCAAGATTTGCGCTTTCGGACACCCATTTGCTTGAATAACGGTCCAGAACCTTCGAAGTTTCCAACGGGGTAAGGATACAAACTCGCTATTTTTAGCGAGTCTTGCCGGAGAAGCGGTTGACCGCCAAATTTTCCCCAGAGCTTCGGAATAGTAAAATAAGCATTCCTGGTCGAGCTCAACTCAAGATTGCGTATGGATTTCAAGATATTGAAGTTTCGAGTTTGTGAGGGTTCATCCCCTGATTGTGTGTATTTCGTGATAATGGATCATTCGGGGGCACGATTGGAAACGATTGCCTTGAAATGTCACGATCGGCTTCGTCTAGATGCTTTATGTCGTGAAACCGAAACATTGAGCATGAGCGGAAGCATTTGTTTGAAGATTTGACGCTTAGTTTCAGCCTGGTGCAGGAGCATCCAGGGGTGTAAGGGGCAATCTTGCGTCGCCCAAAATTGATGCATTTTGTTTTCACTTCTTTCCAAGATTTGCGCTTTCGGACACCCATTTGCTTGAATAACGGTCCAGAACCTTCGAAGTTTCCAACGGGGTAAGGATACAAACTCGCTATTTTTAGCGAGTCTTGCCGGAGAAGCGGTTGACCGCCAAATTTTCCCCAGAGCTTCGGAATAGTAAAATAAGCATTCCTGGTCGAGCTCAACTCAAGATTGCGTATGGATTTCAAGATATTGAAGTTTCGAGTTTGTGAGGGTTCATCCCCTGATTGTGTGTATTTCGTGATAATGGATCATTCGGGGGCACGATTGGAAACGATTGCCTTGAAATGTCACGATCGGCTTCGTCTAGATGCTTTATGTCGTGAAACCGAAACATTGAGCATGAGCGGAAGCATTTGTTTGAAGATTTGACGCTTAGTTTCAGCCTGGTGCAGGAGCATCCAGGGGTGTAAGGGGCAATCTTGCGTCGCCCAAAATTGATGCATTTTGTTTTCACTTCTTTCCAAGATTTGCGCTTTCGGACACCCATTTGCTTGAATAACGGTCCAGAACCTTCGAAGTTTCCAACGGGGTAAGGATACAAACTCGCTATTTTTAACGAGTCTTGCCGGAGAAGCGGTTGACCGCCAAATTTTCCCCAGAGCTTCGGAATAGTAAAATAAGCATTCCTGGTCGAGCTCAACTCAAGATTGCGTATGGATTTCAAGATATTGAAGTTTCGAGTTTGTGAGGGTTCATCCCCTGATTGTGTGTATTTCGTGATAATGGATCATTCGGGGGCACGATTGGAAACGATTGCCTTGAAATGTCACGATCGGCTTCGTCTAGATGCTTTATGTCGTGAAACCGAAACATTGAGCATGAGCGGAAGCATTTGTTTGAAGATTTGACGCTTAGTTTCAGCCTGGTGCAGGAGCATCCAGGGGTGTAAGGGGCAATCTTGCGTCGCCCAAAATTGATGCATTTTGTTTTCACTTCTTTCCAAGATTTGCGCTTTCGGACACCCATTTGCTTGAATAACGGTCCAGAACCTTCGAAGTTTCCAACGGGGTAAGGATACAAACTCGCTATTTTTAGCGAGTCTTGCCGGAGAAGCGGTTGACCGCCAAATTTTCCCCAGAGCTTCGGAATAGTAAAATAAGCATTCCTGGTCGAGCTCAACTCAAGATTGCGTATGGATTTCAAGATATTGAAGTTTCGAGTTTGTGAGGGTTCATCCCCTGATTGTGTGTATTTCGTGATAATGGATCATTCGGGGGCACGATTGGAAACGATTGCCTTGAAATGTCACGATCGGCTTCGTCTAGATGCTTTATGTCGTGAAACCGAAACATTGAGCATGAGCGGAAGCATTTGTTTGAAGATTTGACGCTTAGTTTCAGCCTGGTGCAGGAGCATCCAGGGGTGTAAGGGGCAATCTTGCGTCGCCCAAAATTGATGCATTTTGTTTTCACTTCTTTCCAAGATTTGCGCTTTCGGACACCCATTTGCTTGAATAACGGTCCAGAACCTTCGAAGTTTCCAACGGGGTAAGGATACAAACTCGCTATTTTTAGCGAGTCTTGCCGGAGAAGCGGTTGACCGCCAAATTTTCCCCAGAGCTTCGGAATAGTAAAATAAGCATTCCTGGTCGAGCTCAACTCAAGATTGCGTATGGATTTCAAGATATTGAAGTTTCGAGTTTGTGAGGGTTCATCCCCTGATTGTGTGTATTTCGTGATAATGGATCATTCGGGGGCACGATTGGAAACGATTGCCTTGAAATGTCACGATCGGCTTCGTCTAGATGCTTTATGTCGTGAAACCGAAACATTGAGCATGAGCGGAAGCATTTGTTTGAAGATTTGACGCTTAGTTTCAGCCTGGTGCAGGAGCATCCAGGGGTGTAAGGGGCAATCTTGCGTCGCCCAAAATTGATGCATTTTGTTTTCACTTCTTTCCAAGATTTGCGCTTTCGGACACCCATTTGCTTGAATAACGGTCCAGAACCTTCGAAGTTTCCAACGGCGTAAGGATACAAACTCGCTATTTTTAGCGAGTCTTGCCGGAGAAGCGGTTGACCGCCAAATTTTCCCCAGAGCTTCGGAATAGTAAAATAAGCATTCCTGGTCGAGCTCAACTCAAGATTGCGTATGGATTTCAAGATATTGAAGTTTCGAGTTTGTGAGGGTTCATCCCCTGATTGTGTGTATTTCGTGATAATGGATCATTCGGGGGCACGATTGGAAACGATTGCCTTGAAATGTCACGATCGGCTTCGTCTAGATGCTTTATGTCGTGAAACCGAAACATTGAGCATGAGCGGAAGCATTTGTTTGAAGATTTGACGCTTAGTTTCAGCCTGGTGCAGGAGCATCCAGGGGTGTAAGGGGCAATCTTGCGTCGCCCAAAATTGATGCATTTTGTTTTCACTTCTTTCCAAGATTTGCGCTTTCGGACACCCATTTGCTTGAATAACGGTCCAGAACCTTCGAAGTTTCCAACGGGGTAAGGATACAAACTCGCTATTTTTAGCGAGTCTTGCCGGAGAAGCGGTTGACCGCCAAATTTTCCCCAGAGCTTCGGAATAGTAAAATAAGCATTCCTGGTCGAGCTCAACTCAAGATTGCGTATGGATTTCAAGATATTGAAGTTTCGAGTTTGTGAGGGTTCATCCCCTGATTGTGTGTATTTCGTGATAATGGATCATTCGGGGGCACGATTGGAAATGATTGCCTTGAAATGTCACGATCGGCTTCGTCTAGATGCTTTATGTCGTGAAACCGAAACATTGAGCATGAGCGGAAGCATTTGTTTGAAGATTTGACGCTTAGTTTCAGCCTGGTGCAGGAGCATCCAGGGGTGTAAGGGGCAATCTTGCGTCGCCCAAAATTGATGCATTTTGTTTTCACTTCTTTCCAAGATTTGCGCTTTCGGACACCCATTTGCTTGAATAACGGTCCAGAACCTTCGAAGTTTCCAACGAGGTAAGGATACAAACTCGCTATTTTTAGCGAGTCTTGCCGGAGAAGCGGTTGACCGCCAAATTTTCCCCAGAGCTTCGGAATAGTAAATAAGCATTCCTGGTCGAGCTCAACTCAAGATTGCGTATGGATTTCAAGATATTGAAGTTTCGAGTTTGTGAGGGTTCATCCCCTGATTGTGTGTATTTCGTGATAATGGATCATTCGGGGGCACGATTGAAACGATTGCCTTGAAATGTCACGATCGGCTTCGTCTAGATGCTTTATGTCGTGAAACCGAAACATTTCTGGAAATGAGCGGAAGCATTTGTTTGAAGATTTGACGCTTAGTTTCAGCCTGGTGCAGGAGCATCCAGGGGTGTAAGGGGCAATCTTGCGTCGCCCAAAATTGATGCATTTTGTTTTCACTTCTTTCCAAGATTTGCGCTTTCGGACACCCATTTGCTTGAATAACGGTCCAGAACCTTCGAAGTTTCCAACGGGGGTAAGGATACAAACTCGCTATTTTTAGCGAGTCTTGCCGGAGAAGCGGTTGACCGCCAAATTTTCCCCAGAGCTTCGGAATAGTAAAATAAGCATTCCTGGTCGAGCTCAACTCAAGATTGCGTATGGATTTCAAGATATTGAAGTTTCGAGTTTGTGAGGGTTCATCCCCTGATTGTGTGTATTTCGTGATAATGGATCATTCGGGGGCACGATTGGAAACGATTGCCTTGAAATGTCACGATCGGCTTCGTCTAGATGCTTTATGTCGTGAAACCGAAACATTGAGCATGAGCGGAAGCATTTGTTTGAAGATTTGACGCTTAGTTTCAGCCTGGTACAGGAGCATCCAGGGGTGTAAGGGCAATCTTGCGTCGCCCAAAATTGATGCATTTTGTTTTCACTTCTTTCCAAGATTTGCGCTTTCGGACACCCATTTGCTTGAATAACGGTCCAGAACCTTCGAAGTTTCCAACGGGGTAAGGATACAAACTCGCTATTTTTAGCGAGTCTTGCCGGAGAAGCGGTTGACCGCCAAATTTTCCCCAGAGCTTCGGAATAGTAAAATAAGCATTCCTGGTCGAGCTCAACTCAAGATTGCGTATGGATTTCAAGATATTGAAGTTTCGAGTTTGTGAGGGTTCATCCCCTGATTGTGTGTATTTCGTGATAATGGATCATTCGGGGGCACGATGGAAACGATTGCCTTGAAATGTCACGATCGGCTTCGTCTAGATGCTTTATGTCGTGAAACCGAAACATTGAGCATGAGCGGAAGCATTTGTTTGAAGATTTGACGCTTAGTTTCAGCCTGGTGCAGGAGCATCCAGGGGTGTAAGGGGCAATCTTGCGTCGCCCAAAATTGATGCATTTTGTTTTCACTTCTTTCCAAGATTTGCGCTTTCGGACACCCATTTGCTTGAATAACGGTCCAGAACCTTCGAAGTTTCCAACGGGGTAAGGATACAAACTCGCTATTTTTAGCGAGTCTTGCCGGAGAAGCGGTTGACCGCCAAATTTTCCCCAGAGCTTCGGAATAGTAAAATAAGCATTCCTGGTCGAGCTCAACTCAAGATTGCGTATGGATTTCAAGATATTGAAGTTTCGAGTTTGTGAGGGTTCATCCCCTGATTGTGTGTATTTCGTGATAATGGATCATTCGGGGGCACGATTGGAAACGATTGCCTTGAAATGTCACGATCGGCTTCGTCTAGATGCTTTATGTCGTGAAACCGAAACATTGAGCATGAGCGGAAGCATTTGTTTGAAGATTTGACGCTTAGTTTCAGCCTGGTGCAGGAGCATCCAGGGGTGTAAGGGGCAATCTTGCGTCGCCCAAAATTGATGCATTTTGTTTTCACTTCTTTCCAAGATTTGCGCTTTCGGACACCCATTTGCTTGAATAACGGTCCAGAACCTTCGAAGTTTCCAACGGGGTAAGGATACAAACTCGCTATTTTTAGCGAGTCTTGCCGGAGAAGCGGTTGACCACCAAATTTTCCCCAGAGCTTCGGAATAGTAAAATAAGCATTCCTGGTCGAGCTCAACTCAAGATTGCGTATGGATTTCAAGATATTGAAGTTTCGAGTTTGTGAGGGTTCATCCCCTGATTGTGTGTATTTCGTGATAATGGATCATTCGGGGGCACGATTGGAAACGATTGCCTTGAAATGTCACGATCGGCTTCGTCTAGATGCTTTATGTCGTGAAACCGAAACATTTCTGGAAATGAGCGGAAGCATTTGTTTGAAGATTTGACGCTTAGTTTCAGCCTGGTGCAGGAGCATCCAGGGGTGTAAGGGGCAATCTTGCGTCGCCCAAAATTGATGCATTTTGTTTTCACTTCTTTCAAGATTTGCGCTTTCAGACACCCATTTGCTTGAATAACGGTCCAGAACCTTCGAAGTTTCCAACGGGGTAAGGATACAAACTCGCTATTTTTAGCGAGTCTTGCCGGAGAAGCGGTTGACCGCCAAATTTTCCCCAGAGCTTCGGAATAGTAAAATAAGCATTCCTGGTCGAGCTCAACTCAAGATTGCGTATGGATTTCAAGATATTGAAGTTTCGAGTTTGTGAGGGTTCATCCCCTGATTGTGTGTATTCGTGATAATGGATCATTCGGGGGCACGATTGGAAACGATTGCCTTGAAATGTCACGATCGGCTTCGTCTAGATGCTTTATGTCGTGAAACCGAAACATTGAGCATGAGCGGAAGCATTTGTTTGAAGATTTGACGCTTAGTTTCAGCCTGGTGCAGGAGCATCCAGGGGTGTAAGGGGCAATCTTGCGTCGCCCAAAATTGATGCATTTTGTTTTCACTTCTTTCAAGATTTGCGCTTTCGGACACCCATTTGCTTGAATAACGTTCCAGAACCTTCGAAGTTTCCAACGGGGTAAGGATACAAACTCGCTATTTTTAGCGAGTCTTGCCGGAGAAGCGGTTGACCGCCAAATTTTCCCCAGAGCTTCGGAATAGTAAAATAAGCATTCCTGGTCGAGCTCAACTCAAGATTGCGTATGGATTTCAAGATATTGAAGTTTCGAGTTTGTGAGGGTTCATCCCCTGATTGTGTGTATTTCGTGATAATGGATCATTCGGGGGCACGATTGGAAACGATTGCCTTGAAATGTCACGATCGGCTTCGTCTAGATGCTTTATGTCGTGAAACCGAAACATTTCTGGAAATGAGCGGAAGCATTTGTTGAAGATTTGACGCTTAGTTTCAGCCTGGTGCAGGAGCATCCAGGGGTGTAAGGGGCAATCTTGCGTCGCCCAAAATTGATGCATTTTGTTTTCACTTCTTTCCAAGATTTGCGCTTTCGGACACCCATTTGCTTGAATAACGGTCCAGAACCTTCGAAGTTTCCAACGGGGTAAGGATACAAACTCGCTATTTTTAGCGAGTCTTGCCGGAGAAGCGGTTGACCGCCAAATTTTCCCCAGAGCTTCGGAATAGTAAAATAAGCATTCCTGGTCGAGCTCAACTCAAGATTGCGTATGGATTTCAAGATATTGAAGTTTCGAGTTTGTGAGGGTTCATCCCCTGATTGTGTGTATTTCGTGATAATGGATCATTCGGGGGCACGATTGGAACGATTGCCTTGAAATGTCACGATCGGCTTCGTCTAGATGCTTTATGTCGTGAAACCGAAACATTTCTGGAATGAGCGGAAGCATTTGTTTGAAGATTTGACGCTTAGTTTCAGCCTGGTGCAGGAGCATCCAGGGTGTAAGGGGCAATCTTGCGTCGCCCAAAATTGATGCATTTTGTTTTCACTTCTTTCCAAGATTTGCGCTTTCGGACACCCATTTGCTTGAATAACGGTCCAGAACCTTCGAAGTTTCCAACGGGGTAAGGATACAAACTCGCTATTTTTAGCGAGTCTTGCCGGAGAAGCGGTTGACCGCCAAATTTTCCCCAGAGCTTCGGAATAGTAAAATAAGCATTCCTGGTCGAGCTCAACTCAAGATTGCGTATGGATTTCAAGATATTGAAGTTTCGAGTTTGTGAGGGTTCATCCCCTGATTGTGTGTATTTCGTGATAATGGATCATTCGGGGCACGATTGGAAACGATTGCCTTGAAATGTCACGATCGGCTTCGTCTAGATGCTTTATGTCGTGAAACCGAAACATTGAGCATGAGCGGAAGCATTTGTTTGAAGATTTGACGCTTAGTTTCAGCCTGGTGCAGGAGCATCCAGGGGTGTAAGGGGCAATCTTGCGTCGCCCAAAATTGATGCATTTTGTTTTCACTTCTTTCCAAGATTTGCGCTTTCGGACACCCATTTGCTTGAATAACGGTCCAGAACCTTCGAAGTTTCCAACGGGGTAAGGATACAAACTCGCTATTTTTAGCGAGTCTTGCCGGAGAAGCGGTTGACCGCCAAATTTTCCCCAGAGCTTCGGAATAGTAAAATAAGCATTCCTGGTCGAGCTCAACTCAAGATTGCGTATGGATTTCAAGATATTGAAGTTTCGAGTTTGTGAGGGTTCATCCCCTGATTGTGTGTATTTCGTGATAATGGATCATTCGGGGGCACGATTGGAAACGATTGCCTTGAAATGTCACGATCGGCTTCGTCTAGATGCTTTATGTCGTGAAACCGAAACATTGAGCATGAGCGGAAGCATTTGTTTGAAGATTTGACGCTTAGTTTCAGCCTGGTGCAGGAGCATCCAGGGGTGTAAGGGGCAATCTTGCGTCGCCCAAAATTGATGCATTTTGTTTTCACTTCTTTCCAAGATTTGCGCTTTCGGACACCCATTTGCTTGAATAACGGTCCAGAACCTTCGAAGTTTCCAACGGGGTAAGGATACAAACTCGCTATTTTTAGCGAGTCTTGCCGGAGAAGCGGTTGACCGCCAAATTTTCCCCAGAGCTTCGGAATAGTAAAATAAGCATTCCTGGTCGAGAGCTCAACTCAAGATTGCGTATGGATTTCAAGATATTGAAGTTTCGAGTTTGTGAGGGTTCATCCCCTGATTGTGTGTATTTCGTGATAATGGATCATTCGGGGGCACGATTGGAAACGATTGCCTTGAAATGTCACGATCGGCTTCGTCTGGATGCTTTATGTCGTGAAACCGAAACATTGAGCATGAGCGGAAGCATTTGTTTGAAGATTTGACGCTCAGTTTCAGCCTGGCGCAGGAGCATCCAGGGGTGTAAGGGGCAATCTTGCGTCGCCCAAAATTGATGCATTTTGTTTTCACTTCTTTCCAAGATTTGCGCTTTCGGACACCCATTTGCTTGAATAACGGTCCAGAACCTTCGAAGTTTCCAACGGGGTAAGGATACAAACTCGCTATTTTTAGCGAGTCTTGCCGGAGAAGCGGTTGACCGCCAAATTTTCCCCAGAGCTTCGGAATAGTAAAATAAGCATTCCTGGTCGAGCTCAACTCAAGATTGCGTATGGATTTCAAGATATTGAAGTTTCCAGTTTGTGAGGGTTCATCCCCTGATTGTGTGTATTTCGTGATAATGGATCATTCGGGGGCACGATTGGAAACGATTGCCTTGAAATGTCACGATCGGCTTCGTCTGGATGCTTTATGTCGTGAAACCGAAACATTGAGCATGAGCGGAAGCATTTGTTTGAAGATTTGACGCTCAGTTTCAGCCTGGCGCAGGAGCATCCAGGGGTGTAAGGGGCAATCTTGCGTCGCCCAAAATTGATGCATTTTGTTTTCACTTCTTTCCAAGATTTGCGCTTTCGGACACCCATTTGCTTGAATAACGGTCCAGAACCTTCGAAGTTTCCAACGGGGTAAGGATACAAACTCGCTATTTTTAGCGAGTCTTGCCGGAGAAGCGGTTGACCGCCAAATTTTCCCCAGAGCTTCGGAATAGTAAAATAAGCATTCCTGGTCGAGCTCAACTCAAGATTGCGTATGGATTTCAAGATATTGAAGTTTCGAGTTTGTGAGGGTTCATCCCCTGATTGTGTGTATTTCGTGATAATGGATCATTCGGGGGCACGATTGGAAACGATTGCCTTGAAATGTCACGATCGGCTTCGTCTAGATGCTTTATGTCGTGAAACCGAAACATTGAGCATGAGCGGAAGCATTTGTTTGAAGATTTGACGCTCAGTTTCAGCCTGGCGCAGGAGCATCCAGGGGTGTAAGGGGCAATCTTGCGTCGCCCAAAATTGATGCATTTTGTTTTCACTTCTTTCCAAGATTTGCGCTTTCGGACACCCATTTGCTTGAATAACGGTCCAGAACCTTCGAAGTTTCCAACGGGGTAAGGATACAAACTCGCTATTTTTAGCGAGTCTTGCCGGAGAAGCGGTTGACCGCCAAATTTTCCCCAGAGCTTCGGAATAGTAAAATAAGCATTCCTGGTCGAGCTCAACTCAAGATTGCGTATGGATTTCAAGATATTGAAGTTTCAAGTTTGTGAGGGTTCATCCCCTGATTGTGTGTATTTCGTGATAATGGATCATTCGGGGGCACGATTGGAAACGATTGCCTTGAAATGTCACGATCGGCTTCGTCTAGATGCTTTATGTCGTGAAACCGAAACATTGAGCATGAGCGGAAGCATTTGTTTGAAGATTTGACGCTCAGTTTCAGCCTGGCGCAGGAGCATCCAGGGGTGTAAGGGGCAATCTTGCGTCGCCCAAAATTGATGCATTTTGTTTTCACTTCTTTCCAAGATTTGCGCTTTCGGACACCCATTTGCTTGAATAACGGTCCAGAACCTTCGAAGTTTCCAACGGGGTAAGGATACAAACTCGCTATTTTTAGCGAGTCTTGCCGGAGAAGCGGTTGACCGCCAAATTTTCCCCAGAGCTTCGGAATAGTAAAATAAGCATTCCTGGTCGAGCTCAACTCAAGATTGCGTATGGATTTCAAGATATTGAAGTTTCCAGTTTGTGAGGGTTCATCCCCTGATTGTGTGTATTTCGTGATAATGGATCATTCGGGGGCACGATTGGAAACGATTGCCTTGAAATGTCACGATCGGCTTCGTCTAGATGCTTTATGTCGTGAAACCGAAACATTGAGCATGAGCGGAAGCATTTGTTTGAAGATTTGACGCTCAGTTTCAGCCTGGCGCAGGAGCATCCAGGGGTGTAAGGGGCAATCTTGCGTCGCCCAAAATTGATGCATTTTGTTTTCACTTCTTTCCAAGATTTGCGCTTTCGGACACCCATTTGCTTGAATAACGGTCCAGAACCTTCGAAGTTTCCAACGGGGTAAGGATACAAACTCGCTATTTTTAGCGAGTCTTGCCGGAGAAGCGGTTGACCGCCAAATTTTCCCCAGAGCTTCGGAATAGTAAAATAAGCATTCCTGGTCGAGCTCAACTCAAGATTGCGTATGGATTTCAAGATATTGAAGTTTCCAGTTTGTGAGGGTTCATCCCCTGATTGTGTGTATTTCGTGATAATGGATCATTCGGGGGCACGATTGGAAACGATTGCCTTGAAATGTCACGATCGGCTTCGTCTGGATGCTTTATGTCGTGAAACCGAAACATTGAGCATGAGCGGAAGCATTTGTTTGAAGATTTGACGCTCAGTTTCAGCCTGGCGCAGGAGCATCCAGGGGTGTAAGGGGCAATCTTGCGTCGCCCAAAATTGATGCATTTTGTTTTCACTTCTTTCCAAGATTTGCGCTTTCGGACACCCATTTGCTTGAATAACGGTCCAGAACCTTCGAAGTTTCCAACGGGGTAAGGATACAAACTCGCTATTTTTAGCGAGTCTTGCCGGAGAAGCGGTTGACCGCCAAATTTTCCCCAGAGCTTCGGAATAGTAAAATAAGCATTCCTGGTCGAGCTCAACTCAAGATTGCGTATGGATTTCAAGATATTGAAGTTTCGAGTTTGTGAGGGTTCATCCCCTGATTGTGTGTATTTCGTGATAATGGATCATTCGGGGGCACGATTGGAAACGATTGCCTTGAAATGTCACGATCGGCTTCGTCTAGATGCTTTATGTCGTGAAACCGAAACATTGAGCATGAGCGGAAGCATTTGTTTGAAGATTTGACGCTCAGTTTCAGCCTGGCGCAGGAGCATCCAGGGGTGTAAGGGGCAATCTTGCGTCGCCCAAAATTGATGCATTTTGTTTTCACTTCTTTCCAAGATTTGCGCTTTCGGACACCCATTTGCTTGAATAACGGTCCAGAACCTTCGAAGTTTCCAACGGGGTAAGGATACAAACTCGCTATTTTTAGCGAGTCTTGCCGGAGAAGCGGTTGACCGCCAAATTTTCCCCAGAGCTTCGGAATAGTAAAATAAGCATTCCTGGTCGAGCTCAACTCAAGATTGCGTATGGATTTCAAGATATTGAAGTTTCAAGTTTGTGAGGGTTCATCCCCTGATTGTGTGTATTTCGTGATAATGGATCATTCGGGGGCACGATTGGAAACGATTGCCTTGAAATGTCACGATCGGCTTCGTCTAGATGCTTTATGTCGTGAAACCGAAACATTGAGCATGAGCGGAAGCATTTGTTTGAAGATTTGACGCTCAGTTTCAGCCTGGCGCAGGAGCATCCAGGGGTGTAAGGGGCAATCTTGCGTCGCCCAAAATTGATGCATTTTGTTTTCACTTCTTTCCAAGATTTGCGCTTTCGGACACCCATTTGCTTGAATAACGGTCCAGAACCTTCGAAGTTTCCAACGGGGTAAGGATACAAACTCGCTATTTTTAGCGAGTCTTGCCGGAGAAGCGGTTGACCGCCAAATTTTCCCCAGAGCTTCGGAATAGTAAAATAAGCATTCCTGGTCGAGCTCAACTCAAGATTGCGTATGGATTTCAAGATATTGAAGTTTCGAGTTTGTGAGGGTTCATCCCCTGATTGTGTGTATTTCGTGATAATGGATCATTCGGGGGCACGATTGGAAACGATTGCCTTGAAATGTCACGATCGGCTTCGTCTAGATGCTTTATGTCGTGAAACCGAAACATTGAGCATGAGCGGAAGCATTTGTTTGAAGATTTGACGCTCAGTTTCAGCCTGGTGCAGGAGCATCCAGGGGTGTAAGGGGCAATCTTGCGTCGCCCAAAATTGATGCATTTTGTTTTCACTTCTTTCCAAGATTTGCGCTTTCGGACACCCATTTGCTTGAATAACGGTCCAGAACCTTCGAAGTTTCCAACGGGGTAAGGATACAAACTCGCTATTTTTAGCGAGTCTTGCCGGAGAAGCGGTTGACCGCCAAATTTTCCCCAGAGCTTCGGAATAGTAAAATAAGCATTCCTGGTCGAGCTCAACTCAAGATTGCGTATGGATTTCAAGATATTGAAGTTTCGAGTTTGTGAGGGTTCATCCCCTGATTGTGTGTATTTCGTGATAATGGATCATTCGGGGGCACGATTGGAAACGATTGCCTTGAAATGTCACGATCGGCTTCGTCTAGATGCTTTATGTCGTGAAACCGAAACATTGAGCATGAGCGGAAGCATTTGTTTGAAGATTTGACGCTCAGTTTCAGCCTGGTGCAGGAGCATCCAGGGGTGTAAGGGGCAATCTTGCGTCGCCCAAAATTGATGCATTTTGTTTTCACTTCTTTCCAAGATTTGCGCTTTCGGACACCCATTTGCTTGAATTACGGTCCAGAACCTTCGAAGTTTCCAACGGGGTAAGGATACAAACTCGCTATTTTTAGCGAGTCTTGCCGGAGAAGCGGTTGACCGCCAAATTTTCCCCAGAGCTTCGGAATAGTAAAATAAGCATTCCTGGTCGAGCTCAACTCAAGATTGCGTATGGATTTCAAGATATTGAAGTTTCGAATTTGTGAGGGTTCATCCCCTGATTGTGTGTATTTCGTGATAATGGATCATTCGGGGGCACGATTGGAAACGATTGCCTTGAAATGTCACGATCGGCTTCGTCTAGATGCTTTATGTCGTGAAACCGAAACATTGAGCATGAGCGGAAGCATTTGTTTGAAGATTTGACGCTCAGTTTCAGCCTGGTGCAGGAGCATCCAGGGGTGTAAGGGGCAATCTTGCGTCGCCCAAAATTGATGCATTTTGTTTTCAATTCTTTCCAAGATTTGCGCTTTCGGACACCCATTTGCTTGAATAACGGTCCAGAACCTTCGAAGTTTCCAACGGGGTAAGGATACAAACTCGCTATTTTTAGCGAGTCTTGCCGGAGAAGCGGTTGACCGCCAAATTTTCCCCAGAGCTTCGGAATAGTAAAATAAGCATTCCTGGTCGAGCTCAACTCAAGATTGCGTATGGATTTCAAGATATTGAAGTTTCGAGTTTGTGAGGGTTCATCCCCTGATTGTGTGTATTTCGTGATAATGGATCATTCGGGGGCACGATTGGAAACGATTGCCTTGAAATGTCACGATCGGCTTCGTCTAGATGCTTTATGTCGTGAAACCGAAACATTGAGCATGAGCGGAAGCATTTGTTTGAAGATTTGACGCTCAGTTTCAGCCTGGTGCAGGAGCATCCAGGGGTGTAAGGGGCAATCTTGCGTCGCCCAAAATTGATGCATTTTGTTTTCACTTCTTTCCAAGATTTGCGCTTTCGGACACCCATTTGCTTGAATAACGGTCCAGAACCTTCGAAGTTTCCAACGGGGTAAGGATACAAACTCGCTATTTTTAGCGAGTCTTGCCGGAGAAGCGGTTGACCGCCAAATTTTCCCCAGAGCTTCGGAATAGTAAAATAAGCATTCCTGGTCGAGCTCAACTCAAGATTGCGTATGGATTTCAAGATATTGAAGTTTCGAGTTTGTGAGGGTTCATCCCCTGATTGTGTGTATTTCGTGATAATGGATCATTCGGGGGCACGATTGGAAACGATTGCCTTGAAATGTCACGATCGGCTTCGTCTAGATGCTTTATGTCGTGAAACCGAAACATTGAGCATGAGCGGAAGCATTTGTTTGAAGATTTGACGCTCAGTTTCAGCCTGGTGCAGGAGCATCCAGGGGTGTAAGGGGCAATCTTGCGTCGCCCAAAATTGATGCATTTTGTTTTCACTTCTTTCCAAGATTTGCGCTTTCGGACACCCATTTGCTTGAATAACGGTCCAGAACCTTCGAAGTTTCCAACGGGGTAAGGATACAAACTCGCTATTTTTAGCGAGTCTTGCCGGAGAAGCGGTTGACCGCCAAATTTTCCCCAGAGCTTCGGAATAGTAAAATAAGCATTCCTGGTCGAGCTCAACTCAAGATTGCGTATGGATTTCAAGATATTGAAGTTTCGAGTTTGTGAGGGTTCATCCCCTGATTGTGTGTATTTCGTGATAATGGATCATTCGGGGGCACGATTGGAAACGATTGCCTTGAAATGTCACGATCGGCTTCGTCTAGATGCTTTATGTCGTGAAACCGAAACATTGAGCATGAGCGGAAGCATTTGTTTGAAGATTTGACGCTCAGTTTCAGCCTGGTGCAGGAGCATCCAGGGGTGTAAGGGGCAATCTTGCGTCGCCCAAAATTGATGCATTTTGTTTTCACTTCTTTCCAAGATTTGCGCTTTCGGACACCCATTTGCTTGAATAACGGTCCAGAACCTTCGAAGTTTCCAACGGGGTAAGGATACAAACTCGCTATTTTTAGCGAGTCTTGCCGGAGAAGCGGTTGACCGCCAAATTTTCCCCAGAGCTTCGGAATAGTAAAATAAGCATTCCTGGTCGAGCTCAACTCAAGATTGCGTATGGATTTCAAGATATTGAAGTTTCGAGTTTGTGAGGGTTCATCCCCTGATTGTGTGTATTTCGTGATAATGGATCATTCGGGGGCACGATTGGAAACGATTGCCTTGAAATGTCACGATCGGCTTCGTCTAGATGCTTTATGTCGTGAAACCGAAACATTGAGCATGAGCGGAAGCATTTGTTTGAAGATTTGACGCTCAGTTTCAGCCTGGTGCAGGAGCATCCAGGGGTGTAAGGGGCAATCTTGCGTCGCCCAAAATTGATGCATTTTGTTTTCACTTCTTTCCAAGATTTGCGCTTTCGGACACCCATTTGCTTGAATTACGGTCCAGAACCTTCGAAGTTTCCAACGGGGTAAGGATACAAACTCGCTATTTTTAGCGAGTCTTGCCGGAGAAGCGGTTGACCGCCAAATTTTCCCCAGAGCTTCGGAATAGTAAAATAAGCATTCCTGGTCGAGCTCAACTCAAGATTGCATATGGATTTCAAGATATTGAAGTTTCGAGTTTGTGAGGGTTCATCCCCTGATTGTGTGTATTTCGTGATAATGGATCATTCGGGGGCACGATTGGAAACGATTGCCTTGAAATGTCACGATCGGCTTCGTCTAGATGCTTTATGTCGTGAAACCGAAACATTGAGCATGAGCGGAAGCATTTGTTTGAAGATTTGACGCTCAGTTTCAGCCTGGTGCAGGAGCATCCAGGGGTGTAAGGGGCAATCTTGCGTCGCCCAAAATTGATGCATTTTGTTTTCACTTCTTTCCAAGATTTGCGCTTTCGGACACCCATTTGCTTGAATAACGGTCCAGAACCTTCGAAGTTTCCAACGGGGTAAGGATACAAACTCGCTATTTTTAGCGAGTCTTGCCGGAGAAGCGGTTGACCGCCAAATTTTCCCCAGAGCTTCGGAATAGTAAAATAAGCATTCCTGGTCGAGCTCAACTCAAGATTGCGTATGGATTTCAAGATATTGAAGTTTCGAGTTTGTGAGGGTTCATCCCCTGATTGTGTGTATTTCGTGATAATGGATCATTCGGGGGCACGATTGGAAACGATTGCCTTGAAATGTCACGATCGGCTTCGTCTAGATGCTTTATGTCGTGAAACCGAAACATTGAGCATGAGCGGAAGCATTTGTTTGAAGATTTGACGCTCAGTTTCAGCCTGGTGCAGGAGCATCCAGGGGTGTAAGGGGCAATCTTGCGTCGCCCAAAATTGATGCATTTTGTTTTCACTTCTTTCCAAGATTTGCGCTTTCGGACACCCATTTGCTTGAATAACGGTCCAGAACCTTCGAAGTTTCCAACGGGGTAAGGATACAAACTCGCTATTTTTAGCGAGTCTTGCCGGAGAAGCGGTTGACCGCCAAATTTTCCCCAGAGCTTCGGAATAGTAAAATAAGCATTCCTGGTCGAGCTCAACTCAAGATTGCGTATGGATTTCAAGATATTGAAGTTTCCAGTTTGTGAGGGTTCATCCCTTGATTGTGTGTATTTCGTGATAATGGATCATTCGGGGGCACGATTGGAAACGATTGCCTTGAAATGTCACGATCGGCTTCGTCTAGATGCTTTATGTCGTGAAACCGAAACATTGAGCATGAGCGGAAGCATTTGTTTGAAGATTTGACGCTCAGTTTCAGCCTGGTGCAGGAGCATCCAGGGGTGTAAGGGGCAATCTTGCGTCGCCCAAAATTGATGCATTTTGTTTTCACTTCTTTCCAAGATTTGCGCTTTCGGACACCCATTTGCTTGAATAACGGTCCAGAACCTTCGAAGTTTCCAACGGGGTAAGGATACAAACTCGCTATTTTTAGCGAGTCTTGCCGGAGAAGCGGTTGACCGCCAAATTTTCCCCAGAGCTTCGGAATAGTAAAATAAGCATTCCTGGTCGAGCTCAACTCAAGATTGCGTATGGATTTCAAGATATTGAAGTTTCGAGTTTGTGAGGGTTCATCCCCTGATTGTGTGTATTTCGTGATAATGGATCATTCGGGGGCACGATTGGAAACGATTGCCTTGAAATGTCACGATCGGCTTCGTCTAGATGCTTTATGTCGTGAAACCGAAACATTGAGCATGAGCGGAAGCATTTGTTTGAAGATTTGACGCTTAGTTTCAGCCTGGTGCAGGAGCATCCAGGGGTGTAAGGGGCAATCTTGCGTCGCCCAAAATTGATGCATTTTGTTTTCACTTCTTTCCAAGATTTGCGCTTTCGGACACCCATTTGCTTGAATAACGGTCCAGAACCTTCGAAGTTTCCAACGGGGTAAGGATACAAACTCGCTATTTTTAGCGAGTCTTGCCGGAGAAGCGGTTGACCGCCAAATTTTCCCCAGAGCTTCGGAATAGTAAAATAAGCATTCCTGGTCGAGCTCAACTCAAGATTGCGTATGGATTTCAAGATATTGAAGTTTCGAGTTTGTGAGGGTTCATCCCCTGATTGTGTGTATTTCGTGATAATGGATCATTCGGGGGCACGATTGGAAACGATTGCCTTGAAATGTCACGATCGGCTTCGTCTAGATGCTTTATGTCGTGAAACCGAAACATTGAGCATGAGCGGAAGCATTTGTTTGAAGATTTGACGCTTAGTTTCAGCCTGGTGCAGGAGCATCCAGGGGTGTAAGGGGCAATCTTGCGTCGCCCAAAATTGATGCATTTTGTTTTCACTTCTTTCCAAGATTTGCGCTTTCGGACACCCATTTGCTTGAATAACGGTCCAGAACCTTCGAAGTTTCCAACGGGGTAAGGATACAAACTCGCTATTTTTAGCGAGTCTTGCCGGAGAAGCGGTTGACCGCCAAATTTTCCCCAGAGCTTCGGAATAGTAAAATAAGCATTCCTGGTCGAGCTCAACTCAAGATTGCGTATGGATTTCAAGATATTGAAGTTTCGAGTTTGTGAGGGTTCATCCCCTGATTGTGTGTATTTCGTGATAATGGATCATTCGGGGGCACGATTGGAAACGATTGCCTTGAAATGTCACGATCGGCTTCGTCTAGATGCTTTATGTCGTGAAACCGAAACATTGAGCATGAGCGGAAGCATTTGTTTGAAGATTTGACGCTTAGTTTCAGCCTGGTGCAGGAGCATCCAGGGGTGTAAGGGGCAATCTTGCGTCGCCCAAAATTGATGCATTTTGTTTTCACTTCTTTCCAAGATTTGCGCTTTCGGACACCCATTTGCTTGAATAACGGTCCAGAACCTTCGAAGTTTCCAACGGGGTAAGGATACAAACTCGCTATTTTTAGCGAGTCTTGCCGGAGAAGCGGTTGACCGCCAAATTTTCCCCAGAGCTTCGGAATAGTAAAATAAGCATTCCTGGTCGAGCTCAACTCAAGATTGCGTATGGATTTCAAGATATTGAAGTTTCGAGTTTGTGAGGGTTCATCCCCTGATTGTGTGTATTTCGTGATAATGGATCATTCGGGGGCACGATTGGAAACGATTGCCTTGAAATGTCACGATCGGCTTCGTCTAGATGCTTTATGTCGTGAAACCGAAACATTGAGCATGAGCGGAAGCATTTGTTTGAAGATTTGACGCTTAGTTTCAGCCTGGTGCAGGAGCATCCAGGGGTGTAAGGGGCAATCTTGCGTCGCCCAAAATTGATGCATTTTGTTTTCACTTCTTTCCAAGATTTGCGCTTTCGGACACCCATTTGCTTGAATAACGGTCCAGAACCTTCGAAGTTTCCAACGGGGTAAGGATACAAACTCGCTATTTTTAGCGAGTCTTGCCGGAGAAGCAGTTGACCGCCAAATTTTCCCCAGAGCTTCGGAATAGTAAAATAAGCATTCCTGGTCGAGCTCAACTCAAGATTGCGTATGGATTTCAAGATATTGAAGTTTCGAGTTTGTGAGGGTTCATCCCCTGATTGTGTGTATTTCGTGATAATGGATCATTCGGGGGCACGATTGGAAACGATTGCCTTGAAATGTCACGATCGGCTTCGTCTAGATGCTTTATGTCGTGAAACCGAAACATTGAGCATGAGCGGAAGCATTTGTTTGAAGATTTGACGCTTAGTTTCAGCCTGGTGCAGGAGCATCCAGGGGTGTAAGGGGCAATCTTGCGTCGCCCAAAATTGATGCATTTTGTTTTCACTTCTTTCCAAGATTTGCGCTTTCGGACACCCATTTGCTTGAATAACGGTCCAGAACCTTCGAAGTTTCCAACGGGGTAAGGATACAAACTCGCTATTTTTAGCGAGTCTTGCCGGAGAAGCGGTTGACCGCCAAATTTTCCCCAGAGCTTCGGAATAGTAAAATAAGCATTCCTGGTCGAGCTCAACTCAAGATTGCGTATGGATTTCAAGATATTGAAGTTTCGAGTTTGTGAGGGTTCATCCCCTGATTGTGTGTATTTCGTGATAATGGATCATTCGGGGGCACGATTGGAAACGATTGCCTTGAAATGTCACGATCGGCTTCGTCTAGATGCTTTATGTCGTGAAACCGAAACATTGAGCATGAGCGGAAGCATTTGTTTGAAGATTTGACGCTTAGTTTCAGCCTGGTGCAGGAGCATCCAGGGGTGTAAGGGGCAATCTTGCGTCGCCCAAAATTGATGCATTTTGTTTTCACTTCTTTCCAAGATTTGCGCTTTCGGACACCCATTTGCTTGAATAACGGTCCAGAACCTTCGAAGTTTCCAACGGGGTAAGGATACAAACTCGCTATTTTTAGCGAGTCTTGCCGGAGAAGCGGTTGACCGCCAAATTTTCCCCAGAGCTTCGGAATAGTAAAATAAGCATTCCTGGTCGAGCTCAACTCAAGATTGCGTATGGATTTCAAGATATTGAAGTTTCGAGTTTGTGAGGGTTCATCCCCTGATTGTGTGTATTTCGTGATAATGGATCATTCGGGGGCACGATTGGAAACGATTGCCTTGAAATGTCACGATCGGCTTCGTCTAGATGCTTTATGTCGTGAAACCGAAACATTGAGCATGAGCGAAAGCATTTGTTTGAAGATTTGACGCTTAGTTTCAGCCTGGTGCAGGAGCATCCAGGGGTGTAAGGGGCAATCTTGCGTCGCCCAAAATTGATGCATTTTGTTTTCACTTCTTTCCAAGATTTGCGCTTTCGGACACCCATTTGCTTGAATAACGGTCCAGAACCTTCGAAGTTTCCAACGGGGTAAGGATACAAACTCGCTATTTTTAGCGAGTCTTGCCGGAGAAGCGGTTGACCGCCAAATTTTCCCCAGAGCTTCGGAATAGTAAAATAAGCATTCCTGGTCGAGCTCAACTCAAGATTGCGTATGGATTTCAAGATATTGAAGTTTCGAGTTTGTGAGGGTTCATCCCCTGATTGTGTGTATTTCGTGATAATGGATCATTCGGGGGCACGATTGGAAACGATTGCCTTGAAATGTCACGATCGGCTTCGTCTAGATGCTTTATGTCGTGAAACCGAAACATTGAGCATGAGCGGAAGCATTTGTTTGAAGATTTGACGCTTAGTTTCAGCCTGGTGCAGGAGCATCCAGGGGTGTAAGGGGCAATCTTGCGTCGCCCAAAATTGATGCATTTTGTTTTCACTTCTTTCCAAGATTTGCGCTTTCGGACACCCATTTGCTTGAATAACGGTCCAGAACCTTCGAAGTTTCCAACGGGGTAAGGATACAAACTCGCTATTTTTAGCGAGTCTTGCCGGAGAAGCGGTTGACCGCCAAATTTTCCCCAGAGCTTCGGAATAGTAAAATAAGCATTCCTGGTCGAGCTCAACTCAAGATTGCGTATGGATTTCAAGATATTGAAGTTTCGAGTTTGTGAGGGTTCATCCCCTGATTGTGTGTATTTCGTGATAATGGATCATTCGGGGGCACGATTGGAAACGATTGCCTTGAAATGTCACGATCGGCTTCGTCTAGATGCTTTATGTCGTGAAACCGAAACATTGAGCATGAGCGGAAGCATTTGTTTGAAGATTTGACGCTTAGTTTCAGCCTGGTGCAGGAGCATCCAGGGGTGTAAGGGGCAATCTTGCGTCGCCCAAAATTGATGCATTTTGTTTTCACTTCTTTCCAAGATTTGCGCTTTCGGACACCCATTTGCTTGAATAACGGTCCAGAACCTTCGAAGTTTCCAACGGGGTAAGGATACAAACTCGCTATTTTTAGCGAGTCTTGCCGGAGAAGCGGTTGACCGCCAAATTTTCCCCAGAGCTTCGGAATAGTAAAATAAGCATTCCTGGTCGAGCTCAACTCAAGATTGCGTATGGATTTCAAGATATTGAAGTTTCGAGTTTGTGAGGGTTCATCCCCTGATTGTGTGTATTTCGTGATAATGGATCATTCGGGGGCACGATTGGAAACGATTGCCTTGAAATGTCACGATCGGCTTCGTCTAGATGCTTTATGTCGTGAAACCGAAACATTGAGCATGAGCGGAAGCATTTGTTTGAAGATTTGACGCTTAGTTTCAGCCTGGTGCAGGAGCATCTAGGGGTGTAAGGGGCAATCTTGCGTCGCCCAAAATTGATGCATTTTGTTTTCACTTCTTTCCAAGATTTGCGCTTTCGGACACCCATTTGCTTGAATAACGGTCCAGAACCTTCGAAGTTTCCAACGGGGTAAGGATACAAACTCGCTATTTTTAGCGAGTCTTGCCGGAGAAGCGGTTGACCGCCAAATTTTCCCCAGAGCTTCGGAATAGTAAAATAAGCATTCCTGGTCGAGCTCAACTCAAGATTGCGTATGGATTTCAAGATATTGAAGTTTCGAGTTTGTGAGGGTTCATCCCCTGATTGTGTGTATTTCGTGATAATGGATCATTCGGGGGCACGATTGGAAACGATTGCCTTGAAATGTCACGATCGGCTTCGTCTAGATGCTTTATGTCGTGAAACCGAAACATTGAGCATGAGCGGAAGCATTTGTTTGAAGATTTGACGCTTAGTTTCAGCCTGGTGCAGGAGCATCCAGGGGTGTAAGGGGCAATCTTGCGTCGCCCAAAATTGATGCATTTTGTTTTCACTTCTTTCCAAGATTTGCGCTTTCGGACACGCATTTGCTTGAATAACGGTCCAGAACCTTCGAAGTTTCCAACGGGGTAAGGATACAAACTCGCTATTTTTAGCGAGTCTCGCCGGAGAAGCGGTTGACCGCCAAATTTTCCCCAGAGCTTCGGAATAGTAAAATAAGCATTCCTGGTCGAGCTCAACTCAAGATTGCGTATGGATTTCAAGATATTGAAGTTTCGAGTTTGTGAGGGTTCATCCCCTGATTGTGTGTATTTCGTGATAATGGATCATTCGGGGGCACGATTGGAAACGATTGCCTTGAAATGTCACGATCGGCTTCGTCTAGATGCTTTATGTCGTGAAACCGAAACATTGAGCATGAGCGGAAGCATTTGTTTGAAGATTTGACGCTTAGTTTCAGCCTGGTGCAGGAGCATCCAGGGGTGTAAGGGGCAATCTTGCGTCGCCCAAAATTGATGCATTTTGTTTTCACTTCTTTCCAACATTTGCGCTTTCGGACACCCATTTGCTTGAATAACGGTCCAGAACCTTCGAAGTTTCCAACGGGGTAAGGATACAAACTCGCTATTTTTAGCGAGTCTTGCCGGAGAAGCGGTTGACCGCCAAATTTTCCCCAGAGCTTCGGAATAGTAAAATAAGCATTCCTGGTCGAGCTCAACTCAAGATTGCGTATGGATTTCAAGATATTGAAGTTTCGAGTTTGTGAGGGTTCATCCCCTGATTGTGTGTATTTCGTGATAATGGATCATTCGGGGGCACGATTGGAAACGATTGCCTTGAAATGTCACGATCGGCTTCGTCTAGATGCTTTATGTCGTGAAACCGAAACATTGAGCATGAGCGGAAGCATTTGTTTGAAGATTTGACGCTTAGTTTCAGCCTGGTGCAGGAGCATCCAGGGGTGTAAGGGGCAATCTTGCGTCGCCCAAAATTGATGCATTTTGTTTTCACTTCTTTCCAAGATTTGCGCTTTCGGACACCCATTTGCTTGAATAACGGTCCAGAACCTTCGAAGTTTCCAACGGGGTAAGGATACAAACTCGCTATTTTTAGCGAGTCTTGCCGGAGAAGCGGTTGACCGCCAAATTTTCCCCAGAGCTTCGGAATAGTAAAATAAGCATTCCTGGTCGAGCTCAACTCAAGATTGCGTATGGATTTCAAGATATTGAAGTTTCGAGTTTGTGAGGGTTCATCCCCTGATTGTGTGTATTTCGTGATAATGGATCATTCGGGGGCACGATTGGAAACGATTGCCTTGAAATGTCACGATCGGCTTCGTCTAGATGCTTTATGTCGTGAAACCGAAACATTGAGCATGAGCGGAAGCATTTGTTTGAAGATTTGACGCTTAGTTTCAGCCTGGTGCAGGAGCATCCAGGGGTGTAAGGGGCAATCTTGCGTCGCCCAAAATTGATGCATTTTGTTTTCACTTCTTTCCAAGATTTGCGCTTTCGGACACCCATTTTCTTGAATAACGGTCCAGAACCTTCGAAGTTTCCAACGGGGTAAGGATACAAACTCGCTATTTTTAGCGAGTCTTGCCGGAGAAGCGGTTGACCGCCAAATTTTCCCCAGAGCTTCGGAATAGTAAAATAAGCATTCCTGGTCGAGCTCAACTCAAGATTGCGTATGGATTTCAGGATATTGAAGTTTCGAGTTTGTGAGGGTTCATCCCCTGATTGTGTGTATTTCGTGATAATGGATCATTCGGGGGCACGATTGGAAACGATTGCCTTGAAATGTCACGATCGGCTTCGTCTAGATGCTTTATGTCGTGAAACCGAAACATTGAGCATGAGCGGAAGCATTTGTTTGAAGATTTGACGCTTAGTTTCAGCCTGGTGCAGGAGCATCCAGGGGTGTAAGGGGCAATCTTGCGTCGCCCAAAATTGATGCATTTTGTTTTCACTTCTTTCCAAGATTTGCGCTTTCGGACACCCATTTGCTTGAATAACGGTCCAGAACCTTCGAAGTTTCCAACGGGGTAAGGATACAAACTCGCTATTTTTAGCGAGTCTTGCCGGAGAAGCGGTTGACCGCCAAATTTTCCCCAGAGCTTCGGAATAGTAAAATAAGCATTCCTGGTCGAGCTCAACTCAAGATTGCGTATGGATTTCAAGATATTGAAGTTTCGAGTTTGTGAGGGTTCATCCCCTGATTGTGTGTATTTCGTGATAATGGATCATTCGGGGGCACGATTGGAAACGATTGCCTTGAAATGTCACGATCGGCTTCGTCTAGATGCTTTATGTCGTGAAACCGAAACATTGAGCATGAGCGGAAGCATTTGTTTGAAGATTTGACGCTTAGTTTCAGCCTGGTGCAGGAGCATCCAGGGGTGTAAGGGGCAATCTTGCGTCGCCCAAAATTGATGCATTTTGTTTTCACTTCTTTCCAAGATTTGCGCTTTCGGACACCCATTTGCTTGAATAACGGTCCAGAACCTTCGAAGTTTCCAACGGGGTAAGGATACAAACTCGCTATTTTTAGCGAGTCTTGCCGGAGAAGCGGTTGACCGCCAAATTTTCCCCAGAGCTTCGGAATAGTAAAATAAGCATTCCTGGTCGAGCTCAACTCAAGATTGCGTATGGATTTCAGGATATTGAAGTTTCGAGTTTGTGAGGGTTCATCCCCTGATTGTGTGTATTTCGTGATAATGGATCATTCGGGGGCACGATTGGAAACGATTGCCTTGAAATGTCACGATCGGCTTCGTCTAGATGCTTTATGTCGTGAAACCGAAACATTGAGCATGAGCGGAAGCATTTGTTTGAAGATTTGACGCTTAGTTTCAGCCTGGTGCAGGAGCATCCAGGGGTGTAAGGGGCAATCTTGCGTCGCCCAAAATTGATGCATTTTGTTTTCACTTCTTTCCAAGATTTGCGCTTTCGGACACCCATTTGCTTGAATAACGGTCCAGAACCTTCGAAGTTTCCAACGGGGTAAGGATACAAACTCGCTATTTTTAGCGAGTCTTGCCGGAGAAGCGGTTGACCGCCAAATTTTCCCCAGAGCTTCGGAATAGTAAAATAAGCATTCCTGGTCGAGCTCAACTCAAGATTGCGTATGGATTTCAGGATATTGAAGTTTCGAGTTTGTGAGGGTTCATCCCCTGATTGTGTGTATTTCGTGATAATGGATCATTCGGGGGCACGATTGGAAACGATTGCCTTGAAATGTCACGATCGGCTTCGTCTAGATGCTTTATGTCGTGAAACCGAAACATTGAGCATGAGCGGAAGCATTTGTTTGAAGATTTGACGCTTAGTTTCAGCCTGGTGCAGGAGCATCCAGGGGTGTAAGGGGCAATCTTGCGTCGCCCAAAATTGATGCATTTTGTTTTCACTTCTTTCCAAGATTTGCGCTTTCGGACACCCATTTGCTTGAATAACGGTCCAGAACCTTCGAAGTTTCCAACGGGGTAAGGATACAAACTCGCTATTTTTAGCGAGTCTTGCCGGAGAAGCGGTTGACCGCCAAATTTTCCCCAGAGCTTCGGAATAGTAAAATAAGCATTCCTGGTCGAGCTCAACTCAAGATTGCGTATGGATTTCAAGATATTGAAGTTTCGAGTTTGTGAGGGTTCATCCCCTGATTGTGTGTATTTCGTGATAATGGATCATTCGGGGGCACGATTGGAAACGATTGCCTTGAAATGTCACGATCGGCTTCGTCTAGATGCTTTATGTCGTGAAACCGAAACATTGAGCATGAGCGGAAGCATTTGTTTGAAGATTTGACGCTTAGTTTCAGCCTGGTGCAGGAGCATCCAGGGGTGTAAGGGGCAATCTTGCGTCGCCCAAAATTGATGCATTTTGTTTTCACTTCTTTCCAAGATTTGCGCTTTCGGACACCCATTTGCTTGAATAACGGTCCAGAACCTTCGAAGTTTCCAACGGGGTAAGGATACAAACTCGCTATTTTTAGCGAGTCTTGCCGGAGAAGCGGTTGACCGCCAAATTTTCCCCAGAGCTTCGGAATAGTAAAATAAGCATTCCTGGTCGAGCTCAACTCAAGATTGCGTATGGATTTCAAGATATTGAAGTTTCGAGTTTGTGAGGGTTCATCCCCTGATTGTGTGTATTTCGTGATAATGGATCATTCGGGGGCACGATTGGAAACGATTGCCTTGAAATGTCACGATCGGCTTCGTCTAGATGCTTTATGTCGTGAAACCGAAACATTGAGCATGAGCGGAAGCATTTGTTTGAAGATTTGACGCTTAGTTTCAGCCTGGTGCAGGAGCATCCAGGGGTGTAAGGGGCAATCTTGCGTCGCCCAAAATTGATGCATTTTGTTTTCACTTCTTTCCAAGATTTGCGCTTTCGGACACCCATTTGCTTGAATAACGGTCCAGAACCTTCGAAGTTTCCAACGGGGTAAGGATACAAACTCGCTATTTTTAGCGAGTCTTGCCGGAGAAGCGGTTGACCGCCAAATTTTCCCCAGAGCTTCGGAATAGTAAAATAAGCATTCCTGGTCGAGCTCAACTCAAGATTGCGTATGGATTTCAAGATATTGAAGTTTCGAGTTTGTGAGGGTTCATCCCCTGATTGTGTGTATTTCGTGATAATGGATCATTCGGGGGCACGATTGGAAACGATTGCCTTGAAATGTCACGATCGGCTTCGTCTAGATGCTTTATGTCGTGAAACCGAAACATTGAGCATGAGCGGAAGCATTTGTTTGAAGATTTGACGCTTAGTTTCAGCCTGGTGCAGGAGCATCCAGGGGTGTAAGGGGCAATCTTGCGTCGCCCAAAATTGATGCATTTTGTTTTCACTTCTTTCCAAGATTTGCGCTTTCGGACACCCATTTGCTTGAATAACGGTCCAGAACCTTCGAAGTTTCCAACGGGGTAAGGATACAAACTCGCTATTTTTAGCGAGTCTTGCCGGAGAAGCGGTTGACCGCCAAATTTTCCCCAGAGCTTCGGAATAGTAAAATAAGCATTCCTGGTCGAGCTCAACTCAAGATTGCGTATGGATTTCAAGATATTGAAGTTTCGAGTTTGTGAGGGTTCATCCCCTGATTGTGTGTATTTCGTGATAATGGATCATTCGGGGGCACGATTGGAAACGATTGCCTTGAAATGTCACGATCGGCTTCGTCTAGATGCTTTATGTCGTGAAACCGAAACATTGAGCATGAGCGGAAGCATTTGTTTGAAGATTTGACGCTTAGTTTCAGCCTGGTGCAGGAGCATCCAGGGGTGTAAGGGGCAATCTTGCGTCGCCCAAAATTGATGCATTTTGTTTTCACTTCTTTCCAAGATTTGCGCTTTCGGACACCCATTTGCTTGAATAACGGTCCAGAACCTTCGAAGTTTCCAACGGGGTAAGGATACAAACTCGCTATTTTTAGCGAGTCTTGCCGGAGAAGCGGTTGACCGCCAAATTTTCCCCAGAGCTTCGGAATAGTAAAATAAGCATTCCTGGTCGAGCTCAACTCAAGATTGCGTATGGATTTCAAGATATTGAAGTTTCGAGTTTGTGAGGGTTCATCCCCTGATTGTGTGTATTTCGTGATAATGGATCATTCGGGGGCACGATTGGAAACGATTGCCTTGAAATGTCACGATCGGCTTCGTCTAGATGCTTTATGTCGTGAAACCGAAACATTGAGCATGAGCGGAAGCATTTGTTTGAAGATTTGACGCTTAGTTTCAGCCTGGTGCAGGAGCATCCAGGGGTGTAAGGGGCAATCTTGCGTCGCCCAAAATTGATGCATTTTGTTTTCACTTCTTTCCAAGATTTGCGCTTTCGGACACCCATTTGCTTGAATAACGGTCCAGAACCTTCGAAGTTTCCAACGGGGTAAGGATACAAACTCGCTATTTTTAGCGAGTCTTGCCGGAGAAGCGGTTGACCGCCAAATTTTCCCCAGAGCTTCGGAATAGTAAAATAAGCATTCCTGGTCGAGCTCAACTCAAGATTGCGTATGGATTTCAAGATATTGAAGTTTCGAGTTTGTGAGGGTTCATCCCCTGATTGTGTGTATTTCGTGATAATGGATCATTCGGGGGCACGATTGGAAACGATTGCCTTGAAATGTCACGATCGGCTTCGTCTAGATGCTTTATGTCATGAAACCGAAACATTGAGCATGAGCGGAAGCATTTGTTTGAAGATTTGACGCTTAGTTTCAGCCTGGTGCAGGAGCATCCAGGGGTGTAAGGGGCAATCTTGCGTCGCCCAAAATTGATGCATTTTGTTTTCACTTCTTTCCAAGATTTGCGCTTTCGGACACCCATTTGCTTGAATAACGGTCCAGAACCTTCGAAGTTTCCAACGGGGTAAGGATACAAACTCGCTATTTTTAGCGAGTCTTGCCGGAGAAGCGGTTGACCGCCAAATTTTCCCCAGAGCTTCGGAATAGTAAAATAAGCATTCCTGGTCGAGCTCAACTCAAGATTGCGTATGGATTTCAAGATATTGAAGTTTCGAGTTTGTGAGGGTTCATCCCCTGATTGTGTGTATTTCGTGATAATGGATCATTCGGGGGCACGATTGGAAACGATTGCCTTGAAATGTCACGATCGGCTTCGTCTAGATGCTTTATGTCGTGAAACCGAAACATTGAGCATGAGCGGAAGCATTTGTTTGAAGATTTGACGCTTAGTTTCAGCCTGGTGCAGGAGCATCCAGGGGTGTAAGGGGCAATCTTGCGTCGCCCAAAATTGATGCATTTTGTTTTCACTTCTTTCCAAGATTTGCGCTTTCGGACACCCATTTGCTTGAATAACGGTCCAGAACCTTCGAAGTTTCCAACGGGGTAAGGATACAAACTCGCTATTTTTAGCGAGTCTTGCCGGAGAAGCGGTTGACCGCCAAATTTTCCCCAGAGCTTCGGAATAGTAAAATAAGCATTCCTGGTCGAGCTCAACTCAAGATTGCGTATGGATTTCAAGATATTGAAGTTTCGAGTTTGTGAGGGTTCATCCCCTGATTGTGTGTATTTCGTGATAATGGATCATTCGGGGGCACGATTGGAAACGATTGCCTTGAAATGTCACGATCGGCTTCGTCTAGATGCTTTATGTCGTGAAACCGAAACATTGAGCATGAGCGGAAGCATTTGTTTGAAGATTTGACGCTTAGTTTCAGCCTGGTGCAGGAGCATCCAGGGGTGTAAGGGGCAATCTTGCGTCGCCCAAAATTGATGCATTTTGTTTTCACTTCTTTCCAAGATTTGCGCTTTCGGACACCCATTTGCTTGAATAACGGTCCAGAACCTTCGAAGTTTCCAACGGGGTAAGGATACAAACTCGCTATTTTTAGCGAGTCTTGCCGGAGAAGCGGTTGACCGCCAAATTTTCCCCAGAGCTTCGGAATAGTAAAATAAGCATTCCTGGTCGAGCTCAACTCAAGATTGCGTATGGATTTCAAGATATTGAAGTTTCGAGTTTGTGAGGGTTCATCCCCTGATTGTGTGTATTTCGTGATAATGGATCATTCGGGGGCACGATTGGAAACGATTGCCTTGAAATGTCACGATCGGCTTCGTCTAGATGCTTTATGTCGTGAAACCGAAACATTGAGCATGAGCGGAAGCATTTGTTTGAAGATTTGACGCTTAGTTTCAGCCTGGTGCAGGAGCATCCAGGGGTGTAAGGGGCAATCTTGCGTCGCCCAAAATTGATGCATTTTGTTTTCACTTCTTTCCAAGATTTGCGCTTTCGGACACCCATTTGCTTGAATAACGGTCCAGAACCTTCGAAGTTTCCAACGGGGTAAGGATACAAACTCGCTATTTTTAGCGAGTCTTGCCGGAGAAGCGGTTGACCGCCAAATTTTCCCCAGAGCTTCGGAATAGTAAAATAAGCATTCCTGGTCGAGCTCAACTCAAGATTGCGTATGGATTTCAAGATATTGAAGTTTCGAGTTTGTGAGGGTTCATCCCCTGATTGTGTGTATTTCGTGATAATGGATCATTCAGGGGGCACGATTGGAAACGATTGCCTTGAAATGTCACGATCGGCTTCGTCTAGATGCTTTATGTCGTGAAACCGAAACATTGAGCATGAGCGGAAGCATTTGTTTGAAGATTTGACGCTTAGTTTCAGCCTGGTGCAGGAGCATCCAGGGGTGTAAGGGGCAATCTTGCGTCGCCCAAAATTGATGCATTTTGTTTTCACTTCTTTCCAAGATTTGCGCTTTCGGACACCCATTTGCTTGAATAACGGTCCAGAACCTTCGAAGTTTCCAACGGGGTAAGGATACAAACTCGCTATTTTTAGCGAGTCTTGCCGGAGAAGCGGTTGACCGCCAAATTTTCCCCAGAGCTTCGGAATAGTAAAATAAGCATTCCTGGTCGAGCTCAACTCAAGATTGCGTATGGATTTCAAGATATTGAAGTTTCGAGTTTGTGAGGGTTCATCCCCTGATTGTGTGTATTTCGTGATAATGGATCATTCGGGGGCACGATTGGAAACGATTGCCTTGAAATGTCACGATCGGCTTCGTCTAGATGCTTTATGTCGTGAAACCGAAACATTGAGCATGAGCGGAAGCATTTGTTTGAAGATTTGACGCTTAGTTTCAGCCTGGTGCAGGAGCATCCAGGGGTGTAAGGGGCAATCTTGCGTCGCCCAAAATTGATGCATTTTGTTTTCACTTCTTTCCAAGATTTGCGCTTTCGGACACCCATTTGCTTGAATAACGGTCCAGAACCTTCGAAGTTTCCAACGGGGTAAGGATACAAACTCGCTATTTTTAGCGAGTCTTGCCGGAGAAGCGGTTGACCGCCAAATTTTCCCCAGAGCTTCGGAATAGTAAAATAAGCATTCCTGGTCGAGCTCAACTCAAGATTGCGTATGGATTTCAAGATATTGAAGTTTCGAGTTTGTGAGGGTTCATCCCCTGATTGTGTGTATTTCGTGATAATGGATCATTCGGGGGCACGATTGGAAACGATTGCCTTGAAATGTCACGATCGGCTTCGTCTAGATGCTTTATGTCGTGAAACCGAAACATTGAGCATGAGCGGAAGCATTTGTTTGAAGATTTGACGCTTAGTTTCAGCCTGGTGCAGGAGCATCCAGGGGTGTAAGGGGCAATCTTGCGTCGCCCAAAATTGATGCATTTTGTTTTCACTTCTTTCCAAGATTTGCGCTTTCGGACACCCATTTGCTTGAATAACGGTCCAGAACCTTCGAAGTTTCCAACGGGGTAAGGATACAAACTCGCTATTTTTAGCGAGTCTTGCCGGAGAAGCGGTTGACCGCCAAATTTTCCCCAGAGCTTCGGAATAGTAAAATAAGCATTCCTGGTCGAGCTCAACTCAAGATTGCGTATGGATTTCAAGATATTGAAGTTTCGAGTTTGTGAGGGTTCATCCCCTGATTGTGTGTATTTCGTGATAATGGATCATTCGGGGGCACGATTGGAAACGATTGCCTTGAAATGTCACGATCGGCTTCGTCTAGATGCTTTATGTCGTGAAACCGAAACATTGAGCATGAGCGGAAGCATTTGTTTGAAGATTTGACGCTTAGTTTCAGCCTGGTGCAGGAGCATCCAGGGGTGTAAGGGGCAATCTTGCGTCGCCCAAAATTGATGCATTTTGTTTTCACTTCTTTCCAAGATTTGCGCTTTCGGACACCCATTTGCTTGAATAACGGTCCAGAACCTTCGAAGTTTCCAACGGGGTAAGGATACAAACTCGCTATTTTTAGCGAGTCTTGCCGGAGAAGCGGTTGACCGCCAAATTTTCCCCAGAGCTTCGGAATAGTAAAATAAGCATTCCTGGTCGAGCTCAACTCAAGATTGCGTATGGATTTCAAGATATTGAAGTTTCGAGTTTGTGAGGGTTCATCCCCTGATTGTGTGTATTTCGTGATAATGGATCATTCGGGGGCACGATTGGAAACGATTGCCTTGAAATGTCACGATCGGCTTCGTCTAGATGCTTTATGTCGTGAAACCGAAACATTGAGCATGAGCGGAAGCATTTGTTTGAAGATTTGACGCTTAGTTTCAGCCTGGTGCAGGAGCATCCAGGGGTGTAAGGGGCAATCTTGCGTCGCCCAAAATTGATGCATTTTGTTTTCACTTCTTTCCAAGATTTGCGCTTTCGGACACCCATTTGCTTGAATAACGGTCCAGAACCTTCGAAGTTTCCAACGGGGTAAGGATACAAACTCGCTATTTTTAGCGAGTCTTGCCGGAGAAGCGGTTGACCGCCAAATTTTCCCCAGAGCTTCGGAATAGTAAAATAAGCATTCCTGGTCGAGCTCAACTCAAGATTGCGTATGGATTTCAAGATATTGAAGTTTCGAGTTTGTGAGGGTTCATCCCCTGATTGTGTGTATTTCGTGATAATGGATCATTCGGGGGCACGATTGGAAACGATTGCCTTGAAATGTCACGATCGGCTTCGTCTAGATGCTTTATGTCGTGAAACCGAAACATTGAGCATGAGCGGAAGCATTTGTTTGAAGATTTGACGCTTAGTTTCAGCCTGGTGCAGGAGCATCCAGGGGTGTAAGGGGCAATCTTGCGTCGCCCAAAATTGATGCATTTTGTTTTCACTTCTTTCCAAGATTTGCGCTTTCGGACACCCATTTGCTTGAATATCGGTCCAGAACCTTCGAAGTTTCCAACGGGGTAAGGATACAAACTCGCTATTTTTAGCGAGTCTTGCCGGAGAAGCGGTTGACCGCCAAATTTTCCCCAGAGCTTCGGAATAGTAAAATAAGCATTCCTGGTCGAGCTCAACTCAAGATTGCGTATGGATTTCAAGATATTGAAGTTTCGAGTTTGTGAGGGTTCATCCCCTGATTGTGTGTATTTCGTGATAATGGATCATTCGGGGGCACGATTGGAAACGATTGCCTTGAAATGTCACGATCGGCTTCGTCTAGATGCTTTATGTCGTGAAACCGAAACATTGAGCATGAGCGGAAGCATTTGTTTGAAGATTTGACGCTTAGTTTCAGCCTGGTGCAGGAGCATCCAGGGGTGTAAGGGGCAATCTTGCGTCGCCCAAAATTGATGCATTTTGTTTTCACTTCTTTCCAAGATTTGCGCTTTCGGACACCCATTTGCTTGAATAACGGTCCAGAACCTTCGAAGTTTCCAACGGGGTAAGGATACAAACTCGCTATTTTTAGCGAGTCTTGCCGGAGAAGCGGTTGACCGCCAAATTTTCCCCAGAGCTTCGGAATAGTAAAATAAGCATTCCTGGTCGAGCTCAACTCAAGATTGCGTATGGATTTCAAGATATTGAAGTTTCGAGTTTGTGAGGGTTCATCCCCTGATTGTGTGTATTTCGTGATAATGGATCATTCGGGGGCACGATTGGAAACGATTGCCTTGAAATGTCACGATCGGCTTCGTCTAGATGCTTTATGTCGTGAAACCGAAACATTGAGCATGAGCGGAAGCATTTGTTTGAAGATTTGACGCTTAGTTTCAGCCTGGTGCAGGAGCATCCAGGGGTGTAAGGGGCAATCTTGCGTCGCCCAAAATTGATGCATTTTGTTTTCACTTCTTTCCAAGATTTGCGCTTTCGGACACCCATTTGCTTGAATAACGGTCCAGAACCTTCGAAGTTTCCAACGGGGTAAGGATACAAACTCGCTATTTTTAGCGAGTCTTGCCGGAGAAGCGGTTGACCGCCAAATTTTCCCCAGAGCTTCGGAATAGTAAAATAAGCATTCCTGGTCGAGCTCAACTCAAGATTGCGTATGGATTTCAAGATATTGAAGTTTCGAGTTTGTGAGGGTTCATCCCCTGATTGTGTGTATTTCGTGATAATGGATCATTCGGGGGCACGATTGGAAACGATTGCCTTGAAATGTCACGATCGGCTTCGTCTAGATGCTTTATGTCGTGAAACCGAAACATTGAGCATGAGCGGAAGCATTTGTTTGAAGATTTGACGCTTAGTTTCAGCCTGGTGCAGGAGCATCCAGGGGTGTAAGGGGCAATCTTGCGTCGCCCAAAATTGATGCATTTTGTTTTCACTTCTTTCCAAGATTTGCGCTTTCGGACACCCATTTGCTTGAATAACGGTCCAGAACCTTCGAAGTTTCCAACGGGGTAAGGATACAAACTCGCTATTTTTAGCGAGTCTTGCCGGAGAAGCGGTTGACCGCCAAATTTTCCCCAGAGCTTCGGAATAGTAAAATAAGCATTCCTGGTCGAGCTCAACTCAAGATTGCGTATGGATTTCAAGATATTGAAGTTTCGAGTTTGTGAGGGTTCATCCCCTGATTGTGTGTATTTCGTGATAATGGATCATTCGGGGGCACGATTGGAAACGATTGCCTTGAAATGTCACGATCGGCTTCGTCTAGATGCTTTATGTCGTGAAACCGAAACATTGAGCATGAGCGGAAGCATTTGTTTGAAGATTTGACGCTTAGTTTCAGCCTGGTGCAGGAGCATCCAGGGGTGTAAGGGGCAATCTTGCGTCGCCCAAAATTGATGCATTTTGTTTTCACTTCTTTCCAAGATTTGCGCTTTCGGACACCCATTTGCTTGAATAACGGTCCAGAACCTTCGAAGTTTCCAACGGGGTAAGGATACAAACTCGCTATTTTTAGCGAGTCTTGCCGGAGAAGCGGTTGACCGCCAAATTTTCCCCAGAGCTTCGGAATAGTAAAATAAGCATTCCTGGTCGAGCTCAACTCAAGATTGCGTATGGATTTCAAGATATTGAAGTTTCGAGTTTGTGAGGGTTCATCCCCTGATTGTGTGTATTTCGTGATAATGGATCATTCGGGGGCACGATTGGAAACGATTGCCTTGAAATGTCACGATCGGCTTCGTCTAGATGCTTTATGTCGTGAAACCGAAACATTGAGCATGAGCGGAAGCATTTGTTTGAAGATTTGACGCTTAGTTTCAGCCTGGTGCAGGAGCATCCAGGGGTGTAAGGGGCAATCTTGCGTCGCCCAAAATTGATGCATTTTGTTTTCACTTCTTTCCAAGATTTGCGCTTTCGGACACCCATTTGCTTGAATATCGGTCCAGAACCTTCGAAGTTTCCAACGGGGTAAGGATACAAACTCGCTATTTTTAGCGAGTCTTGCCGGAGAAGCGGTTGACCGCCAAATTTTCCCCAGAGCTTCGGAATAGTAAAATAAGCATTCCTGGTCGAGCTCAACTCAAGATTGCGTATGGATTTCAAGATATTGAAGTTTCGAGTTTGTGAGGGTTCATCCCCTGATTGTGTGTATTTCGTGATAATGGATCATTCGGGGGCACGATTGGAAACGATTGCCTTGAAATGTCACGATCGGCTTCGTCTAGATGCTTTATGTCGTGAAACCGAAACATTGAGCATGAGCGGAAGCATTTGTTTGAAGATTTGACGCTTAGTTTCAGCCTGGTGCAGGAGCATCCAGGGGTGTAAGGGGCAATCTTGCGTCGCCCAAAATTGATGCATTTTGTTTTCACTTCTTTCCAAGATTTGCGCTTTCGGACACCCATTTGCTTGAATAACGGTCCAGAACCTTCGAAGTTTCCAACGGGGTAAGGATACAAACTCGCTATTTTTAGCGAGTCTTGCCGGAGAAGCGGTTGACCGCCAAATTTTCCCCAGAGCTTCGGAATAGTAAAATAAGCATTCCTGGTCGAGCTCAACTCAAGATTGCGTATGGATTTCAAGATATTGAAGTTTCGAGTTTGTGAGGGTTCATCCCCTGATTGTGTGTATTTCGTGATAATGGATCATTCGGGGGCACGATTGGAAACGATTGCCTTGAAATGTCACGATCGGCTTCGTCTAGATGCTTTATGTCGTGAAACCGAAACATTGAGCATGAGCGGAAGCATTTGTTTGAAGATTTGACGCTTAGTTTCAGCCTGGTGCAGGAGCATCCAGGGGTGTAAGGGGCAATCTTGCGTCGCCCAAAATTGATGCATTTTGTTTTCACTTCTTTCCAAGATTTGCGCTTTCGGACACCCATTTGCTTGAATAACGGTCCAGAACCTTCGAAGTTTCCAACGGGGTAAGGATACAAACTCGCTATTTTTAGCGAGTCTTGCCGGAGAAGCGGTTGACCGCCAAATTTTCCCCAGAGCTTCGGAATAGTAAAATAAGCATTCCTGGTCGAGCTCAACTCAAGATTGCGTATGGATTTCAAGATATTGAAGTTTCGAGTTTGTGAGGGTTCATCCCCTGATTGTGTGTATTTCGTGATAATGGATCATTCGGGGGCACGATTGGAAACGATTGCCTTGAAATGTCACGATCGGCTTCGTCTAGATGCTTTATGTCGTGAAACCGAAACATTGAGCATGAGCGGAAGCATTTGTTTGAAGATTTGACGCTTAGTTTCAGCCTGGTGCAGGAGCATCCAGGGGTGTAAGGGGCAATCTTGCGTCGCCCAAAATTGATGCATTTTGTTTTCACTTCTTTCCAAGATTTGCGCTTTCGGACACCCATTTGCTTGAATAACGGTCCAGAACCTTCGAAGTTTCCAACGGGGTAAGGATACAAACTCGCTATTTTTAGCGAGTCTTGCCGGAGAAGCGGTTGACCGCCAAATTTTCCCCAGAGCTTCGGAATAGTAAAATAAGCATTCCTGGTCGAGCTCAACTCAAGATTGCGTATGGATTTCAAGATATTGAAGTTTCGAGTTTGTGAGGGTTCATCCCCTGATTGTGTGTATTTCGTGATAATGGATCATTCGGGGGCACGATTGGAAACGATTGCCTTGAAATGTCACGATCGGCTTCGTCTAGATGCTTTATGTCGTGAAACCGAAACATTGAGCATGAGCGGAAGCATTTGTTTGAAGATTTGACGCTTAGTTTCAGCCTGGTGCAGGAGCATCCAGGGGTGTAAGGGGCAATCTTGCGTCGCCCAAAATTGATGCATTTTGTTTTCACTTCTTTCCAAGATTTGCGCTTTCGGACACCCATTTGCTTGAATAACGGTCCAGAACCTTCGAAGTTTCCAACGGGGTAAGGATACAAACTCGCTATTTTTAGCGAGTCTTGCCGGAGAAGCGGTTGACCGCCAAATTTTCCCCAGAGCTTCGGAATAGTAAAATAAGCATTCCTGGTCGAGCTCAACTCAAGATTGCGTATGGATTTCAAGATATTGAAGTTTCGAGTTTGTGAGGGTTCATCCCCTGATTGTGTGTATTTCGTGATAATGGATCATTCGGGGGCACGATTGGAAACGATTGCCTTGAAATGTCACGATCGGCTTCGTCTAGATGCTTTATGTCGTGAAACCGAAACATTGAGCATGAGCGGAAGCATTTGTTTGAAGATTTGACGCTTAGTTTCAGCCTGGTGCAGGAGCATCCAGGGGTGTAAGGGGCAATCTTGCGTCGCCCAAAATTGATGCATTTTGTTTTCACTTCTTTCCAAGATTTGCGCTTTCGGACACCCATTTGCTTGAATAACGGTCCAGAACCTTCGAAGTTTCCAACGGGGTAAGGATACAAACTCGCTATTTTTAGCGAGTCTTGCCGGAGAAGCGGTTGACCGCCAAATTTTCCCCAGAGCTTCGGAATAGTAAAATAAGCATTCCTGGTCGAGCTCAACTCAAGATTGCGTATGGATTTCAAGATATTGAAGTTTCGAGTTTGTGAGGGTTCATCCCCTGATTGTGTGTATTTCGTGATAATGGATCATTCGGGGGCACGATTGGAAACGATTGCCTTGAAATGTCACGATCGGCTTCGTCTAGATGCTTTATGTCGTGAAACCGAAACATTGAGCATGAGCGGAAGCATTTGTTTGAAGATTTGACGCTTAGTTTCAGCTGGAAATGAGCGGAAGCATTTGTTTGAAGATTTGACGCTTAGTTTCAGCCTGGTGCAGGAGCATCCAGGGGTGTAAGGGGCAATCTTGCGTCGCCCAAAATTGATGCATTTTGTTTTCACTTCTTTCCAAGATTTGCGCTTTCGGACACCCATTTGCTTGAATAACGGTCCAGAACCTTCGAAGTTTCCAACGGGGTAAGGATACAAACTCGCTATTTTTAGCGAGTCTTGCCGGAGAAGCGGTTGACCGCCAAATTTTCCCCAGAGCTTCGGAATAGTAAAATAAGCATTCCTGGTCGAGCTCAACTCAAGATTGCGTATGGATTTCAAGATATTGAAGTTTCGAGTTTGTGAGGGTTCATCCCCTGATTGTGTGTATTTCGTGATAATGGATCATTCGGGGGCACGATTGAAACGATTGCCTTGAAATGTCACGATCGGCTTCGTCTAGATGCTTTATGTCGTGAAACCGAAACATTTCTGGAAATGAGCGGAAGCATTTGTTTGAAGATTTGACGCTTAGTTTCAGCCTGGTGCAGGAGCATCCAGGGGTGTAAGGGGCAATCTTGCGTCGCCCAAAATTGATGCATTTTGTTTCACTTCTTTCCAAGATTTGCGCTTTCGGACACCCATTTGCTTGAATAACGGTCCAGAACCTTCGAAGTTTCCAACGGGGTAAGGATACAAACTCGCTATTTTTAGCGAGTCTTGCCGGAGAAGCGGTTGACCGCCAAATTTTCCCCAGAGCTTCGGAATAGTAAAATAAGCATTCCTGGTCGAGCTCAACTCAAGATTGCGTATGGATTTCAAGATATTGAAGTTTCGAGTTTGTGAGGGTTCATCCCCTGATTGTGTGTATTTCGTGATAATGGATCATTCGGGGGCACGATTGGAAACGATTGCCTTGAAATGTCACGATCGGCTTCGTCTAGATGCTTTATGTCGTGAAACCGAAACATTTCTGGAAATGAGCGGAAGCATTTGTTTGAAGATTTGACGCTTAGTTTCAGCCTGGTGCAGGAGCATCCAGGGGTGTAAGGGGCAATCTTGCGTCGCCCAAAATTGATGCATTTTGTTTTCACTTCTTTCCAAGATTTGCGCTTTCGGACACCCATTTGCTTGAATAACGGTCCAGAACCTTCGAAGTTTCCAACGGGGTAAGGATACAAACTCGCTATTTTTAGCGAGTCTTGCCGGAGAAGCGGTTGACCGCCAAATTTTCCCCAGAGCTTCGGAATAGTAAAATAAGCATTCCTGGTCGAGCTCAACTCAAGATTGCGTATGGATTTCAAGATATTGAAGTTTCGAGTTTGTGAGGGTTCATCCCCTGATTGTGTGTATTTCGTGATAATGGATCATTCGGGGGCACGATTGGAAACGATTGCCTTGAAATGTCACGATCGGCTTCGTCTAGATGCTTTATGTCGTGAAACCGAAACATTTCTGGAAATGAGCGGAAGCATTTGTTTGAAGATTTGACGCTTAGTTTCAGCCTGGTGCAGGAGCATCCAGGGGTGTAAGGGGCAATCTTGCGTCGCCCAAAATTGATGCATTTTGTTTTCACTTCTTTCCAAGATTTGCGCTTTCGGACACCCATTTGCTTGAATAACGGTCCAGAACCTTCGAAGTTTCCAACGGGGTAAGGATACAAACTCGCTATTTTTAGCGAGTCTTGCCGGAGAAGCGGTTGACCGCCAAATTTTCCCCAGAGCTTCGGAATAGTAAAATAAGCATTCCTGGTCGAGCTCAACTCAAGATTGCGTATGGATTTCAAGATATTGAAGTTTCGAGTTTGTGAGGGTTCATCCCCTGATTGTGTGTATTTCGTGATAATGGATCATTCGGGGGCACGATTGGAAACGATTGCCTTGAAATGTCACGATCGGCTTCGTCTAGATGCTTTATGTCGTGAAACCGAAACATTTCTGGAAATGAGCGGAAGCATTTGTTTGAAGATTTGACGCTTAGTTTCAGCCTGGTGCAGGAGCATCCAGGGGTGTAAGGGGCAATCTTGCGTCGCCCAAAATTGATGCATTTTGTTTTCACTTCTTTCCAAGATTTGCGCTTTCGGACACCCATTTGCTTGAATAACGGTCCAGAACCTTCGAAGTTTCCAACGGGGTAAGGATACAAACTCGCTATTTTTAGCGAGTCTTGCCGGAGAAGCGGTTGACCGCCAAATTTTCCCCAGAGCTTCGGAATAGTAAAATAAGCATTCCTGGTCGAGCTCAACTCAAGATTGCGTATGGATTTCAAGATATTGAAGTTTCGAGTTTGTGAGGGTTCATCCCCTGATTGTGTGTATTTCGTGATAATGGATCATTCGGGGGCACGATTGGAAACGATTGCCTTGAAATGTCACGATCGGCTTCGTCTAGATGCTTTATGTCGTGAAACCGAAACATTTCTGGAAATGAGCGGAAGCATTTGTTTGAAGATTTGACGCTTAGTTTCAGCCTGGTGCAGGAGCATCCAGGGGTGTAAGGGGCAATCTTGCGTCGCCCAAAATTGATGCATTTTGTTTTCACTTCTTTCCAAGATTTGCGCTTTCGGACACCCATTTGCTTGAATAACGGTCCAGAACCTTCGAAGTTTCCAACGGGGTAAGGATACAAACTCGCTATTTTTAGCGAGTCTTGCCGGAGAAGCGGTTGACCGCCAAATTTTCCCCAGAGCTTCGGAATAGTAAAATAAGCATTCCTGGTCGAGCTCAACTCAAGATTGCGTATGGATTTCAAGATATTGAAGTTTCGAGTTTGTGAGGGTTCATCCCCTGATTGTGTGTATTTCGTGATAATGGATCATTCGGGGGCACGATTGGAAACGATTGCCTTGAAATGTCACGATCGGCTTCGTCTAGATGCTTTATGTCGTGAAACCGAAACATTTCTGGAAATGAGCGGAAGCATTTGTTTGAAGATTTGACGCTTAGTTTCAGCCTGGTGCAGGAGCATCCAGGGGTGTAAGGGGCAATCTTGCGTCGCCCAAAATTGATGCATTTTGTTTTCACTTCTTTCCAAGATTTGCGCTTTCGGACACCCATTTGCTTGAATAACGGTCCAGAACCTTCGAAGTTTCCAACGGGGTAAGGATACAAACTCGCTATTTTTAGCGAGTCTTGCCGGAGAAGCGGTTGACCGCCAAATTTTCCCCAGAGCTTCGGAATAGTAAAATAAGCATTCCTGGTCGAGCTCAACTCAAGATTGCGTATGGATTTCAAGATATTGAAGTTTCGAGTTTGTGAGGGTTCATCCCCTGATTGTGTGTATTTCGTGATAATGGATCATTCGGGGGCACGATTGGAAACGATTGCCTTGAAATGTCACGATCGGCTTCGTCTAGATGCTTTATGTCGTGAAACCGAAACATTTCTGGAAATGAGCGGAAGCATTTGTTTGAAGATTTGACGCTTAGTTTCAGCCTGGTGCAGGAGCATCCAGGGGTGTAAGGGGCAATCTTGCGTCGCCCAAAATTGATGCATTTTGTTTTCACTTCTTTCCAAGATTTGCGCTTTCGGACACCCATTTGCTTGAATAACGGTCCAGAACCTTCGAAGTTTCCAACGGGGTAAGGATACAAACTCGCTATTTTTAGCGAGTCTTGCCGGAGAAGCGGTTGACCGCCAAATTTTCCCCAGAGCTTCGGAATAGTAAAATAAGCATTCCTGGTCGAGCTCAACTCAAGATTGCGTATGGATTTCAAGATATTGAAGTTTCGAGTTTGTGAGGGTTCATCCCCTGATTGTGTGTATTTCGTGATAATGGATCATTCGGGGGCACGATTGGAAACGATTGCCTTGAAATGTCACGATCGGCTTCGTCTAGATGCTTTATGTCGTGAAACCGAAACATTTCTGGAAATGAGCGGAAGCATTTGTTTGAAGATTTGACGCTTAGTTTCAGCCTGGTGCAGGAGCATCCAGGGGTGTAAGGGGCAATCTTGCGTCGCCCAAAATTGATGCATTTTGTTTTCACTTCTTTCCAAGATTTGCGCTTTCGGACACCCATTTGCTTGAATAACGGTCCAGAACCTTCGAAGTTTCCAACGGGGTAAGGATACAAACTCGCTATTTTTAGCGAGTCTTGCCGGAGAAGCGGTTGACCGCCAAATTTTCCCCAGAGCTTCGGAATAGTAAAATAAGCATTCCTGGTCGAGCTCAACTCAAGATTGCGTATGGATTTCAAGATATTGAAGTTTCGAGTTTGTGAGGGTTCATCCCCTGATTGTGTGTATTTCGTGATAATGGATCATTCGGGGGCACGATTGGAAACGATTGCCTTGAAATGTCACGATCGGCTTCGTCTAGATGCTTTATGTCGTGAAACCGAAACATTTCTGGAAATGAGCGGAAGCATTTGTTTGAAGATTTGACGCTTAGTTTCAGCCTGGTGCAGGAGCATCCAGGGGTGTAAGGGGCAATCTTGCGTCGCCCAAAATTGATGCATTTTGTTTTCACTTCTTTCCAAGATTTGCGCTTTCGGACACCCATTTGCTTGAATAACGGTCCAGAACCTTCGAAGTTTCCAACGGGGTAAGGATACAAACTCGCTATTTTTAGCGAGTCTTGCCGGAGAAGCGGTTGACCGCCAAATTTTCCCCAGAGCTTCGGAATAGTAAAATAAGCATTCCTGGTCGAGCTCAACTCAAGATTGCGTATGGATTTCAAGATATTGAAGTTTCGAGTTTGTGAGGGTTCATCCCCTGATTGTGTGTATTTCGTGATAATGGATCATTCGGGGGCACGATTGGAAACGATTGCCTTGAAATGTCACGATCGGCTTCGTCTAGATGCTTTATGTCGTGAAACCGAAACATTTCTGGAAATGAGCGGAAGCATTTGTTTGAAGATTTGACGCTTAGTTTCAGCCTGGTGCAGGAGCATCCAGGGGTGTAAGGGGCAATCTTGCGTCGCCCAAATTGATGCATTTTGTTTTCACTTCTTTCCAAGATTTGCGCTTTCGGACACCCATTTGCTTGAATAACGGTCCAGAACCTTCGAAGTTTCCAACGGGGTAAGGATACAAACTCGCTATTTTTAGCGAGTCTTGCCGGAGAAGCGGTTGACCGCCAAATTTTCCCCAGAGCTTCGGAATAGTAAAATAAGCATTCCTGGTCGAGCTCAACTCAAGATTGCGTATGGATTTCAAGATATTGAAGTTTCGAGTTTGTGAGGGTTCATCCCCTGATTGTGTGTATTTCGTGATAATGGATCATTCGGGGGCACGATTGGAAACGATTGCCTTGAAATGTCACGATCGGCTTCGTCTAGATGCTTTATGTCGTGAAACCGAAACATTTCTGGAAATGAGCGGAAGCATTTGTTTGAAGATTTGACGCTTAGTTTCAGCCTGGTGCAGGAGCATCCAGGGGTGTAAGGGGCAATCTTGCGTCGCCCAAAATTGATGCATTTTGTTTTCACTTCTTTCCAAGATTTGCGCTTTCGGACACCCATTTGCTTGAATAACGGTCCAGAACCTTCGAAGTTTCCAACGGGGTAAGGATACAAACTCGCTATTTTTAGCGAGTCTTGCCGGAGAAGCGGTTGACCGCCAAATTTTCCCCAGAGCTTCGGAATAGTAAAATAAGCATTCCTGGTCGAGCTCAACTCAAGATTGCGTATGGATTTCAAGATATTGAAGTTTCGAGTTTGTGAGGGTTCATCCCTGATTGTGTGTATTTCGTGATAATGGATCATTCGGGGGCACGATTGGAAACGATTGCCTTGAAATGTCACGATCGGCTTCGTCTAGATGCTTTATGTCGTGAAACCGAAACATTTCTGGAAATGAGCGGAAGCATTTGTTTGAAGATTTGACGCTTAGTTTCAGCCTGGTGCAGGAGCATCCAGGGGTGTAAGGGGCAATCTTGCGTCGCCCAAAATTGATGCATTTTGTTTTCACTTCTTTCCAAGATTTGCGCTTTCGGACACCCATTTGCTTGAATAACGGTCCAGAACCTTCGAAGTTTCCAACGGGGTAAGGATACAAACTCGCTATTTTTAGCGAGTCTTGCCGGAGAAGCGGTTGACCGCCAAATTTTCCCCAGAGCTTCGGAATAGTAAAATAAGCATTCCTGGTCGAGCTCAACTCAAGATTGCGTATGGATTTCAAGATATTGAAGTTTCGAGTTTGTGAGGGTTCATCCCTGATTGTGTGTATTTCGTGATAATGGATCATTCGGGGGCACGATTGGAAACGATTGCCTTGAAATGTCACGATCGGCTTCGTCTAGATGCTTTATGTCGTGAAACCGAAACATTTCTGGAAATGAGCGGAAGCATTTGTTTGAAGATTTGACGCTTAGTTTCAGCCTGGTGCAGGAGCATCCAGGGGTGTAAGGGGCAATCTTGCGTCGCCCAAAATTGATGCATTTTGTTTTCACTTCTTTCCAAGATTTGCGCTTTCGGACACCCATTTGCTTGAATAACGGTCCAGAACCTTCGAAGTTTCCAACGGGGTAAGGATACAAACTCGCTATTTTTAGCGAGTCTTGCCGGAGAAGCGGTTGACCGCCAAATTTTCCCCAGAGCTTCGGAATAGTAAAATAAGCATTCCTGGTCGAGCTCAACTCAAGATTGCGTATGGATTTCAAGATATTGAAGTTTCGAGTTTGTGAGGGTTCATCCCCTGATTGTGTGTATTTCGTGATAATGGATCATTCGGGGGCACGATTGGAAACGATTGCCTTGAAATGTCACGATCGGCTTCGTCTAGATGCTTTATGTCGTGAAACCGAAACATTTCTGGAAATGAGCGGAAGCATTTGTTTGAAGATTTGACGCTTAGTTTCAGCCTGGTGCAGGAGCATCCAGGGGTGTAAGGGGCAATCTTGCGTCGCCAAAATTGATGCATTTTGTTTTCACTTCTTTCCAAGATTTGCGCTTTCGGACACCCATTTGCTTGAATAACGGTCCAGAACCTTCGAAGTTTCCAACGGGGGTAAGGATACAAACTCGCTATTTTTAGCGAGTCTTGCCGGAGAAGCGGTTGACCGCCAAATTTTCCCCAGAGCTTCGGAATAGTAAAATAAGCATTCCTGGTCGAGCTCAACTCAAGATTGCGTATGGATTTCAAGATATTGAAGTTTCGAGTTTGTGAGGGTTCATCCCCTGATTGTGTGTATTTCGTGATAATGGATCATTCGGGGGCACGATTGGAAACGATTGCCTTGAAATGTCACGATCGGCTTCGTCTAGATGCTTTATGTCGTGAAACCGAAACATTTCTGGAAATGAGCGGAAGCATTTGTTTGAAGATTTGACGCTTAGTTTCAGCCTGGTGCAGGAGCATCCAGGGGTGTAAGGGGCAATCTTGCGTCGCCCAAAATTGATGCATTTTGTTTTCACTTCTTTCCAAGATTTGCGCTTTCGGACACCCATTTGCTTGAATAACGGTCCAGAACCTTCGAAGTTTCCAACGGGGTAAGGATACAAACTCGCTATTTTTAGCGAGTCTTGCCGGAGAAGCGGTTGACCGCCAAATTTTCCCCAGAGCTTCGGAATAGTAAAATAAGCATTCCTGGTCGAGCTCAACTCAAGATTGCGTATGGATTTCAAGATATTGAAGTTTCGAGTTTGTGAGGGTTCATCCCCTGATTGTGTGTATTTCGTGATAATGGATCATTCGGGGGCACGATTGGAAACGATTGCCTTGAAATGTCACGATCGGCTTCGTCTAGATGCTTTATGTCGTGAAACCGAAACATTTCTGGAAATGAGCGGAAGCATTTGTTTGAAGATTTGACGCTTAGTTTCAGCCTGGTGCAGGAGCATCCAGGGGTGTAAGGGGCAATCTTGCGTCGCCCAAAATTGATGCATTTTGTTTTCACTTCTTTCCAAGATTTGCGCTTTCGGACACCCATTTGCTTGAATAACGGTCCAGAACCTTCGAAGTTTCCAACGGGGTAAGGATACAAACTCGCTATTTTTAGCGAGTCTTGCCGGAGAAGCGGTTGACCGCCAAATTTTCCCCAGAGCTTCGGAATAGTAAAATAAGCATTCCTGGTCGAGCTCAACTCAAGATTGCGTATGGATTTCAAGATATTGAAGTTTCGAGTTTGTGAGGGTTCATCCCCTGATTGTGTGTATTTCGTGATAATGGATCATTCGGGGGCACGATTGGAAACGATTGCCTTGAAATGTCACGATCGGCTTCGTCTAGATGCTTTATGTCGTGAAACCGAAACATTTCTGGAAATGAGCGGAAGCATTTGTTTGAAGATTTGACGCTTAGTTTCAGCCTGGTGCAGGAGCATCCAGGGGTGTAAGGGGCAATCTTGCGTCGCCCAAAATTGATGCATTTTGTTTTCACTTCTTTCCAAGATTTGCGCTTTCGGACACCCATTTGCTTGAATAACGGTCCAGAACCTTCGAAGTTTCCAACGGGGTAAGGATACAAACTCGCTATTTTTAGCGAGTCTTGCCGGAGAAGCGGTTGACCGCCAAATTTTCCCCAGAGCTTCGGAATAGTAAAATAAGCATTCCTGGTCGAGCTCAACTCAAGATTGCGTATGGATTTCAAGATATTGAAGTTTCGAGTTTGTGAGGGTTCATCCCCTGATTGTGTGTATTTCGTGATAATGGATCATTCGGGGGCACGATTGGAAACGATTGCCTTGAAATGTCACGATCGGCTTCGTCTAGATGCTTTATGTCGTGAAACCGAAACATTTCTGGAAATGAGCGGAAGCATTTGTTTGAAGATTTGACGCTTAGTTTCAGCCTGGTGCAGGAGCATCCAGGGGTGTAAGGGGCAATCTTGCGTCGCCCAAAATTGATGCATTTTGTTTTCACTTCTTTCCAAGATTTGCGCTTTCGGACACCCATTTGCTTGAATAACGGTCCAGAACCTTCGAAGTTTCCAACGGGGTAAGGATACAAACTCGCTATTTTTAGCGAGTCTTGCCGGAGAAGCGGTTGACCGCCAAATTTTCCCCAGAGCTTCGGAATAGTAAAATAAGCATTCCTGGTCGAGCTCAACTCAAGATTGCGTATGGATTTCAAGATATTGAAGTTTCGAGTTTGTGAGGGTTCATCCCCTGATTGTGTGTATTTCGTGATAATGGATCATTCGGGGGCACGATTGGAAACGATTGCCTTGAAATGTCACGATCGGCTTCGTCTAGATGCTTTATGTCGTGAAACCGAAACATTTCTGGAAATGAGCGGAAGCATTTGTTTGAAGATTTGACGCTTAGTTTCAGCCTGGTGCAGGAGCATCCAGGGGTGTAAGGGGCAATCTTGCGTCGCCCAAAATTGATGCATTTTGTTTTCACTTCTTTCCAAGATTTGCGCTTTCGGACACCCATTTGCTTGAATAACGGTCCAGAACCTTCGAAGTTTCCAACGGGGTAAGGATACAAACTCGCTATTTTTAGCGAGTCTTGCCGGAGAAGCGGTTGACCGCCAAATTTTCCCCAGAGCTTCGGAATAGTAAAATAAGCATTCCTGGTCGAGCTCAACTCAAGATTGCGTATGGATTTCAAGATATTGAAGTTTCGAGTTTGTGAGGGTTCATCCCCTGATTGTGTGTATTTCGTGATAATGGATCATTCGGGGGCACGATTGGAAACGATTGCCTTGAAATGTCACGATCGGCTTCGTCTAGATGCTTTATGTCGTGAAACCGAAACATTTCTGGAAATGAGCGGAAGCATTTGTTTGAAGATTTGACGCTTAGTTTCAGCCTGGTGCAGGAGCATCCAGGGGTGTAAGGGGCAATCTTGCGTCGCCCAAAATTGATGCATTTTGTTTTCACTTCTTTCCAAGATTTGCGCTTTCGGACACCCATTTGCTTGAATAACGGTCCAGAACCTTCGAAGTTTCCAACGGGGTAAGGATACAAACTCGCTATTTTTAGCGAGTCTTGCCGGAGAAGCGGTTGACCGCCAAATTTTCCCCAGAGCTTCGGAATAGTAAAATAAGCATTCCTGGTCGAGCTCAACTCAAGATTGCGTATGGATTTCAAGATATTGAAGTTTCGAGTTTGTGAGGGTTCATCCCCTGATTGTGTGTATTTCGTGATAATGGATCATTCGGGGGCACGATTGGAAACGATTGCCTTGAAATGTCACGATCGGCTTCGTCTAGATGCTTTATGTCGTGAAACCGAAACATTTCTGGAAATGAGCGGAAGCATTTGTTTGAAGATTTGACGCTTAGTTTCAGCCTGGTGCAGGAGCATCCAGGGGTGTAAGGGGCAATCTTGCGTCGCCCAAAATTGATGCATTTTGTTTTCACTTCTTTCCAAGATTTGCGCTTTCGGACACCCATTTGCTTGAATAACGGTCCAGAACCTTCGAAGTTTCCAACGGGGTAAGGATACAAACTCGCTATTTTTAGCGAGTCTTGCCGGAGAAGCGGTTGACCGCCAAATTTTCCCCAGAGCTTCGGAATAGTAAAATAAGCATTCCTGGTCGAGCTCAACTCAAGATTGCGTATGGATTTCAAGATATTGAAGTTTCGAGTTTGTGAGGGTTCATCCCCTGATTGTGTGTATTTCGTGATAATGGATCATTCGGGGGCACGATTGGAAACGATTGCCTTGAAATGTCACGATCGGCTTCGTCTAGATGCTTTATGTCGTGAAACCGAAACATTTCTGGAAATGAGCGGAAGCATTTGTTTGAAGATTTGACGCTTAGTTTCAGCCTGGTGCAGGAGCATCCAGGGGTGTAAGGGGCAATCTTGCGTCGCCCAAAATTGATGCATTTTGTTTTCACTTCTTTCCAAGATTTGCGCTTTCGGACACCCATTTGCTTGAATAACGGTCCAGAACCTTCGAAGTTTCCAACGGGGTAAGGATACAAACTCGCTATTTTTAGCGAGTCTTGCCGGAGAAGCGGTTGACCGCCAAATTTTCCCCAGAGCTTCGGAATAGTAAAATAAGCATTCCTGGTCGAGCTCAACTCAAGATTGCGTATGGATTTCAAGATATTGAAGTTTCGAGTTTGTGAGGGTTCATCCCCTGATTGTGTGTATTTCGTGATAATGGATCATTCGGGGCACGATTGGAAACGATTGCCTTGAAATGTCACGATCGGCTTCGTCTAGATGCTTTATGTCGTGAAACCGAAACATTTCTGGAAATGAGCGGAAGCATTTGTTTGAAGATTTGACGCTTAGTTTCAGCCTGGTGCAGGAGCATCCAGGGGTGTAAGGGGCAATCTTGCGTCGCCCAAAATTGATGCATTTTGTTTTCACTTCTTTCCAAGATTTGCGCTTTCGGACACCCATTTGCTTGAATAACGGTCCAGAACCTTCGAAGTTTCCAACGGAGGTAAGGATACAAACTCGCTATTTTTAGCGAGTCTTGCCGGAGAAGCGGTTGACCGCCAAATTTTCCCCAGAGCTTCGGAATAGTAAAATAAGCATTCCTGGTCGAGCTCAACTCAAGATTGCGTATGGATTTCAAGATATTGAAGTTTCGAGTTTGTGAGGGTTCATCCCCTGATTGTGTGTATTTCGTGATAATGGATCATTCGGGGGCACGATTGGAAACGATTGCCTTGAAATGTCACGATCGGCTTCGTCTAGATGCTTTATGTCGTGAAACCGAAACATTTCTGGAAATGAGCGGAAGCATTTGTTTGAAGATTTGACGCTTAGTTTCAGCCTGGTGCAGGAGCATCCAGGGGTGTAAGGGGCAATCTTGCGTCGCCCAAAATTGATGCATTTTGTTTTCACTTCTTTCCAAGATTTGCGCTTTCGGACACCCATTTGCTTGAATAACGGTCCAGAACCTTCGAAGTTTCCAACGGGGTAAGGATACAAACTCGCTATTTTTAGCGAGTCTTGCCGGAGAAGCGGTTGACCGCCAAATTTTCCCCAGAGCTTCGGAATAGTAAAATAAGCATTCCTGGTCGAGCTCAACTCAAGATTGCGTATGGATTTCAAGATATTGAAGTTTCGAGTTTGTGAGGGTTCATCCCCTGATTGTGTGTATTTCGTGATAATGGATCATTCGGGGGCACGATTGGAAACGATTGCCTTGAAATGTCACGATCGGCTTCGTCTAGATGCTTTATGTCGTGAAACCGAAACATTTCTGGAAATGAGCGGAAGCATTTGTTTGAAGATTTGACGCTTAGTTTCAGCCTGGTGCAGGAGCATCCAGGGGTGTAAGGGGCAATCTTGCGTCGCCCAAAATTGATGCATTTTGTTTTCACTTCTTTCCAAGATTTGCGCTTTCGGACACCCATTTGCTTGAATAACGGTCCAGAACCTTCGAAGTTTCCAACGGGGTAAGGATACAAACTCGCTATTTTTAGCGAGTCTTGCCGGAGAAGCGGTTGACCGCCAAATTTTCCCCAGAGCTTCGGAATAGTAAAATAAGCATTCCTGGTCGAGCTCAACTCAAGATTGCGTATGGATTTCAAGATATTGAAGTTTCGAGTTTGTGAGGGTTCATCCCCTGATTGTGTGTATTTCGTGATAATGGATCATTCGGGGGCACGATTGGAAACGATTGCCTTGAAATGTCACGATCGGCTTCGTCTAGATGCTTTATGTCGTGAAACCGAAACATTTCTGGAAATGAGCGGAAGCATTTGTTTGAAGATTTGACGCTTAGTTTCAGCCTGGTGCAGGAGCATCCAGGGGTGTAAGGGGCAATCTTGCGTCGCCCAAAATTGATGCATTTTGTTTTCACTTCTTTCCAAGATTTGCGCTTTCGGACACCCATTTGCTTGAATAACGGTCCA